>JAKSZU010000009.1:56946185-57415530 GCA_026018925.1 Tupaia tana | reverse complement strand
CCATAGAGAGTAATTGAAATCCCAACTCTTTCGATTTCCATCTCTTCAAAAGTAATCTCTACCCTGACCTTTATGGTAATCAATTTTTTATTTTCTTTTTAAGTTTGTCATCCAAATGTTCACTCATACACACTAGTTTAGTTATACTTCCCCTTTATAATTTTTAAGTCTCTTTTTTAGTTCTCCCTCTATCCTTTTTTCCTTGCCTTTTATTTGTTAAAGAAATTAGTTTTCCACCACCTTGATTTTTGCTCTGTCCTTAATCTCCTGTAATTTGGTGGTTGATTCTACAGGCTTGATGAAGTCTTAGCTACTCTTTTTTTTTCCCTTTCTCTTCCTAGGAAGTGATGTCTTCCTCTATATGGAGGCACAAAATGTTTGGTCACCTCTCTTTTCTATTTTTTTAAAATTTTTATTATTATTATTATTTATACATTCAATTACTATCATCATTTATTACCTGGTCACCTGTCTTTTCTATGATGACTGCTTTTAATGATCAGTGCCATGAGGCTTGAGCTTGAGGACATCTCTCCAGAATCCTTAGTTGTAAGATGTATATTCTCCCCTCTGGGAGAAACAATATTCATAGATTTCTTGCATGTTGATAGATTGGTCTGTGACTTTTTCATTTGAAAGCCAGACCCAGATTGATGTCATGGGGGCTTACCTTGGGTCAACTCACCTAATCTGCATGAACCTCAGTTTTCTTAATTCTAAATGGAAATAATAGTTATAGTACTAACACACCGCATTGTGATATTCAAAGGAAATGACATAAATGTGTCATCTGGTCAATTATAAAGCAATACAAATTAGATTAGAATAATCCACTGTTTTTGCTTCCATGTGCATTTTCTCCTTAATTCTTTTAAATAATTTCAGATGTAGAGCTTTCCCATATGTGTTTCATGGACTACTTGTATCAGAATGTCCTGTGTTACTCACTGAAAAATGTAGATAAACCGGACCAGCAGTTAGCATATTGGCTATGTCACTGGACTCCCATGTAGTCGACCGCGGTTCGAGTCCCCGACCCGGCAGCTTAAACTCATGCCGGGCACGTGTGCGTGCGTGTCCAAGATCCCAAGAGGAGAATGGAGGAGAAGGGATTACGCCATGGCCATCCCCCCAGAGGGTGATTTCTCACTTTCTGTCTCTCTATCTCTGTCTTTCTGGTGAGCACACACGCCCTCTAGTAAAAACCTCTCCAAAAAAAGAAAAAAAAAATGTAGATATACCTACCAAACCAGAATCTCTAGGGATGGCCTTAGGAAACTACATTCTGAACAAATTTTCATTTATTTTTAATTTATGTATTTCTTCTATGAGGGGACAGAGAGAGAGAGAGAGACAAAGAAGGAAAGACACATACAGACTCCCATGATAAGAAACAAGATTGTGATACCATGATCCACCCCTAGTCTCAGCCAGCCAGTGTCAAGGTTTCACATGTGCATGCCCAGTGTGTACAGGAAGGCTTCAGGATATAAAGCCAGGAGTTTCTCATGTTGGTCCAGCATTGTAGACAATCATGTTACTGCGACACGACTGGCTTCCCCCACCCAAGTCCTTTGTTATACTCCTTTTTAAACTCATTGTGGAGAAATCTTGGTTTTAATGATTCATTGAATATCTACTTTACTTAACTTGTGTAGTCAGCTTTATGAACATTTGTATAAATGAGTTACTGATTGAGTATCTTGATTTCTTATGACATGTTAAACAAATGTCTATTTTGGGGACTAGCAGTTGGCGTAATGGCTATGTCACTGGACTCCCACATAGTCGACCGCAGTTTGAGTCCCGGACACAGTGGCTTGAACTCACGCCAGGCGTGTGTGTGTGTGTGTGTGTGTGTGTGCACCCAAGATCCCAAGAGGAGAATGGAGGAGAAGTGATTGTGGCATAGCCATCCCCTGGGGATTGATTTCTCACTTTCTGTCTCTCTGTCTCTCTCTGTCTTTCTGGCGAGTGCACGCACCCTATAGCAAAAACCTCTCCCCCCCAAAAACAATGTCTATTTTCTAAATGTCCTCTGACTGCTACAGAACTAGAGCATTAAAGATATCTTTGTCTTTCATTTTGTTTTCTGTCACTAGCCTTCAATAATTTTAAAGTTTTGTGTCTTATCTAGCTCTGTGACCTTATAAACCTGTCTTTGTAGCATCAAGTAGAGCAACTATTTTGTACCTGAAATTCTTCCAGTTCCCAAGGGTCTTCATTCTTACTTCTAAAAAAGGCTCAATATGAAATCTTTAACTTATATTTTCTTTCCGTAACTGTATTAAATATGCTACTTTTTTTCCCTGCTAACATAAAGGTTTGCTATCAAAGTCTAACAATCTAATTCTCTTCCCTTTATGTATGTTTTGATTCTTTCAACTGACAGGGTCCTTCCCCCCCCCCCCACACACACACCTTTCAAGTCCAGTAATTTTACTGGGATATATCTCTCTGTTGCTAATATGGGTCAATTTCCTCAGATATGTGGTTGTGCTCTTTAAAAATTCAGTTTTAAATTTTATTTCAGAGGTTTGTTGTCTTGTTTTGTTTTGGTTTGTTTTTTTGCTTCATACTTTTTAGAAATTATTTTGATTCCTTCCAGTTATTTTCTTCTTTGGGGATTGAGAGCCTATAGAAAGTAAAGATTTTGAACAGCTGCTGGGGGCAGCATCACAGGGATGAATGAAGAATTGCCAAGTAGTATTGAAGGCCCAATTGAGATTAAATGGCATAAATTTGTAGTGGAGCCAACTGGCACTATTCTCCAACTTTTTGTAGCAAAATGCAGCACAAGCAAACAAAACAGATGTTTGGGTTTATCCAGTACTGTGCAGGATAGGTAGAGTATAAGGTCAAGGGATTGAAGGATTTTAGGTGCTAGTTGAAATGTAGTTAAAATAGTTATTAAAATGTGAATTGTACAAATAAGACAAAAATACACCCCAGAATTTCTGAGACAGCTCTAAATATATACAATTTTATTTTCTATGACAGAAAGTGAAATGTATAACAAAAAGTGGTTTATATCTTAATATTTTGTAAGAATGTTCATAATACATAAACAGAGCAGAAAAACATATTGTAGATATATCATTTGTCCCAACTTTTGATTTGGATAGAAATATCTGTATGTGTTTGACCAGGCTATGAAAAATACACATGGATTTTGTTATGTATAACAATGTCAATGAAAGCAGTACTTGGGGGAGGAAAGACTCTAATTTAACACTTTATCAGTGAAATAAAGCAGTTTTGGTAGGTTTCTGATTCTTATTAATATTATATCTCCTAAATTTTAGGCTTGTGGTACTGTAAGTACCACCAACCCAGAAAATAAGCACAGTTGGCATTTGTCCATAGACTCCCTTTCTTTTTTTTTTTTTTTTTGAGAGGTTTTTTCCTATAGGTCGCATGCACTCTCCAGAAAGACAGAGAGCGACAAAGAGACAGAAAGCAAGAAATCCGCCACCAGAGGGGATGGGCATGCTACAATCCCTTCTCCTCCAATCTCCTCTCGGGATCTTGGGCACGCACACACACACACACCCGGTGTGAGTTTAAGCCACCAGGTCTGGAACTCCAACCATGATCGACCACATGGGAGTCCAGCGACATAGCCATTACGCCAACTGCTAGTCCCTAGACTCCCTTTCTTAAGTGGAAATCAACCAACATTTTTGGGAGTTTTCTTTACTTATCCCAGCTTAAGTTAATACTAGACAACACTGTAATGATAAAAAGCATATTGTTTTCTCAGTCCCTCCATCCTCATAGAAGTTGTTAAAATATCCCTTATTTTCCTTTCATTTTCTCAGAGTTCCCTGCTTTGGGATGCTGTCACAGCTGACATCATTTATACTTATTGATTGGTTAGCTTTCTTGATCACTTTCCTCTGACTTCCTGATAACAAGGGAGCAATTCATGGAGTTAATGTTTACGTTCACATGGTAATAACTAAAATCCAAAGCTAGGTACCAACAAATCCCATGCATAAATCTGAAGAAATTCTGCAGTCAACAGCATAATCTCATGCAAGGTATTACTGCCTTTAGCTAACCTCTCTGCTTTTCTTGTTGCGAGCAAGCCTATCCTTCTTCCTTGGGATTACCTTGAAATGATTACTCCATAAATATTGTATCATCTTTGTCCTACTTTTGCTTGCCCTAATGAATAATAAAATTTAGCCATAACACACTGAAATCATCTAAGCAGGACCTCAATGCAAGCCATTTTGGCTAATTTATCCACTGATTGTTATAGCACTTAAAATAATCACGTACTTTACGGTCTTAAATTTTTTTGTCCCCAGGTGCCTTCCAGGTATCTGCTGCTACTGTTGTTCTCCACGGATGGCTTTGGGCTGCTCATATCAAGGACACCAATGCCTAACATCTTTGCAGGACCAAGGCATGTTCCAGATGTTGAATTTCTCCTTGCGACAGTGCTGAAGATACATGCACTGAGGTTACTGATTGAGTTGAATAATATACCTCCAAAATTCATGTCCACCTGAAATCTCAGAATGTGACCTTTCTTGAAATAGTCTTTGAAGATGTAATTGACTTAAGGATTCAGATGTGATAGTTCTGAATTAGAGTGAAGTCTAAATTCAATGAAAGAGTCTTTATAAGAGACCAGAAAAAAAGGAGGCCACAAGAAGACATACAGAAGAGAAGACCACGTGAAGATAGAAGCAGAGACTAGAGTTCTGCCATCATAAACCAAGGAATGAGAGCTGGAAGAGGTACCATATTTGTGGTAATTCACTATGGTAGCCTTAGGAAATGAATATTCTAATACTGCACCAAAGATACTGCACCATACTAATGTCTGTTGGTATCAATGCTGTTGATTCTCAAGAAGATGTATTACTTTTACTGCAGCCTCCTTGCTGAAGGATTCAGATTTAAGTTTGTTGAGCCTGGCCTAGAATATATCTCAATATACAACACATTACACTTAGAGTACACTTCCCCTATACCCTGAATTTGTTGACCTGGGTTCTTCCTCTGTAATTCTTTTCTAGAGGAATCCTTAAATGTTGCAGGGAGTACCTTAAAGTGAATACAGTCTTTGCCTTATCACTGCAGGGCATGTGAATACTCTAAACAAAGACATAATTTACTGCTGGGCTTTGCAGATAGAAGAAACCTGAGTGTCAGTCAGAGAAGGCCAGGAGAGGCTTGTTTAGAACCCCAAGGTGCTCCACAGCTGAAGCACACAGCTTTGCCTGCCCTATGAAAGAATAGGCATAGATCAGATTGGGGTCATGGCATTCTCAGGCAGAGACACCTGTCTGCCTGACTCCTGCTTTTATTTGTCTGTCCTTTCTCGATCCACAGCCCTTCCTCTCAGGATACACTATTTCTTCACCCTAGGGCAAGGGCAAGATGTCATTGTAATATACATGAATCCCTTGCTTCTAGTCTAATTTTCCTGAAAATGCTCAAAATGTGCCTGATATTCCTGCTACATTGTTTCCACTTCCCTTGCATGGGGCCAATCTTCTGTCAGAAGTTGTCTGTTACTACTGTAGGCTACCCTCCTCATCAGCGGGAATAGAGAAACCTGTGCATTGAAGTGATTCTCAGTAAGATTCAAAAATGATGCATTCTGATGTCAGAATTAAGCCTGGGAGGGACAGTGGGTTAAAAAAATCAGTTCCCAGTAAGACATTGGAAACCCAAAGCCAAATCTGTGCCTTCTGCTTCTGGATGGAGTGGAAAGTGCTGCTATGAATGTTTTCTATTATAGAATACCCAAGTTGGCAGGACTGCCTTTTGTTTTAATATGTAGCAATCATAAAGTTCACATCTGGATTAAACACTTTCACATGTATTATGCTAAAATGGATGCCTTATACTACCACTTCTACTTTGTAAGATAATTCCGAGGAATAGAAGGTATAGACAAGGTGTTTACATTGAGGTTTAGGTGAAAGAATTCCAAGTTCATAGATGTCCAGGTCACTATAGGAGAAGACGACACAGACCAAAATTCAGTTCAAAATAAAGTGCACTTCCCTTTAGTTTCTTCCTTACATACATATTGTGTTATTCTCATGACAGGCGTAGTATGGTCTTGGATGGATAGCATTGTAGGACAGCACCCAGGGAAGTACTGGGAAGAATATTGGATAGTAAGGAAAATTTTTCAATGAGAAGGGTGTTTTACTTATTGCACAATAAGACAATATGAAGGAAACGGACACTTTTTGTTGTCTTACATAATAGCATGGCATGGGAAAGAGACATATGGTATTCTTTTCATAACTTTAGGATGATACACCATTGAGTTCCTACTAAACAGTCCAAAGCACTTTTATTTGGGGTTCTGTGTATTCTTCATGTGCAATTTATAAGCATATTAATCCACGCATGTTGGAATCTTTCTTGATTTCTCACTACTATGATCACAGGCATATTGACAGTGGGGTTTAGTAATGATCCTATTGAACTTTAGAAAAAGTTCACTAATTATGATTCACTAGCACAGCATTCCTCCTAAATTATTCCCAGAATGATCTTGAGTCATCAGCTTTATGATGTCCTGCTTCTTTTGTGTTCACTCCACATTATATGCAAATAGAGAAACACCTAGGTCCTTGCCCTAAATTTCCTTTTCCACCTCACCTTCTACCATCAGTTCTAACAAGTCCTCCAAATTAAAGGTCTTTTTGATCCACATTTACGGATTTTCTGGAATGATTGTCAAGAGGAATAAATTGGATTCCAAAGTTACTCTGATTTTTGATCCTATCATCTCATAAATTATTATAGAATATGTAGAGAGAGTGCTAGTACATTGCAACTCACAACAAGGTGGCTGGAAATAATCCTGATTAATGCCTCCACCCCCTCCACACTCATAAAATAATAATATATTGAGTAGCCAGTTTATTTAATTCTTATTATCTCTCATACAAATTCCAACCTAACACTTAAAATACCAATTGGCAATCTAAAAACCATTCTCTCTACCCTTCTACCTGAATAATATAACCCAGTTTTTTTTTCAGGAAGTAGGCAAAGATCCTTTAACCTTAGGGTAGATAGTTCCACCTAACCCATCCCCAAGGTGCATACTAATTGCTCTAGTCATTTTCTTCCACAAGTGGTTTGTCTAAGGTTGGACCTATAATCTACCCAGTTCTGATCAATTAGACATACAAAGGAGTGTGATGGGTTGTTTCTCAGAAACGTTTTGTCTCCTGGTAAAAAGGACAGGGCATAAAAGGAGAGTATGCTGACTCTCTCCTCCTCCTCCTCCATCATCCTTAGACAAAGAAGAGAATCCTGGAGCTCTGAGCCATTTTATAACCATGAGTTGACAGCAAAAAGCCAATAAAACAGTAATAAAAAGATAAAGCCTGAGTCTTTGATGGTGCTACTGAGGCACTGAACCAATACCAGTAACTGCTTACCTATCAACCAGCAGATCTCAAACTTGGCCTCAGAACCATTTACAATATTCGTTATGATATGGTGTGGTCAACAAAATGTTGGGGGAAAAGGAATTGAATACAACTGTAGACAGCAGAAATAGTGTAACAAGAGAGTGGAATAGGGCAGAGGGTCAGACATGGGGTAAAAAACATATATATATGAAAGTAGTAATGGAATTTTATGGATGATAACATGCATGATTAAGCCACTATGCAGTTTACTCTAGAGGGGATTTAGTATGTTGTGATGATGCTCAGGGAATGAATGTAAATTAAAAAGAAAAATTCAGAGAAAAAAATACTAAAACTGTTACCAAAATTTAAAGAAAAAACTGTGTATTTGATGACCACAGTAAGCTATATAGCCCAGCTAGGTACTATTTTATAGTATGTTCATTCTACTCACTGAGGTTTATGCCTAAAGTCAGACATGGGTTCTTGTGTATGTATATATCAGCTGTGCTTGCTATTGCAAATATTTAGACAAATTAAGTTCATTAGCAAATCAATTAAATGGGGGGGGGGAGACATAGAAAGCAATCATGGATACCAGAGACAATGGGAGGAGGGTTGGACAGGGCAGAGGGTTGGGGATAGGGAATCAAGGATGGCAAAAAAAAAAAAAAAAAAAAAAAAAAAAAAAAAAAAAAAAAAAACACAAAATATACAAGACATAAGAAATGAAAAATTGTTGATAACACATATGTTGATGTGCTTGATTGAGCCAACAGACAGTGTAATTTGGATGAAAACTTCATTTTGTATACTGTAATGATGTATAGCATATTAATGTTAAAAAAAGAAAAAGAAATTAATAAATTAATTAATTAATTAAAAAAACATTCGTTATTGAAGAATGTTAATTTCTTACCTTTGATAAATGTGCTATCGTTATATAAAATGTTAACATTAAAGGAAGCTGGATAGAGGACCAGCAGTTAGTGTAGTGGCTATGTCGCTGGACCCCCACGTAGTCGACCGCAGTTCACGTCCCAGACTTGGTGGCTTAAAACATGCCAGGCATGTGTGTGTGCCTGCCCAAGATCCCAAGAGGAGAATGGAGGAGAAGGGATTGCGGCGTGGCCATCCCCCCTGGGGGTGATTTCTCACTTTCTTTCTCTCTGTCTCTCTCTGTCTTTCTGACGAGCGCACGCACCCTATAGCAAAAACCTCTCCAAAAAAAAAGAGGAAAAAAAAAAAAGGAAGCTGGATAGAGAGTATCAGGGATTCTTACATCTCTGTAATTCTTCTTTAAATCTAAAATTATTTCAAAGTAAAAACTTAAAAAACCTTATATGAAAAATATATATTGATGTTTAGATCATATTACTAATAAAAACAAAGAGATTTTAACACTTCATTTAATACATTTAAACATAAAAATAGTATCTGTTACATGTTAATATAAGTAACATATTTTCATAAAAATTATATTTTCCAAAAACAAATAAATTGAGTGAGAAGAGTAGAAATGTTTTGCATTTCTGCAGATTTCTTCAGTGTCTAGCATGACACAAAACAGGTGGATTCTAATCTATTTCTACATTCAATTCACTGTGATATGTTATCCTGGTTCAATTATATAAAGAAAATCCAGCCTTACACAAGTGTTTAGTTTTAAAAGGGAGTATGTTAATGCCCTTTCCAATAACTGTAGACATTTCTGATACTACACTGAAATTCAACCAGTGATAGTTTTTAAAAAGGTTAGTTGCAGGCCAGCAGGTGGCATGGTGGTTGGGGCACTGGATTCCCACATGGCCAGCTGTGGTTTGAGTCCTAGACCTAGCAGCTTGCTTTCTCACTTTCCCTCTCTCTGTCTCTCTCTGGTCAAATTTTAAAAATTGATAAAAAAAATAAATCAAACCAAATAATAATTCTTTTTTTAAAAGTCAGTTGTGGGGCCAGCAGGTGGCATAGTGATTACATTGCTGGACTCCCTCATGGCCAGCCTCAGTTCAAGTCCTGGACCCGGTGGTTTAAAACTGACACCAGGCATATGTGCATGTGTGCCCAAGATCCCAGGAGCAGAATAAAGGAGAAGGGATTATGCCATTGCCACCCTGGGGAATGCCTTCGTACTTTCCCTCTCACTGCCTCTGTCCTCTCTCCAGTGAGGGCACTCACTAGTAGGCAAAAACCTCTAAAAAAAAGGTCAGTTGCAATGTGGAATCTGAAATCATATCAATGAGCTTTTCATATTCATTATATTAATATCTATCTACCTCACATTTTTTAAAAATTTCTTTTAGTTTTTTGCTATAGACTGCATGTGTTTGCCAGAGAGAGAGAGACAATAATAGGGAGAGTGAAAAATAATCCCCTGGAGAAGGGAAGGCCACACCACATTCCCTTCCTCTGTTCTCCTCCCAGGATTTTGGACGCACACGCACATGTGTCTGGTGTGATTTTCAAGCTGTCAGGTCCAGGACTCCAGCCACAGTCAACCATGTGAGGGTCCAGCACGTAAACCACCACACCACCTGCTGGCCCCTCTTCTTTGCATTTTGAATAAGACTTTTACTCACTCATGATTTTATATATGGTGCATTCATTTATCATTTGCAAAATACTGGTTTATTGAATTATGCAGGCTTCCCATTGATGGCATGTTTCATGATTCAGTATCAATAAATCACATTTGTTAATACCACCATTGATCTCTTCAGAAAAATCTTTAAGTTGGGAAGTTGACAAGCTCATGGTGGCAGATGTAAGTTTCCAGAACTCCTCACTTGAAAGCTTAAATGTTATTATTGGCAACAAATACTTTAAGTTGTTTTCCTTAAAATGACAGGCTCACTTCATTCATTTTCGAGAAAATTTCTGCCAATATCCAAGTCTGTATCACCACAGTTTGTCTGTATGTCATTCTTTCAAGTAAAAATAATGTTTCATAAGAAAAGCAGCCAGTTCATCTTAGTACTCAATTGCACAAGCTCTTTTCTTGAGACAATCATTAAATTCCAGTGTATACCAGAAGTATTTTATATAAATTCTCCATTTCATCCCACAGAATGTAAAGAACATGTGTATTCAAGGATTGAATTTTTATAAAATTAACATTTTTAAATACTTTTCAAGAGCATTCTGAAGTGGAACTGGCTTTTCTTTGTTTTTTTTTTTTCTTTATAAAAAATTGACAATGAAGAATACAATAACTACTGCTAGTATGGTTCAGTGCTACTCCTTTGACCTCCATTGCTTTAGCAGTATTGGTACAAATATCAACATAGTGAAAAAGGCAAGTAATATACATACACACACACACACACACACACACACACATATATATGGATACACACGCACATGTGATAGAGAGAGAGCTTTTTGCCATAAAGCACGTACATTCCCTGGAGAGACAGAGAGACAGAAAGTGAGAAATCACCCCCTAGGGGGATGGCCACACCGCAATCCCTTCTCCTCCATTCTCCTCTTGGGATTTTGGGAACACACGCGCATGTGCCCGGCATGAGTTTTAAGCTGCTGTGTCCAGGACTCAAACCGCAGTCGACTATGTAGGAGTCCAATGACATAACCATTCTGCCATCTGCTGGCCCCAGCAAATAATATCTTATAATTTTTGTTAGAAGTGTCTCAAGGACTCACAGGAGACTACATGGACCACACCTAGAGAACCACATTTAGACTTATGTGAGAAAAATAAATCTTTATTTGCTCAATTTACTCATAATCAGGTTGTATGGTATTTGTAACTAAAGCATTCTTTATACATTCAGCATAATATATTCTTTTTTTTTTTTTTAGAGATTTTTGCTATAGGGCAGATGTGCTCACCAGAAAGACAGAGAGAGACAGAGAGACAAAAAGCGAGAAATCACTCCCCAGGGGAGTTGGCCACGCCTCAATCCCTCCTTCTCCATTCTTCTCTCGGGATCTTAGTCAGGCATGCACACACACCCGGTGTGAGTTTAAGCCACCGGGTCTGGGACTCGAACTGCAGTCGACTACATGGGAGTCCAGCGACATAGCCATTATGCTAACTGCTGGTCCCTCATTTCCATATGTATATTTAGAAAGTCTTCCTTTGCAGCACTGCTGCATCAGGCTAAATAGAGAAACTGCTTGTCTCAACAGAGCTGAGTCAAACGCAGAGACAAGGCACTACAAAGCCATGGCTCCAGAGACCTTGGAGACAAGGTATATAACACAGTTCAAAATGAAGGAAAAAAAGACAAAACCCAGGAATAAAGATTAGCTTATATCTGGGGGACATATTATAGCAAGAATGTTGATTCCATTCTAACTTGTTTTATCGCTTGGGAGTGGTAAAAAGAGTCCCTTAGTATTTCATATCCCTGCACACTGTGATATCTACTTGTAACATCTTATATTTGAATACATCTTGTATGTAATAAAACCAATAGGTAACATAGGGAAGAGTGTGAAAGAAAAAGAAATTTGACCAGAGTTTAACACAGGCTGAAGGTCAGGAAGATCAAAACAAAGGAACATAAGAAAAAGACTAGGGGATTTTTATGCTCTGAAATGTTAGCATAACATAAAGGAAACCCTGTAGTAATGGAGAAATAGTATTTTTTAATGTCTAAATTTAATTGCAGATATTTTTGTTTTAAAATACATAATTTTCTACTGGAATAGAAAAATAATTCATCAAATCGATAAAATATATCTATGAAAAACTCATAGATAACCTCATATTTAATGGCAAAAGACTAGATGCTTTCTCCAAAAGATCAGAAGCAAGATAAGGATTCTATCCTTGTAGTTTGTTTGCAGCTTAATGAAGGGTCTAGTCAGGGCAATTAAACAAGAAAAAGAAATAAAAAGCATACATATTTGGAAAGGAAGAAATAAAATTATCTTTATTTGTATATGACATGATCTCATATATAGAAAATCTTGTCTATTTAAGAAACACTATTAGGGGGACAGCAGATGGTGTAATGGTTACGTTGTTGGACTCCACGTAGACGACCACAGTTCAAGTCCCAGACCCAGCAGTTTAAATTCACTCAGGGTACATGCGCGGATGTGCCCAAGATCTTAAGAGGGGAAGAGATTGGGGCGTGGCCATCCCCCCTGGGGGTGATTTCTCACTTTCTGTCTCTTTCTCTTTCTGTCTTTCCAGAGAGTGCATGCGCCCTTTCTCTTTCTGTCTTTCCAGAGAGTGCATGCACCGTATAGCAAAAACCTCTCACAAACAAAACAAAACAACAAAAGAAAACACCATTAAGAGTAGTCTGTGGTGGGACCAGCAGTTAGCGTAATGGCTATGTCGCTGGACTCCCACGTAGTCAACCGCAGTTGACGTCCCAGACCCGGTGGCTTAAAACTCACGCTGGGCGCGTGTGCGTGCATGCCCAAGATCCCGAGAGGAGAAAGGAGGAGAAGGGATTGCAGCTGGCCATCCCCCCTGGGGGGTGATTTCTCGCTTTCTATCTCTCTGTCTCTCTCTGTCTGTCTGGCGAGCGCAAGAGCCCTATAGCAAAAACCTCTAAAAAAAAAAAAAAAAAAAAAGAGGAGTAGTCTGTGGTGTGGTGGTTAAGGTGGCTGTATCCCACATGGCTAACTATGCAAGTCAAGTCCCAGGTCGGGCAGCTTGAGAAACACTCCAGGCATGTGTGTATGTGTGTCCCAAATTCCAAAAGGTGGGAGAAGTCAAGGAGGGATTGTGGCGTGACCATTCTCCATGGAGGGACAGGGTGCTTTCTTTGCTTTCCCGCTTTCTCTGTCTCTTTCTGTTGAACACATTCACCCTTTTGCAAATTTTTTTTTAAAAAAAACAAAACAGAAACAACACTATTAGAACTAATAAACAAGGTAAGCAAGGGTACAGGAGTCAGAATCAATATTCAAAAATCAATTGTGTTTCTATACACTTGCAATGAACAATCTGAAACAAAATGAATAGAAGATTGCAACTGCCAATAACATCAAAATGAATACAATACTTAGAAATAAATTTAACAAAATAAATTTACAACTTACACTCTGATATCTATAAAATATTGCTGAAAGAACTTAAAAAGATGTAAATAAATGGAAAAACATCTCTTGTTCATGAATTAAAGAATATAGTGGAGATACAATACTCCTCCAAACGATTTACACATTCAGCAAAATCCTTACCAGAACTCCAGTTGGATTCTTTGTAGAAATTCACAATCTGATTTTAAAATTCATATGAAATCACAATGGACACAGAATAACCAAAACAATCTTGAAAATGAGCAAAAGTTGGAGGACTCAATTTAAATTTCAAAACTTACTATAAAACAGCAGTGATTGGGACCAGCAGTTAGCGTAATGGCTATGTCACTGGACTCCCACGTAGTCGACCGCGGTTCGAGTCCCGGACCCGGTGGCTCAAACTCATGCCGGGCGCGTGTGCATGTATGCCCAAGATCCCGAGAGAAGAATGGAGGAGAAGGGATTGTTCCGTGGCCATCCCCCCGGGGGGTGATTTCTCGCTTTCTGTCTCTATGTCTCTCTCTGTCTGTCTGGCGAGCGCACGTGCCCTCTAGCGAAAACCTCTCCAAAAAAAAAAAATCTTAATTGATCTAACTACTTTCAATAGCAAGTTCAGCTGATATATAAATATCTGTGAAATGTTTGACTTTCGGCATGAAACGGTGAGTAGAATGAATATACTATAAAACAACACCTAGCTGAGGCTATATAGCTTACTGTGATCATTGAATAGGTATTTTTTAATATGTTTTTTAATTTCAAGAAAGGCAGTTTTAGCTTTTCTTGATGACCTTAAATTTGGAAATGGATTGTTAAATATAGTACTCGAAGAAAAAAGGGCTGTTAGACTTGTTCAAAATTAAAAATCTTTCCTGCATCAAGGGATATTTCAAAAAAAAGGAATAAGGAGGCCAACAGGTAGCATGGTGGTTAAGGCACTGAATTCCCACATGGCCAACCACAGTTCAAGTCCCAGATCTGGCAGCTTGGTTTCCCTTTCTCTCTCTTTAAGACAGCCTCTGTCTGTCAAATTAAAAAATAATAATAACAAATGGAATTAAATGAATAAATAATTCTTTTGATAAAAGGAATAAGATAACCTACAAAAGGGAATAAAGTATTTGCAGATTATATATCTGATTAGGGTCTAGTATTCAGAATATATAAGGAACTCATTTCTTTTTAAAAAATATAGGACATGTGTGCTTTCCTGAGAGAGAGAAAGAAAGAAAAAATGAGAAATCATCCTCTGGGCGGATGGTCATACTGCAATTTCTTCTCTTCCATTCTCCTCTCAGGATTGGGGGTACCCACACACTCACCTGGCAAGAACGCATTTTTGTTTTATTTTGTTTTGTTTCATGATGGTGGGCATTATGTGTGCACACAAGAGAGCACATCCCCAAATGGGGCCTGGTTTGGCTGCAATCCTTTTTCTCCAACTGAATCCTGTCAGAATCCTGGGCATGTACATACACACCATGCAAGAAGTTGACAGGAGCAAGGTTCAAACCCCAGTTAGTGATGTGGGATTCAGCTTATGCATAGTGCCTAATTGCTGCTCCATGAGGCTGGCCCAATGTAAATAACTCTTACAACTGAACAGTAATGAAACAGAAAACTCCATTTAAAATGAGCAAAGAACTTTAACAGATATTTCTACAGAAAGAATATATAAATGACACACAAGTTCCTAAATATCATTTCACGGTAAGAAAATGCAAATCAAAACCATAATGAAGTACCAGTTTTCACAACCATTAGGATGACTATAATTGGAAAAGAACAAGTGTTGGTGGGAATGTGGAGATAATTGGAATTCTCAGACATTCCTGGTGGGAATGGAAAATGGTTCAGTCACTTGGAGAAAACAGTTTGTGGGTTCCTCAAAAAGTTAAACGTAAAACTACCATATGACCTCACAATGCCACTTTGAGGTATATACTCAAAAGATAAAAAACATATATTCAACCATGAACATGTATATGCAAACTTATTGCTGAATTATTCACAACAGCTAAAAAGTAGAAATAATCCAAATGTTTATCAATGGATGAATGGGTAAACAAATTGTGATTTCGAAACTGAGCAAGGACCCCCTAATGCGTTTTCTAAGGTTCTTGAAATATAAGGTCCATTTACATTGTAATGGCCAAGAGTAAAAAGTAAGTCTTCAGACTTTGGGTTATGATAATGACCAACATGAACCTTGAATGAGGGCTATTTGACCTCTAAAACTCTCACTTAAATGAAAGATAAGGTTTTCATTTCAATATGTAAGATGTTTTATAGGCTGGAAACCACTGGTTGTGAGCTCAAAGACTCCAGGCTGAACAGTTCCAGACACCTGAAGAGGAATTTGATTATCTAAGGCCTCACCAATCTAGAATGCCCATGAGATGATCACGCCCTCTCAAACCAATCACTGAACTGATCATGTGCCTAGGACCTCTGCCACTAATTTTTGCATTTAAAAATGCACGTGGGGGGAACCAGCAGTTAGCGTAATGGCTATGTCGCTGGACTCTCACGTAGTCGACCGCAGTTCGCATCTTGGACCCGGTGGCTTAAAACTCACGCCGGGCACGTGTGCGTGCGTGCCGAAGATCCCAAGAGGAGAATGGAGGAGAAGGGATTGCGGCGTGACCATCCCCCCGGGGGGTGATTTCTCGCTTTCTGTCTCTATGTCTCTCTTTGTCTGGCGAGCGCACGTGCCCTATAGCGAAAAAACTCTCCAAAAAAAAAAAAATGCATGTGGGGAACATCTTGGGGAGACCAGGTCTTTTCAGCATGAGCTGCCCACTCTCCTTGCTTTGCACTTTGTAATAAAGCTGTACTTTCCTTCATCACACCATGTGTCTATGGTTTGGTTTTATAGTGCTTGGGTGAGTGAACCTGATTTGAGTTTGGTAACAGGTTATTGGCACCCCAGATAGGACTAAGATCCTGTGTGGGCATCTTGCCCAAGGTACAGCGATCCTTGGCTGATGGCCACCCTCAGAGCTTGTCCTGTAGCTGCCTGAGAATCTTGTCTCAGGGACAGTTCTGGGTGATTGGCTGCCACCAGGCACCATTGACCCACGGCGATTTCAGTTTTGTGGTGAAGGAAACATGGCATTGGATTGGATTGGATTTGGTAGATATCTATTAAGTTGCAGAACTCGTGTGTGACAACACCAAGGCCTATCTTTCCCTGTAGATCTTTGGTGGGGTTTCCTCTGTTTGGCTAAAGAGTAGCTATAAGCTTCCCTTTAGACGTTTGGTTTTTGCATTGACAGAACATATGTTTGGTGTGATCTCCCCCTTTGGATACAGAGTCAAGAAGCCTTGAGAGACCATTTGGAAATTTAGTAACTTGGACATTTGATTTTATGTTTTGTTTGAACCGGCCGTGAATAGGAAACTGAAAGAGCTCTCTTCCGTCTTGTCCTTAGGGTATATTTTGTAGAATTGGAAACTTTGAACTATAATTCTAAGGAAGGAAAAAATATAACTCTTATAACACTATCTGACCCCAATGTTCTCTAGGATCCAGGGAACAGGGGACAAAGAATGGGTGTTTACATTAGGTGACTAACTTTCTAATCATTTTGTGGGAAAAATAAAAGTAACACGCTTAGAACTTTAGCTAGAGGGTCTGCCCGCTAACCCTCTGTGAAAAGAAATGTGGAGGGACCAGCAGTTAGTGTAATGGCTGTGTTGCTGGACTCCCAAGTAGTCGACTGCGGTTCAAGTCCTGGACCCGGTGGCTTAAACTCACGCCGGGCACATGTGCGCGCCTGCCCAAGATCCCAAGAGGAGAATGGAGATTGTGGCGTGGCAATCCCCCCTGGGGGGTGATTTCTCACTTTCTGTCTCTCTGTCTCTCTCTGTCTCTCTGGTGAGCGCATGTGCCCTGTAGCAAAAAGCTCTCCCCAAAAACAAAAGAAAGAAAGAAAAAGAAATGTGGATTCATTTATATCATTAAAGTCAATAGCAGATGTAAGTAGTCTTTAAAATGGGGAAAAGAGATTAGAAGTGTGACCTCTGGCCTAGAAAGGTTATGGTCCTTTGCATTCTCTTCCCCCACCCTTTTTTATCATAACTCCAGACCTCCTTTGCCCTTCAGAGTGTACAACTTCCAGTAGGTTGGCCTTTCTTAAAGGAGCAGTTTGTGTGGTTCCCATGGGCACAGTATAAGCTAAATGTCGATGTGCCTTTTCCTTTATCTCTGTATGTCTTTCCTTTTCCTCTGTGTCTGGTTTTTCAGTGAACCTCAGGGCGATTTCCTTGACCCCTATAGATTTGGCGTGGTGAGTGGAGTAAACCAAAGCTGCTCTGCTCTTCCAGAAGTCACAGCCAAGAGAACTCAGGACCTGACAAGTCAGCAAAAATGAAAGAACTTCTTAACAGTCAGACTCCTGCTTTCTGTGGAATTCAGTTCAATAGATGGTTTCTTTTCTAAATGAAGGTTAATGGGAGAAAAGGATTTGTATGAAATAGTCCCCCTGGTATAGTGATCATAGTGTTTTTTTCTTTTCATTTTTTTTCTGAGAGGTTTTTTGCCTTAGGGCGCATGCACTCTCTAGAGAGAGAAAGAGACAGAGACAGTACGCAATCACTCCCCCAGGGGGGATGGCCATGCTGCAATCCCTTCTCCATTCTCTTCTCAGGATCTAGGGTGCGCACATACACGAGCCCAGTGGGATTTTGAAGCTGACTCAAACCAAGGTGGGCCATGTGAGAGGCCATCTATGTAGCCATTGCGCCATTTGCTGGTCCCCATAGCATTTTTCTGCATGAGTACTCTGCCTGTTTCTTTCCACCTGGATATGGTCTCTATTTCTGTGTCATTTGTCCTAAGGAGGGCAGAACACAGCCCTAGTGATGTAGGAACGAGGGGGTGCAGGGATGATAGGGCCCACACTTGCAGTGAGACACGGGTTCTTGTCCCACACTCAGGAAGAATTAGTCACAGACACAGAAGAGTAGCTATGGCAAAGAGGGGAGTTTATGAAAGGGGAGGGAAGGAAAGCCAGAGCTCCCAAGAAGGGAGAGTTTCCAGAAAATGGGTTGCCAAGGAAGAATTGTGATAAGGAGTTTTCTTTGGCTCAGAAAGGGCTTAGTCCAGACCTGTTTGAGGTGGGGCTTGTGCCCCTCCTAGTGGAAAGGAGCACATCCTGGGTGGGTCCAATTACTTTCCTAATTTTGGAGTGGGTGTGAAGGTCAGGAGATTCTTTGTCTAGAAGTTTTAGGCCATGAAAACCATTATCTTATCCTTTACCTGGAAGGTGGTGGTGCCTGGAAAAAGCCTTTATTTTGGGTCTAGGTCAGGCTGCCAAGGTCAGTCACTGAGCAACCTCTGCATGAGGCCTCTCAAACAGCAAGCAACAGAGCTGCTTTGTCTTCATCTCACACTGTTGTAGAGAGTCACTGAATGAAGGACCACCAAAGCCAGGTTAAGGTTAAAGGGAGTCTTTATTAGCTGGCCAGCAACTACAGCCTGAGGCTTGGGGTGGAGAGTCAGAACTGCAGCCCCCACTGAAGTTTGAGTAGTCTTTTTATAGGGGGTCAGTTACCAGGAGTTTCTATGCAAGCAGTTACAGAAGCTGAATCAAGCATGTTAATTATTTCTGAGGGGAGTGGGGTTTCCATGCAAGTAGTTACATTCCTAAACAAAAGGGTTTGGGGCTAGTTAGCAAAGACAGTAGCAGGTACAAGATGTCGTCCAAGATATGGTTTTCTATATGGCTGTCGACAGAAAAATAACCAACTGTAAAATTAATAATTAATAATTAATGTGGTTTATTTCCAAGCCAAATATGAGTAAACTAGGCCCGGAGAAGAGGCATACATGCCTTTCTCGAGGTGATCATGTACAGAGGTTCCTTTTATTTGTTTTTGAAATTTACAGACAACATTTAGTGAAAAGATTTTCCATTGGTCTGGCCCAAAAAGGCAGGACATGTAGAAGCAGGGGCTTGTAGGTTATAGGTGGGTTCCACAGTTCTTAGGTTGGTGATTGGAAGGAAGATCTATGTCTTGGGAAGAGATAAGCAAAAGAATATACTGTAATGGGTTGAAATATACATCTCAAAGATACTATGCCAGGGACAGGAGGTAGGAAGAATCCTGTTAATAGAAAATAAATGGTCCGTTAATGTTTGTAGCATGACTTCCCCAGTCCTTTTTGAAAAGATTTTGGAAAAATAGGAAAAGTAGTCAGACTTCTGTCCACATGGCTAACACAAGCTATTTTCTCATGGGAAGAGCAAGCAGATTTACAGAAGCAGACAGCCATATTAGGGTAAGGGAACAAAATAAGGGACAAATTAGTTGTTCATGTGAAAGATCTAATATACAGCCTTCCACAAAACCTTAGCCATTTTGTAATTTCATTTTGAGTCCATACCCTAATTATATTTTTAGGGTCCCTGTCTCCTACCTCTCTAGAACTCATGAGACCCATTGTTCAAGCTGGACCCACAGGTTGGCATATTTTGAAGTCCTCATCAGGCTATCACCTAGCTGGACTAAGTTGGCTTTGGGTCCTCTGCAAAGATTGGATGAGGTTCTTCTGTCCGCTTATATCTTTGAGAGCTTGATTTGTGACCTAACGGGAGTTCTCTCATGGCCCCTGACATCTCAGAGTGATTTACAAGTGACCAGCCTGAAAAAGCTGAGAACATAAGCCATGTAAGATTTCGCAGAGCACACTTTCTGTACCAAATATGTCACATTCTCAATCTTTAGTCTTAATAAGGAGCCCCATCCATAAGGGGTTGTGTCATCTGTTCTTTGTTAAGTGATTGGTGGTAGGAACTATTTGAGGCAACAAGACCCTTTTACTTTCTTAGTCCCTTTTGTGGGAGTGAATTTTGGGGGGAATCATTGGAGAGAATATTCCATATTCTATACCCCCTTTGGGAAGTCTTTGTTCTTCATGAAGAGGTTTTTTGAATTAGGTCATTATTGTTACTAACATAAGTAATCCTTTGGAAATTGTTCGGAGTACCCTCTGTTAGCAACCCTCTATCTGTTTTCTCACATAAACAACCTGTTCCCTACTTCCCATCTAGGAGATGTAAAGGGTCTTGGGCCTTATGTGGAGATGGCCTATTGAGTTTGGGACCTTGAAGTACAGCTGGACTAAACATGGGTTTTGCAATGTGTAACTGACAGGTTTTTCTGTTTGTTGTTGTTGTTGTTGTTGTTTTCCCTATCTTTGGAAGTAATCTGGATCTTGTTTTCTTAGTTCAGATATAACTTGGTTTCAATTCTATATTCAAAACATGGTAAAAGTATGTGTGTATGTGCTTTTTTTTTTAGAATTTTTTTTTTCTTTGAGAGGTTTTTGCTATAGGGCACGTGTGCTCGCCAGAAAGACAGAGAGAGACAGAGAGACAGAAAGTGAGAAATCACGCCCCCAGGGGGGATGGCCACGCCACAATCCCTTCTCCTCCATTCTCCTCTCAGGATCTTGGGCATGCACGAACACGTGCCCGGCGTGAGTTTAAGCCACCAGGTCTGGGACTCAAAACGCAGTCGACTACATGGGAGCTCAGAAACATAGCCATTACACTAACTGCTGGTCCCCTTTTGTGTATGTGCACACTTGTGTGTGGACATTTAGATATGTTTGCTATTTGCCTGTCTAGAGACTGATGATGATAGATATAAAAAGAATTTTCTTGAAGATCCCTTGTAGATAAGTCAGCCCAGTTAAAAACCGATATGCTGGCCATCATTTCTGAAGCTTCTGTTTCTCTCTTGGATCCTATTTTTTTATGGCCACGTTTCAGTCAACTGAACCCTTTTCCTTGAATCTCTTGCTAACTGCAATTAGCTCTTCAGGGCTTTATTATTTTTATGTGTTTTCTCTCTGGTCTGGAGCCTGTATTCTTTTGCATTAAACTCATTGATCACTTTGACTTTTTGGATACCAAGTGTTATGTTTGTACAGTGAGTGGAAATTTGATCTTTGGTTGTATGCTAATTACCATATGAAATTGGGTTTCTTTACTTTTTGTTTTCTTTACATGTTTTCATTAGGAAAAAGTCTAAAATATCTGATTCAGTCAGACAAGCTGATAGCAAATAGCAATTTGTTAGGAGGAGAAGTAACTTCCTAAATGAATCAAGGAACTCTTCCGAGTCAGTCACCTGTCTAATTTGAGTGGATTTGTTAAGTAGTTCCTATGCTATCTGCATACTTACTAAAATAGTACACAAGAAATTTGTACAATTTTATGTTCCCTTGCTATCCATTTTGGTCAGTGTTCTTTGTCTTTAAAGTGTAAATTTCTTAATCTGCCTTCCAGAATTGAAGAGAAGACTTTAGCTATATGTGAGGATAAACTATACTTGTTCCGGGTAGTGATGCAATTTGACTCATACTGTCCTTTCAAACTAATGAGTTTTACAGTCTCGTGACTAAAATTCTAAAATAAAAGCTATAATTCTTTGACTCTGTATTATATGTGTGGTATGTTGTGTTTATATGTATATTTGTATGTGGTACCAAATTGATTTAAATGCATACTTTTACGTTAAAATAGGCTCATATGCTATTCAGGTTCACTTGACTTGGGTAAAATCTTTGATAAAGCTGATTTAGAGTTGTTAAATACGAATCAAAATGTTTCAGAAATGTTAGCATGTGAATCAAGGGCCTAAATGGCCTCTGTCATAAATGGTCATTCTTGGTGCCACATGGCCAGTTAGGTAGGTTACAGAAAAACTGGGGAAATGAGAAACTCTCTTGTGTCTGGTCGGTCATTCAGTCTTTAGATAAGATGAAACTAGCTGATGTAGGGCTAACTTGGTTTTGCTTTACTTCAAAGGAAAGCACCTTAAATAAATAGCCTTTTTCTTTTTGCCTTGTTTTTTGTCATAAGTAACTCAAAGATAATGGTTAAAAACAAATTAGGTAAATGTAAATGGAGTAAATGTTTGTAATTGAACTTGTCATCATTTTTACATTTTTCCAAGTAGTTTAAATTTTAAAGGCAAGATATGTTAAATTATATTAATGAAATGCTTGAGTTATTCCTAAATTTAAGTGTTGTATATACTTTGACACCATATTTTATATGGCATAAGTCTGAAAGGTAATTGAATCTGTTAACAACTGCATTGTAAGAAAATATTTCTAGATATTATAAAATGGACGTTAAAATTTCAGGATAATGGTAACCAAAGGTAGAAATTAGAGAAGCAATTATATACTCAAAATATACAGAGAAAATTAAGATGTTTTTGGTGACCAGGAAATTGAAATAGACGTGAGGGTGTGTTTTTGTTCAAGAGTATTATCTAATGTGGAGGATGTTTGAAATTTGTTTTAGAGTAAGTGAATAAAAAATAAAACATAGATAAAACTAAA
The DNA here is from genome assembly GCA_026018925.1 of Tupaia tana. Lineage (NCBI taxonomy): Eukaryota > Metazoa > Chordata > Mammalia > Scandentia > Tupaiidae > Tupaia > Tupaia tana. The sequence continues at coordinate 57,392,760 of JAKSZU010000009.1, read as the reverse complement.
TAAGTACAAAAAGTTAGAAAAAAGGAAATGTGGAATCTTAAGGTAAAACTGACTAGAATTGACTTAACTTATTCAAAAATACTGATAAAGACTAAAATTTGTTTTGCTTTTATATTATTCTAACAAAAATGAGTAAAATTTAAGAAATTTATTTGGGTATAAGAAAGAAAAAAGAATTCTGTATGACTTCTGCTGTCTTAATCAGGTTATCTAGCTACTTCAGTTAAAAGTCTGATTCTAATCTATTAAAGAGCAGTTTTTTTATGGTTATAGTTTGAATTGTTTTTTAAATTGTCACTTTGGATAAGCAAACAACAGAAAGTCACGGTACCCTGATCTGGTTTTAATCAAGTGTTGTGAACCTTTGATATTTGACAGACATCCCACGTCAAATTTCAGTTCCAGTTTAAGCTTTTTGACCTTGAACTAATTTTTGAAAATTCTTAACAGGGCCTTTGGATGCCTGAGAAAGACAGATTAGACTTCTGACATGTTAAAATTATATAGGAAATATTGTCAAATATGAAATGGTGTTTAGTTCTCTATATACAAATTTGTGTCAATGGGTGTTCCAAAATTATATGAGATTCTTAAGTATCTGTTATATATTAATATATTATTAGTCATACTTGTAATGCTAAATAGTTCTGATGTAGCTTGTCACAGAAATTATCAAATTTATCTATTTTGGGTTATGGTAAAATCAGATCTTGAACCAGGGCCATTTTAAGTTTTGCTGTCTATAGTTAAATGCTTTATTCTGATTCTCTTTCTAAAACACTTTCTAATAAGCTATAATCCAAAAATTGCCTATTTTAAGGAAATTAGTGAAAAAGACTCTGATAAGTACTTTTTTTTAAAGGACTATTTATGTAGGTTTATTTATCATTATTGTTACTATTCGATTTGAGTAGAGACAAATCGATATAGATTTCCCTATCTCAGTAAGGATAGTGAGAAGGGAGGCCACTAGTTTTGGGACTCAAACTGTGGTCGGCCATGTGGGAGTCCAGTGCCTTGGCCACCACGTCACCTGATGGCCCCTGATAAAGTTCTCTTAAATATAGGTTTTTTTGATAACTTTGAGACTATATCTCTGAACTTCCAGGATTTAAACGGAAAGATTGGACCATAGTATCACTGCAAACTCAACAAAAGAGAGATTAATTACATGAGACTGAACAGGTGAAATAGAATTTTTTGACTTTTAATTAAAACATTACTGATTTTCTTCTATGCTTTGTTTTACAGATTTAAGGATTTTTTGTGTCCTTGAGCTGTTGATAGGTTCAGCAATTTGTTATTTTTTTTCCTTTTGAAATTGTAACAAACTTTTCTCTCTTTCTGATACCCTGGAATTAGAGAATATTGGTGAGCATTCTTATTTTGTGACAGTATAGTTGTTTGCATAAGTTCAATAATACTTGCTGCCTTGCATCAGAAATTGGAAACACTGGTTATCACCAGGGTTTTGACTGGCATGTCATATCTGAAGATATGACCAGAAAGGTAAGGAACTAAGGTTGATTTCAACAAAGCCAACAGATGCTCTTGGAAAGATTGCCTGGTACTGCAAGCAGTTCTCCCTGGCAGGTAACTAAAGAATGTCACTTCCTGAAACTTCCAAGTACACATACTTAAAGGCACAGCCAGGAAGAAGATGGATTCCTGACTTGGCTCAGTAGCCTTGGGAGGCTTCTTAAAGAGTCTAATCTGAAGTTTCTTATAAAAGGTTCCAGCAAAGCAAACTAAATCTATTAGTATTCTTATTGGACTTTGTGCAAATAACAGACCAAATTAAGACCAAACTTATTTTTTTGCAAATAAGTTAGTTTTACTATGCTTTTCTTTGGTAAAAAGGGGGAATGGAAAAAAGAAAAATGTTTCTTGAAAAAACTATAGTGCACTTATTACTAGATTTTAGTTCTGTACACGTTTGTTTTTGAGTTTAGTATCTACCTACTGTTTGGACAGAATCCTTTATTTTCTTGCTTTAATTCCTAAGCAACCTCTTTTTCACATTTTTAAATTTTGATTCATTAAAGCTAAAACTGCTTTTCTTGAAATTTTACACCCTGAGGATGATCATTAGATAGACTCCCCAAATCACCACAATAACTGATATATAATGACTGAAAATGCAAATGGCAGGCCAGAAAATTCTATCAGATCACCTCACCCTGTTATTGTATTTCATCGGCAAAATTTGTCTTAGACCATAAAATAGTTTTGAAATATGTCTTGGCTTATTAAAGAAGAGTTTGCAGGATGACAACATTTCATGTTGCACTTACAAATCTTAGGTAAAAAAAATACTAAGTTACCTGGCTACTGAAAAAAAAAGGCTAATGTTGATATAAATAACCAACACTTTGAAAATGATAATGCAGTTTATTTCTAAGAAAAATGTGAGTGACCTAGGCCCAGAGAGGAGGCGAAATGTTCCTCTCTTGTGGTGATCGGGTACAGGGGTTCCTTTTATTTGATTTTGAGAGCAAGAGACAAAGTTTGGAATTTAGTGAAGAGTTTTTTTATTAGTCTGGCCCCAAAAGACAGGACATGTGGAATGGGGGCGGAGGGGAGAAGCTTGTAAGTTATAGGTGGGTTTTATAGTTTCTAAGTTGGTGATTTTAAAAGGAAGGTTGTTGAAATCAGAAAAGAATGTACTTTAACAGAGATGAAGTCAGACTCTGTCCTCACCAGCAACTTTGCTGTCTTGTTTAATATTGTAACTAAATGTGCTTTCAGATTTGAAAACCTAACAGTAGAAGCTGGTGATAACATAATAGTATTGAAAACTAAACTGAGTATTTTGAAATAAATGCATGCTATTTCCTTCAATCCTGACCTCTGAAACTATGTCCCCATTCAGTAAGAAGCAGCCAGATCAGTCTTCACCCATTTTTCCTCAGGATTGAGAGGTTTTTCTAAGAAGAGGGGAGAATGAAACTGAGCAAGGACCCCCTAATGTATTTTCTAAGATTCTTGAAATATTAGGTCCATTTACATTGTGATGGCCCAGAGTAAGAAGTAAGTCTTCAGACTTTGGGTTCTGATAATGATCAAAATGGACCATGAATGAGGGCCATTTGACCTCTAAAACTCTCACTTAAAGATAAGGTTTTTATTTCAATATGTAAGATGTCTTTTAGGCTAGAAACTGCTGGTTGTGAGCTTAAAAACTTCAGGCTGTGGACCAGCAGTTAGTGTAATGGCTATGTAGACCACGGTTCGCATCCCAGACCCGGTGGCTTAAAACTCATGCTGGGCGCGTGTGCGTGGGTGCCCAAGATCCCGAGAGGAGAATGGAGGAGAAGGGATTGCAGCGTGGCCAACGCCCCTGGGGGGTGATTTCTCACTTTCTGTCTCTCTGTCTCTGTCTGTCTGGCGAGCGCATGCGCCCTATAGCAAAAGCCTCTCAATAAATAAATAAATAAATAAATAAATAAATAAATAAATAAATAAAACAAAACAGAAAGACTCCAGGCTGAATGGCTCCAGACACCTGAAGAGAAATTTGATTATCTAAGGCCTCACCAATCGAGAATGCCCATGAGATGATCACACCCTCTTGAACCAATTACTGAACTGATCATGCACCTAGGACCTCTGCCACTAATTTTTGCCCTTAAAAGCGCATGTGGGGAACATCTCAGGGAGATCGGGTCTTTTCAGCATGAGCTGCCTGCTCTCCTTGCTTTGTGCTGTGCAATAAAGCTTACTTTCCTTCATTACACCATGTGACTATGGTTTGGTTTTATGGCGCTTGGGCGAGCAAAACTGATTTGAGTTCAGTAACAATATGAGCACACAATGAAATCCTGATATAATTTAATCATGGAAATGAATAAAGTACTGATATATATTACTACATAAAAGAACCTTGAAAACATACTAAGTAAAAGAAGCCAGTCAAAGACCACATATTCTATGATTCGTTTATATAAAATGTCCATAATAGGCAGATCTATAGAGATACAAGTTTAGTGGTTGCTTAGCCCTGGAGATATTTTAGAGATGAAAATAATTGTTAAAGGGTACAGAGATTTTGTTTTTTTCTTTTTGTTTTTGTGTTTTGGGGGATTTTTTTTTAAGGTGATAAAATATTCTAAAATAGACTATAGTGATGATTGCATATATTTGTCAATATACTAAAAAATTTACATGTATACCCTAAAAAAGTGAAAAGTTGGCTAGCCCCTGGTCTAGTGGTTGAAGGAGCTGAATCCTACAAGGTGGACCACGGTTTGAGACTCAGCCCCAGCAGCTTGAGGGACATGCAAGGTACATGTATGTGCATGCCCAAAATTCTGACACAGTGGAGAATGGAGCAGAAGGGATTGCCATGTAGCCTCACTTCACTAGAAGGTTCTTTCTCCCTCTCTCTCTCCTCTTTCCCTCTTTCTTTCTCTCTCTCTCTCCTGGTGATTTGCACATGCCCTCTAGCAATTATAAAAATGGTGAAATGTATAATATGTAAATTGTAGCTCAATAATAATAAACAGCGTCTAATTTCTTAGGAAAAAATGAGGTTCATGTCATTTTTTTAAGCTCTTCAATTTGTCTCAAGCACAATATATTTTTTTATCACTATATTTGGTGGCCATTTCTCTGATGATTTTTGTCAACCTGCTTTTCTCCTATCCTGATGCAGAGAATAGGGAAGCCAGATATAGGCTTGGAAAACTGCTCTCAAAAAGAGCACTGATGGGTCAGCAGGTGGCGTGGAGGTTAAGGTGCTGAATCCCACATGGCCAACTGTGCAACTTGAGTCCTGGACCCAGCAGCTTGAAAATCACACCCAGCTGTGTACATGCATGCACAAAATCCTGGAAAAAGACTGGAGGAGAAGGGATTGAGCATGGCGTTCCTCCAGGTGGTAAGTTTTCTTTCCATCGCCCTCTCTCTGTGTCTCTCTGGCATGCACCCAAGCTCTATAGCAAACAAACAAACAAACAAAAACACCAAGCAATCCCCATTAACCAAATTATTTGAACTCAAAACAGAATTGACAGAGAATTGAGTGGGACAGAGTGTATCCAGTAAGCTAGAAACTGGATAGGCAGGGACCAGCAGGTGGTGTAATAGTTATGTCACTGTACTCCCACATAGTGACCAGGTTTGAGTCCCAGATGCGGTGGCTTGAATTTCGCACCTGACATGTGTGTGTGCATGCCCAAAGTCCCAAGAGGAGAATGAAGAAGGAATTGCGGCATGACCATTTCCCCTGTGCAGTGATTTCTCATTTTCTATCTCTCCAGCGAGTACATGTGCCCTATAGCAAAAATCTCTCTCTCAGAAAGAAAGAAAGAAATTGAGGATGGGGCAGTGGGTGGCATGGTGGTTAAGGCACTAGACACTCCCACATGGCCGACCGCAGTTCCAGTCCAGTGGCTTTGCTTTCTCACTTTCTCTCTCTCTTTCTGTCTCTTTCTGGTCAAATTAAAATAAATGAGTGAATAAATAAAATTAAATAAATTTTTGAAAAAAATATTGGGTAGGTGGATGAGAAAAAGGCATTTGTCTTTGAGTCAGGTTTGCAGAGGGCAATAATCAAGCTTCGTATAGGGAGATTTCTGGGAGTTTTCATAGCTTGAGTTCATACAAGCAGTGAGTGAGGTAGTGATGAGGTAGTGATGGGGGATCAGTGTATATACAAACTAAAATCAACCAAGATAACTGAGGATGGAATCACTAAGGGATCTAATTGTAGAAAAATGATTTTCTCTTTCAGTGGCTCTTAGACCTGCCAGCTCTTACATCAAAGCATTTTAAAGATGTTGCTTGTCATTTGAAAATAAAATTATGGGAGTTGCAATTTGAGTCTGTGCATGATTCAGACAAGAAAAGACATATCTAGCACACTGCTCAAATAAATCTGTTTAAAATGTGTGTATATGAGTGCTGAGGAGCCTCTTGGAATCACTCCTCCTGAGAAAAGAAGGATCCAGGAGTACAATCTTAGTCCTCTAAGGAGTGCAGAGTGCAGTGATACTGTGTAGAGCATGATGGCTCTCATTTGTATTGGTCTCCTAAGTACAGTCTCAACTTCACTCATGTTTAAGTCCTAAACTCTTAAGTCCTTGGGAATATAGGCATTGCATGGCTATCGACATAATTCATATTAGAAACAAATAAGAGTAAGGAAAAGCAGTATAGTCTTGTGGAGGTGCTATTGCACCCAGTGAAGGCCAACTTGTTCATACAGATACATGAGGAAGTCTTCAAAACCTTCCAGAAATTCTTGGGGAAGACTCTTTGAAGAAATCTGTCATGCAAATAGAGGCATGAATAAGTTACTTGAGTTGTTACTATTTATGTGATACCCATAGTCTGGTGAAGCTTGGAGAAATGGAAAATGTGAACAAAGTTCCTAATCCTTCTAAGCAGATGAAAATGATCTTACAGTAGACAAGTGACCTGACTCATACCTTGAAAGAGTATAAGATGTTTTCCACACTGAGAGAGGGTTTAACAGGCATTTCATATTGGAATATGGTGGACATACAAAGACACATACGCTCACTATGCCAATTCATGAGAATTATTTTACACGGATCAAGTGTTTTTTATTTTGTATAGCTGATATGTGCATACTTAATGGATACCTGCCAAGTGACCACAGTTGCCACTGACAGCAGCTCAACTACTTCTCATAGCAGTTGTAATTATTAAAATATTAGACTTGAAAGGAACTAAAGATGCCATCTACTCCCCCTCCTCTGCCCCAAAGAGCAAAGGATAATTGCAAAGCTATTAGCAACCTCCAAGGCTCAAACACCTTGCTATATACAACATCTGCTTTGTCATGTAAATTTAGAGGAACTAAAATTCCCTGTAAGATTTAGAAGGCTGAAGGGAAGCCAAAAATCTAGTCAGCAGGTCAGAAGTGTTTTTTACATTAATCCTATGCTCTAGTAATTTGACATACAATGAGGGCAGACAGTTACCTCTATAATTCCTTGATGTTCAGAGATCATGCATACTTAAGACAAAAAGACAAAAGAAAATAGCAGTACCACTGTTAATTTTTAAAGGATCACATAGTTTAACTCTAGCATCTAAATGTCATGATAGAGCCTAAAAACTGAATATTGTGATTATAATTTAAATCATTTTTTGTGTCACTTTGTAGTGTTCGTTTCTTTCAAACTCTCTCAAATAAGTGGATGAATTAATTTGTCAGGAATTATACAAAGTAGAATTCATTTCCTATAAAAAAATAAGATGACCTTGTGTTCGTTTGGTTAAATACCCTAAAGCAAGCACTGAATACAGTACCAAATGTGATTTCTTTGAAAACCTGTGTCAAAAAAGTAAAGCAAATTCTAAAATTCAGTAAACAGATTAAAATAAAAATGTTTCCATGACTTCTCTTTCAATGCAATTTGACTGTGACTGTATTTCAAAGATTATAAATGAAAACCTTGGTAACAGATATAAAACTTTAAGAAAACTTATATATAAAAGTATGTGCTTTATATTTTATTCTCCCATTGTGAGATTATCAAAAGCATATTATTATCAAATTAAACACCAGTTCAAATCTCAGTCCTGGAGGCTTGAAAACCATTCTGGGTGTGTGTGCACACATGTCCTTGTTGACAGAAATAACCAATTCTGAAAAAATAATAATTAACGAGGTTTATTTATAAACATCATTATGTGTGACCAGATCCAAACAAAGGCAAACATGTCTTTATTACGGTGATCAGATGCAAGGGTTCCTTTTATTTGGTTTTGAGAGTGAGACATAAGGTTTGGAATTTAGCGAAAAGAGTTCTTTCATTGGTCTGGCCCCAAAAGGTAAGACATCTGGAAATGGAAGCTTATAGGCCACACGTGGGTTTTACAATTCTTAGGTTGGTGACTGGAAAGGAAGGTCTGTGTTTCAGGAGGGGATCAGCAAAGAGTGTCCTTTATAGAGATAAGGGGGCTTGAATATATCACAAGATCCTGTCCCAAGGACAGGATGTAGGAAGAATCATGTTATTAATGAGTCTAAATGGTTTGTTAATGTTTGTGGGTGTGACTCACCCATCACAAAGATACTATGCCAGGGGCAGGAAGTAGGAAGAGTCCTGTTATCAAATAAGCAAAATGGTCTGTTAATGTTTGTAGGCGTGACTAACCCCAGGCCCTCTGGAAGGGATTTATGGAACTGGGAAAAAAGCAATCAGACTTCTGTTCTCACCCCAAATCCCAGCAAGATGGAGAAACTAAGGAAAAGAGATTAGAACTTGACCATATCCCATGGGCAGGGGAATAGTTTCTTTCTCCTTCTCTTTCCCTCTTTCTTTCTTTTCTTTTTTTATGAAAAAACAGCATAGAGTCTAGCAGGTGGTGTGGTGGTTAAGGGCGCTGGACTCCCACATGAGCAATCGCAGTTCAAGTATCAAACCTGGCAGTTTTCTCTTGCTCGCTCTGTCCCTCTCTGGTCAAATGAAAATAAATAAAAATGAATAAATGAATAAAGTTAAATAAAATAATTCTTTTTAAAAATCTGCATGTTATTCATCTTGTAGTAGCACTCTAAATTAGCACCACCTACGTAAACAGTTATTGAAGATGTAAAGTATAAGGGCTTTCCCTTAAAGGACTTAAGATCTAGTTGAGGAGATGAAATATATGCACACAAAATGCTCAACATACAATAGTATCTCTGTGTCAAATGAATCTTACAGACAATTACAGTTACAGGAATTCAGAAGATCTGAGATTCCTCTGTGTATGGTTTTGCAAGGTTAGAATTCCTAAAGAGTTTCTTTATGCTGGGCAGTTTAGCTGCAATTAGAGCTAAGATACTATTTGTCAGACAGTAGTATATTAGCTATTATCTCATTCTGGGATGGTTAATATGTCAATTATAATGTTTTCATACTTTATTGAAATTCCTAACAATATATGTTTCCAAATATCATATTTTAAAAATAAAACAATTGGATCGATGTTTAAAAAATTAAAGTACCTAAATATCATATGATCTTAATTCCTTAATAGCTACACATCTTTTTATTCTCTCTACTCTATATGGCTTTCAGAAGTAAGAATCATTAAGTTTTACTTGGTTCAGTTTCAAAAGTTCACACAGACCCCTTCACTTTCAGATATTTCTTATGGTATAGATTTTAATTACATAAACAAAAAATGTATTTCCCTTCAAAATCCGTTTTCTCTTAGTTTTGATCTGTAATTAGTTTCACTAATCAGACCCTCCCAGTTTCTGTGCTCATAGAAAAGTCTCCCTATTGTATTAAATATCCATGGTTTATTTATAAGACATGATAAGAGAGAATCGTCATAGGCAAACTTACTCTGTATTTCATTAATTCAGCAAATATTCGCTAGGTATTTACTATGTGTCTGGTACCACACCAGATATCAAAGACATAAACATTAAAAAAATAGAAAGTGAAGGAATATGGAAGATTTACTAAGTGAAGCAAATCAGACTATGAAAGGAAGGCATTGTATATCCCCACTCAGTATATACCTATGTCAGCACTCTATGGCAGAAACTCAAAGATTGGAAGGTATAAAAGCATGTAACGCAACTGTTGATACTAGAGACAATGCAAGAGGAGGGTGGGGAATGGGGGAGAGTTAGAGGGAGGCAATCAAGGGGGAAAAGAAAGAAGCAAAACATTTAAGGGACACAAAAGTGTAAAAGTATCTGTTAATAATAATGTGTACAGTAATATCTTTGAATCAATATATATGGTATTCATGATAGGAAAATTCATTTGGTATGTTGTAATGATACACAGTGATTAAATGTTTAAAAACATACAAATAATAAACAAAAAAGTCTCTGTGATCATTGATCCAAATAATTACAGTAGAACAGGTTAAACACAAAACAAAATGTCCAAATGCCATACCATGACCTCTAAAACCTTTGCATACTTATGTAATCTTATTTTGATCACTATCTTCCTACCTCACTGGCCTTCTCTTTACTTCAAATTCTCTGTACTTCAAATTACCTCAGAGCCTTTGCACTTGTTTGTTTCTTGCATTGATCAGTGAAGTAAGCCCTATTCACTCTATAGTAATCAATATAAATACCATGTCCTCAGGAGAACCTTCTGTCAGCTTAGGTTTTCTTCCTAGTATATACACTCTCAATGCTCCCTTTGCTTTTCCGTTTTAGCCCTATTATCGATTATAATTAATTATCTGTATAACAGTTTACTGTCTGTCTCCTTCATTAGACTATAATCACTGTGAAGACAGTACTATACTAGTATAATTCACTAGTATACCCCAGTGGCCAATACAGTACCTAGCACATAGAAGTTACTCAATACATATTTGTGGGAAGAAGAGAGGAAAGGAAGGAGACACACACAAAAAAAAGAAAGAAAGAAAGAAAGAAAGAAAGAAAGAAAGAAAGAAAGAAAGAAAGAAAGAAAGGGGAAATAGAGGGAGATGAAAGAAGAACAGAAGATTATATATGCATAAAGACAAGAGTCAGACCCAGTCTCACGGTGCACTTGGTAGTGTACTGAACTGCAGTACTGAAAGCCACATTGTCAATTGTAATTTCAGATTCCCAGCCCAGTCAACCTGGAACATATTAGGCACCATGATTAGGAAGAGATAAAGGCCTGGGGGAAGGGAATCACTTCATGACAAGACCCTTCTTTCTCATGTGCATGTACACACTATCCTGAATAAAATGAACTTTAAAAAATAAGTGTGTCTTATCCTTGTTTATGGGAGTCAGGAAAAGACATCTTAGAGGCACTCATTTTAAGATTTATCTCTTTATCTGAATATTTATTAATAGCTTTTCTATCAACCCATTTCTGTGTAAAAACTTGTATCTTAAGTTTCCAGACCCCAAAATTGTGCTAATATCAACCCCTTTATAACAATGACTATACCACTAACAGTGGAATTTTTAAGTGATCTCAATACAATACAACCCCAGTGGTTTTAATATGGGACCTACTGAATGTGGTGTTTCATGCTCATTCAACATCTAGATGTTTCTTTCCTTTTCTCTTCAGTAAAATCTCTTATATTGTGTTTGCATGTGTTTGCACCTCCATCTTGGTGATGGAGGAACTAGAAAATAAATGATGGAAATTAGATCACTTAGGTCATTTATAACTGCACTCTTCAATCAATCTACTCTCCATTTCTACAGGTAATTATGAGATGCTTGAATAAAGTGATTGTCATCATTCTTAGGGAGATTAATACAAACAAAACTAGCAGTTCCCTTCTCTTCTAGTTAATACCTACAGTCGGAGGCAACCACACTTATACATAAGAGAGGAAATGACAAAATCAGTCATTTACAAAAGTACAACAGCAACCTATTCTCTTTCAAATAGCAAACAGCTACTCCTTTTTCCATACTTCAAAAGATTAATATAGTATTTGAAATTATCTTTTCATTCCACTTTCATTGTAATGCTTCAATTTTAAGTTACTATAGTAACCATTTTTTATTTGAGTGAAGGCTTCATTATTGTTACTTTAATTGTTTGGTTTTGTTTTCTGTTCTAGCTTTATTTGAGTTTAAAAATGAATAACAGATTTATCTTTTACTATTTTCTATATATTATGGAACATAAAGACTATTCAGAAAAAAAATTCTGTATAACTATTACTGGAAATACCTGTTTCTATACCAATCAGTAATATCTATTTTAAAAACATCAGACACTGTACTAAAGAAGACTTTTGTCCTGTATAATTAAATACATGAATGCTAGTAACTAATCTTCAACAATCCACTGAAAAAAATACAACATGCACCAACTGCAAATACCTTTGTTGAAGGAAACTTACTTTTGGCTTAATATTATATTGAGAAATGTAAAGATAATGTCACAGTATTTATATCATTATATAATTTGTGTGTCAAGAAAGAGAACTTCGTAATGGATTACTCTGATTTTTGTCATAGTAATCACCAAAATAGCCAATTAATGCAATTTAAGTTGCCCATTTCTGATTTTTAATAACAACTCCATTCATGACTCAGTACTTAACTGGCTAAAATAACCAATTTGATTCCTGAAAGGACAAATCAGTAACATGGGACACCACAACTTTGAGGATAGTATTATGATGATAGTGGCAGTTTTGATCTTACAGAGGAAAAACAAATTCACAATCACTAAAGACATAATTTGGGAATTAATATACCTCCTATTATAACTTAAAACTTGTCTAAATTATCCAAGATTAACCAATTAAAATGACAGAAAAGTATTTTTAAAATAAAAAAAACATTAAACTTAAAAATCACAAGAGCATACTTCATTTAGCATATTAACATAGAGTTCATGTTGGGGCCAGCAAGTAGTATGGTGGTTAAGGCACTGGACTCGCACATGGTCAACCACAGTTCTAGTCCTGGACCCAATAGTCTGAAAAATATACTGGGCTTGTGTACATCACGCTCAAAATCCCAAGAGGAGAATGGAAGAGAAGGGATTGCAGCATGGCTATCCCCTCCAGAGGGTGATTTATCACTTTCTCTCTCTCTGTTTCTCTCTGTCTCTCTAGTGAGTGAGCATGCCTTATGGTAAAAACCTAAAAAAAAAAAATAGAGCTAATCTGAAATTCAATGAGTGTTAAATTGTTGTTTTTATATGTATATAAATAACACATTTTACCTAAGTAATTGAACTTTTTCAAAATTTCAGTGTCTTCAGAAATGAAAGGTGAACAATTCATGAAAAAAATTGAACCAAGATTTTTACTTATTAGTAAAGCAAAATTACTAATCTTTTATAAAATAACTATATTCGTATAATATTCTTTGGTTTATAAAGTACTTAAACACCCATCATTTTATTTAAGCTCTGTGAAGTAAGTATTATCACCATATTACAGATTAAACAACAAACTGAAGCCTCACTTAGAATACAAGACTTTCTAAGATAATAGAGCTAATGAATTCAGAGTTAAGTTTCAAACCCAGTCATCTGAGTCACAATCCAGTACATTACCACTAAATTAATAATTTCCAATGTTTTCATCTTTAAAGAATCATTATTAGAGATATCCTAGGAAAAAAACCTGGACCACCGGGTCCGGAACTTGAACCGCGGTCGACTACATGAGAGTCCAGTGACATAGCCATTATGCCAACTGCTGGTCCCACCCATGGTCATCTCTTATCAATGTCTAGAAATACTCCCCAAGTCTAGGAAAGTCTTTCAAAGGTTTGATAAGGAAATTGCACCTGAGAAGACTTTTTTTTTCTCCTTATAAGTGGGGTAAAGTTCAAACAAATTTAAGGCTAAATAAACAGTAAAATTATTTTACTCATCCCTACATCTAGAAGTAGCTTTCTTAGCCAAATTCAAAAAAGTAGTCTACAGGGTCCAGCAGTTGGCGTAATGGCTATGTTGCTGGACTCCCTGGTAATTGAATGCGGATCTGGTGGTTTAAACTCACACCAGGCGCATGTGCATGTGTGCCCAAGATTCTGAGAGGAGAATGGAGGAGAAGGGATTGCGGCGTGGCCATACCCCCTGCGGGATGATTTCTCACTTTCTGTCTCTCTGTCTCTCTTTGGCTTTCTGGTGAGCGCACATGCCCTTTAGCAAAAACCTCTCCAAAACAAAAACAAAAACAAAAACAAAACAAAAAATAGTCTACATATTTTAAGCTTTTTCATTTAGTAGTGTTTTTATCGACTTTCACCTTTAGTCTATGGTTGAAACTTTGAACAAGCACCCATAAATCACGGCTGAGATAAAATTGAGCAACATCTTTAGAAGCAGAATAATCAAGACTTAAAATATCTGAGAGACCCATAAAGTATAAATGAAAGTTACCTGCCCCTTCAATCTTATTTAAGTTTATATTCATTCCACCTAATATTATCTAAGGTTTGCATTTGACGTGATCCCTAAATCATTAGTGCTTAAGATATCATATCATTTTTGAAGAAATATGTAAATATTATGTAAATATTGATCTACAAACTAAGCATATTTGCAAGAACTGTACCAATGCAGTTAATAATTCTGTTAAATCAAAATATTTCTGTGTTTCTTACAAGCTATAACTTTCACCAATGGCATTGATCTCCATCTCAATATATTTTAATAATTAGTGACATTTCATATTTGCAAATTCTAAGTTAACTATACAATACATATTCCAAAATAGCAGGCCAAGAACACTATTTTTTTCTAATTGACATTGAAACAAATGATTAGCATGCTATACAGAACTTGTCTAACTCTTTTATATTCATTAATTATTCAGGATTAATTCTGTGAAAATCCAGAGAATGCTTACGATGATGAGTTCTTAAGATATACAACTGTTCTAGGAGATAAGAAATGTTCATGAATTTATCATGTATTGAAATACACTATAAAGATCTCGACTGCTATAAATGTCTCCTACTTTTTTTTATAATTACTAAATATTGGTGGAGGACGAACATTAACATTTGTCCATTAAAATCCGATTACAATTTTCTAAACTATTAAGATTTATTAACCTTGTGCAAGGTTATATACAAATTATTCAAATGCATTTTATTTATGGAAGTACTTTCTATACATTGCCTATTTCAGATTCATTGCTTCATTTGATCCTGTGAGGTAAGTTGAGTAGTTAGTAAGACCATTATAAAAGAAGTGAAGACATGCACTTGCTTAGTAGCCTAGCTGACGAAGTGTCAATCATATACCAGGTACTAGATGCTGAGGATAAAATGAACAAACTAGATATTCAGGTAGTATATGGTCTAGCATGAAGACAACCAAGTATTAAGAATGAATTATGGAGCCAACCTATGACCTGCTGGTTGAGGCATCTGTATTCCTCATGGCCAACTGCAAGGTTCGAGTCCTTGACTCTGCAGCTTAAAAATATGCTGGGCACATGTGTGTGAATTCCCAAAATCCTAAAAGAAGAAAGAAATAGAGGAGAAGGAACAGCAGCATACCCCATGAGGTGGGGGGAGATGTTTCTCACATTCTTTCTCTCTCTCTGTCTATCTCTTTCCAGTGAGTGCGTACTCCCTCTGGCAAAAAAAAAAAGAATGAATTATGTTGAATACTATGATAGGAAAATCAAGAATACTATGGAAGTTAATAAAAGAACAATTAACTCAGTCTTGGAGGACACAGTGAACTGTCTTTGAAATAAGAGATATTTGGGAGGAGTAAAATAAGTAAGTTGCTTGCAAAACATGCTGAGTCTTGGACCCAGTGGCTTGAAAAACATGCTGAGTGAATGTGCACGTGTCCAAAATCCCAACAGTGTGGATAAATGGGAAAGAAGGGATTTTGGCATAACTGCCCTCCATTGGTGGCTACTTTCTCCCTATCCTTCTCTCTCTGTCTCTCTGGCAAGCACACGTACCATCTGGCAAATAAAAAAAGCAAGAATGAAAAGAAAATACAAAAAATAGTAAAATAAAATTGTTCTTGGACATTTAGCTTGTTCCAATTTTTACTTTCTAAGAAGCACTAACAATGAAGAATTGAATAAACATGTATTAGAAATAAAAATTCCATATAGAGAAGACAATCTGAAAACATGAAACATAATGCGTATAGATGAATAAAGGGCTGTAAATGAACCCATGTAGCACCAAATTGCTCATTCTAAAAAAAGGAATAATGACTGCTATGGACTAAATTGTAGCCCCCCTCCAAAATTCATAGGTTGAAGCTCTAACTCTCAGTGTGACTATTTGAAGATCGAATCTTTAATGAGGTAATTAAAGTTGCATGAGTCATAAAGGTGGGGCCTTAATCCCATAGGACAAGTGTCCTTATAAGAGGAGGGAAAAAACGCAAGAATTATGCACACAGAGAAAAGGCCATATGAGGAGTCACAAGAAAACAGTCACTTTGTAAGCCAAGGAGGGAGACCACAGGAAAAGCTAAATTTACTGACACTTTGATCTTGGAATGTCCAGACCCCAGAGCTATGACACAATAAATTTCTGTTGTTTAAGTCATTCAATGTGTGGTATTTTGTTATGATAGCTTGCGCTTGAGCAGATAATGTAGTTTGATTATGTATATTCAACCAAATCATCAAATTGATCAGCTTGATTTCAGCAAAAAAGGCAAATAAAAACTTGCTTTAGTTTTATGGAATATTTTACTTATTTGTTTGGTTTGAGCTTGTATTTTCTCACAAAAGAAGGAAGGGTCCATACTATGCTCAGAGCTGTCACAGAGTGTGCTCCCACTGGAGCAGGTGTGGGAGCAAAGAGAACTGTGATAATTAATTGTCGGCGTCCGCCCCAGGGCTTGGGTCTGGCTGAATCATGATCAGGGGGCTGCTGGTGAGGAAGAGAAAGAGGACGAGAAAGAGAAAGCCCTCCATCTTGCCAGGACCTGGGAATTGGAAAGAATGAGACAAAGACATAGAGTAGAAACGGACACAGGCAGCCTGAGCCTAGGTAGCCCAAGAAGCTTGTGCCGCAGCCGAGCTGCTGCTTGAGTCGCTTGAGCCACCCAGACAAACTGGGCCTCTTTATTTATAGTACAAGGAGACATTACACATGTATGTTTCATGACACTTCATAGATTGGTTGCCAGGTTACAGACAATAAGAAGCAGTTAACAAATCTATAAGGGTTTAGTCACACCAGGCCAGGTGTATCCTTTGGTGATAATCCCATCAAGAGAAAGTCTCATCTTCTTTTCTAATGCAGAGAACTAGCTGTTAGGTGTGGGGAAGGAGCTAAAGAACTTCTCTATAAGGAGTGCACCACCACACCTAGAGGAGGCTAAAGAACCTTTCAGATACAGAGCAGGGATTGGATTTTACTAATTGGGTTCAAGATGCTTCTTGAAGTCCATCAGATGTGTCTGTTGAACGCCCCTAGTAATTTCCACCCTTGCTCTGTCTGCAGCCAAGGTCAAGGAAAGACAAGTTACAAGGTTCTGCCAACCCCCAAAAGAGCATGTGGTGTTTGCTCAGAGCATGTCCCCACACCTCAAATTCTCTCTCTTAAACGTGTCCCCACAGTTAATTTTATAAGTGTAATTGATTGGGCCATGGGGTACCCATAAATTTTATTAAACGTTATTCTAGGTGTGTCTGTGAGGGTGTTTCTGAATTAGATTAACTATATTAACATTAACATCTCTTCCTGACTGTCTCCCAGCTCAGACATCAGTTTTTGCCAGTCTTTGAACTCAGACTCAGACTGAAACTTATACCGTTGATTACCCTGGTTTTCAGGCCTTTTTACTTAGACTGAAACTTACACTTAGCGCTTTTTAAATGAAGGTGTTGTTGCATATGGCCCCTCCTACAACCAAAGAAGAGGCACAATGTCTAGTGGTACTATTTGAATTTTAAAGGCAATGTATTTCTCATTTGAATATGGTACTCTGGCCCATTTATTGACTAACCTAAAAAGTTTCTAGTCTTCAGTAGGAGTCAGAACAGGAGAGGCTCTGCAGCAGGCCCAGGTCAACTTGAAATGTACTTCTCCTGGTCCATATGATTCAGCAGATCCAGTAGTTTCTGGCATGTCAGAGGTAAATTAGGATATTGTTCGGAGCCTTTGGCAGGCCCTTGTGTGTGAACTGCCATACAGACCCCTAGGATTTTGGAGCGAAGCCCTTCAAATCTCTTTTTGAGAAATAGATCTTGGTCTGAAATTGAGTTTTAGTGGAGAATGAACATTTAACCATAGGCCACTGAGTTACCATGAGACCTGAGCTTCCCATCATGAACTGAGTGTTATCTGACTCTGACTCACCAAGCCATAAAGAAGTTAGGCATATACAACAGTGCTTCATCATAAAATGGAAGATATATATATATATATATATATATATATATATATATATATATAGTTGGGCCCACGCAGCCCTGAATACACAAGTAAGTTACATGAAAAAACTACCCAAATGCCTATGGTCCTTGCTCCTATCTTCTCTCTCCCAGCCTGCACCTATGGCCCTTGGAAGTTCCCTACCATCAGTTGACAGAGGAAGAAAAGACTCAGACTTGGTTTATAGCCAGTTCTACACCACACGTGGACACCATCTGAAAGTGAACATCTGTAGTACTTCAGCCCTTTCTGGGATATCCTTTGAAGGACAATGATAAAGAGAAATCCTCCCAGTGGGCAGAGCTTTGAGCAGTACACACAGTTGTTCATTTTGCTTAAAAGGAGACATAGGAAGATAAGTGGTAATATATCAACTCACTGTTTGTATCCAATGGTTTAGCTAATTGGTCAGGGAATGGGAAATAATATGATTGGAAAACTGGTGACAGGGAAATTTGGGTAAAAGGTATGTGGATATACTTCTACGAATTAGGAAAAAAATGAAGATATTTTTATCCTC
This sequence comes from Tupaia tana, assembly GCA_026018925.1. Taxonomy (NCBI): domain Eukaryota; kingdom Metazoa; phylum Chordata; class Mammalia; order Scandentia; family Tupaiidae; genus Tupaia; species Tupaia tana. The sequence continues at coordinate 57,374,443 of JAKSZU010000009.1, read as the reverse complement.
CGTGAATACTCACCAAAGCATTACTTCAACAAATGAAGAATGCCAAAGAAAGATAACATCAGCTTATTACCAGAGTTTTGAGAAAGTCAAAATTTCTGCCAGACTTTTAGCAGAAAAATGCACAGGGAAGCTTCATCAGAGTCCTTCTCCACCACGACAATGCTCCTGCTCTTTCCTCTCATCAGACAAGGGTAATTTTGCCAGTTTTGATGGGAAATCATTAGGCATCTGCCTTATAGTCCAGATTTGGATCCTTCTGACTTCTTTCTGTTTCCTAATCTTTTTTTTAATTTTTTAATTTCAATTTATTTATTTGCATTCATTCACTGTACATCATTACAACATACAAAATGAGATTTTCCATCCAGAGTACACTGTATATTTTCACAATCAAGCACATCAACAAACATGTTACTGTCAGCAAATAATTTTCCATTTCTTGTTTTCTGTATGTTTTCCTTTATTTCCCCCATCCTTGATTCCCTGTCTCTTACCCTCTGCCATCTCCCACTCTCCTCCCACACTGTCTCTGGTATCTATGTTTGCTTTCTATGCTGTTTTCCCCACACATTTTATTGAATTACTAAAGACCTTAATTAATCTAAATATTTTCTCTTTTTTTTTTTTTTTGGAGAGGTTTTTCGCTATAGGGCACGTGCGCTCGCCAGACAGACAGAGAGAGACAGAGAGACAGAAAGCGAGAAATCACCCCCCAGGGGGGATGGTCACGCCGCAATCCCTTCTCCTCCATTCTCCTCTCGGGATCTTGGGCACGCACGCACACGCGCCTGGCGTGAGTTTTAAGCCACTGGGTCCGGGACGTGAACCGCGGTCGACTACGTGGGAGTCCAGCGACATAGCCATTACGCTAACTTCTGGTTCCCTTAATCTAAATATTTTCATAGCAAACACAGGTGATATATACATTTCCATGAACACAAGTCTAACTTTACACATCCTATAAAGTAGCACCTAGCTGGGGCTATATATCTTACTGCAGTCATTGAATAGATTTTTTTTTCCTGAAACTTTTTTTTTGTAACTTAACTTACATCCTTTCCCTAAGCATCATCACAGCATACAAAATGTGATTTCCCATCCAGTATATACTGCATAGTGACTTAATCAAGCATATTATAAAAATTTTCCATTTCTAGTTCCTAGAATTATTTTTACCCCTCTTTCTGACCCTCTGTCCTTTCCCACCCTCTTCTCACACTATCTCTGGTGTCTACAATTGTCTTCCATTCCTTTCCCACCCACATTGTATTGATCACACAATTTCTTACATAATCTAACTACTTTCAATGGTGAGTTCACTCGTTACTATTAAGAAAACCAGTTTTAACTTAAATAAAAGAAATGCCAAGGAACTTTGCTTAAAGCCAGGAAACAGGTTAGGATTCTGTTCAAATGGTAGGTGCATGAACCTATCAGTCACATGTACTTTTATCTTCTGTTCTGGTTCAATTTTCCTGGTTAAATTCTGGGATTTTTTTTTTTTTTTGAGAGGTTTTCGCTATAGGGCACGTGCACTTGCCAGACAGACAGAGAGAGACAGAGAGACAGAAAGCGAGAAATCACCCCCCAGAGGGGATGGTCACACCGCAATCCCTTCTCCTCCATTCTCCTCTCGGGATCTTGGGCATGCACGCACACGCGCCCAGCGTGAGTTTTAAGCCACCGGGTCCGGGACGTGAACCGCGGTCGACTACGTGGAAGTCCAGCGACATAGCCATTACGCTAACTGCTGGTTCCCTAAATTCTAGGACATAATATTCAACTGCAGACTTGTCCCTATGATTAAGCTGGCCACTTTCTTAGTTTTTGGACTCTTATTTCTGTGTGTCTGTGTTTAATTTTCCTGATACAGCACACCCTTGAGAACTTCTTGGACATCTGGTCTGGTGCTGGTAAATTCTTTCAGGTTTTGTTTATCTGAGAATGTTCTTGTCTTGTCTTCCCACCTGAAAGATAATCTTGCCGGGTACAGTATTCTAGGCTGAAATTGCTTCTCTCGTAACACTTTGAATATATTTTCCCATTCTCTCCTCACTCGCATTGTTTCCGTTGAGAGATCTGCTGTTAGCTTGATGGGATGTCCTTTGTAGGTAACTTGATGTTTTTCTTGTCAATCTTAGTATCTTGTCTTTGTCTGCAGTTTTGGTCAACCTGGCTATAATGTGTCTTGGAGAAGATCTTCTTGGGTTGATTCTATTTGGCGTCCTTTGTATTTCCTGGGACTGGATCTTCAAACGCCTCTCTAGGTTTGGAAAGTTTTCTTGCAGGATTTCATGGAATAGATTATCAATGCCCTTATAGGTCTCTTCACCTTCTGGAATGCCAGTTATCCGGATGTTTGGACGTTTGATGGTATCTAGTACTTCTCCCATATTATTCTCAAATTTTTGGGCCATTTTCTCAGTCTTTGTGGTGGATTTTTCTAGACCAGCCATTTTCTCTTCTACATCTGAGATTCTATTTTCTGAATGATCTAGTCTGCTTTTTTTTTTTTTTTTTTTGGAGAGATTTTTGTTATAGGGTGCGTGTGCTCGCCAGACAGAGAGAGACATAGAGAGAGAAAGCAAGAAATCACCCCCCAGGGGGGATGGTCACGCCGCAATCCCTTCTCCTCCATTCTCCTCTCGGGATCTTGGGCACACACGCACACGTGCCCAGCGTGAGTTTTAAGCCACCGGGTTCGGGACGCAAACCACAGTCGACTACGTGGGAGTCCAGCGACATAGCCATTACGCTAACTGCTGGTTCCCCCTAGTCTGCTTTTAATACTTTCAAGGGAGATTTTGACTTCCTGTATTATAGATTTCATCTCTAACAGTTCCATTTGAGTCGTTTGTAAAGTGTGTAATTCCTCTTTAGATCTTGCAAGAATTTCCTCATCTCCTGGAACTCGTCAACTTCTTTCTCCTTTCTCTTTAGCAGTTCATTATCTCTCTTCTCTTCCATCTCTGTTAACTTCGACATTATGAATGCTCTAAATTCCTTATCAGACATTTCCATGATTTTCACCGAACTTCTTGTGGATGAAGAAGAGTTACTCTTTTCCCTTGGAGAAGAGGTATTTTCTCATTTTCCCATATTTCTTGTGATCCGGTGGTGATTTCTTGTCATCTGGTGGATGGCGTGTTTCTTTCAAATTCTTGAAGTTCAGTCTGAATGTTCAGGAGCAAGCAGACGGAGGTGATCTAGAATCTCTTTGCCATTCTGTTGTGATCGCTGGTGCAGCAGATTCAGTAGATATTGAGGAATATTTTAACCCTATTAGTATTTGGATGTTTAGCTACAGTGCTCTTAGATCTGTGTAGTTCGCAGGAGCCATGTGGAACCTTCTTCTGAAGGCCTGGCCTCTTCTGCCGCTAGCTCGTTTCCTGGAGGCTGAATTATCAGTAGAAAATCTTCATTTCTCCTGTGTCCTGAAATACCTAGTTAGCAGGAGCCATGTGGAACCTTCTTCTGAAGGCCTGGCCTCTTCTGCCTGGGTCCTGTTTCCTAATCTTAGAAAAAGAAACTTCAAAGGGTACTATCTTTTTTTCAGTTAACAATCTAAAAAAGAGTGCATTGACACAGACCCTTGGTTCTTTAGAAATGGACTCAATAGCTGGTATCATTGCTTACAAATGTTTCTTGTAATTGATGGAATTTATGTTGAGAAATAAAGTTTGTTTGTTTGTTTATTTTCTGAGAGGTTTTTGCTATAGGGCATGTGTGCTCACCAGAAAGACAGAGAGACACAGAAAGCGAGAAATCACCCCGCAGGGGGGATGGCCACACCACAATCCCCTCTCCATTCTCCTCTCGGGATCTTGGGCATGCACACGTGCCTGGCATGAGTTTAAGCCACCAGGTCTGGAACTCGAATCGCAGTCAACTACATGGGAGTCCAGCGACATAGGCATTACACCAGCTGCTGGTCCTGAGAAATAAAGTTTTTATCTTTTATTTCTATTTTTCCATGAACTTTTTCAAAATGTTCGTGGAAAATGGAACTAAAGTATGACTTTATTTTGGAGTAAAAATGTTTTAAACTTATGCATAGTTTTTTCATTTTATACATTTTCCTTGAACTTGTTGAAGACCGTGTGTGTGTGTGCATGTGTGTGTTTCCTATTGATTCTATTCTTTGGGAAAGCTAATACAGGAATCAAATCTATCCAAGGCACAGCAACACAGTAAAAGAAAGAGCCATCAGAATCTGACTGGGGTCAAAGTAGAGGATGGAAGGGTGGTCACTGGCGAGTATCAAATCTGATTCCCATATGAGAGGCAGAAGATGATGTGGGTTGATTGAGAAGATGAGATTTTGTGAGATTGCCTGAAGCAACCTTTTATGGAAAATTAGCTACTGAGCCTATGGGATAGAGAGACATTTCAAAAGCAGTCTGGACAAAAACATGAGAAATATTTCTACTAGAAGAGAGAAAGGAAGGGAGAGAAGAGAAGGAGGATGAAAGGAAAGAAGGAAGAAAAGTGAGGAAGGAAGGAGAAAAAGAAAGGGAGAGTTATTGTGTAATAATACACCTGAATCATTTATCCATCATTACTAGCTATCCAATGAAATGTAGAGAAAAACTAAGATTGTTGCTAATTATAATCCACATTCTACACAAAGCTGCCACAGACAACATTTCAGCTAATCAACGTACTCCTAAATCTCAAACCCGTCTCTAATATATTATGTCATCGTTCCTAGTAGTTTTTAGTTTATTACATTGTTTATTTATGATAGCAACTTAGCTATGGAGATTAAGAGCCAGGCTCTGGAACCGAACTATTATACCTGAATTCAAATCCAGGCCCAATCTCTTAGTGCCTGTACGACCTGTGTTTCAGTTACTGAAAGAGGGTTTTCTTAAGGAGGCTGTTTTGATTAAATAAGTTAGAAGGTTTTCTGAAGGAGGTTGTTGTGATTAAATAAGTTGATATAAAGAAAATATAGGTTCATGTCAGACACATGGTAATATTCTATAACTGTTGGCTCCTATTGTGACATTATTAACTATGAAAAGAGTATCTATCATATGAAGGCTACCCTTCTGAATCATGTTCCAATTTACTGCAATGCACAGTTTTTTTCCATGATCTAGCATAAGATAGCATTTGTGATTTTTTTTCTTCTTTATTTTTCCAGAGGGCACATGTGCTTTCCAGAGAGAGACAGAGAAGAGAGAGAGGCAAGAAAAGAGGGAAAGCAAGAATGCACCACCCCATGGGGCATAGCTACAATCTCTTCTCCTCCATGAGCTGGCCCATTTTTTAATAATAATGTAATGAACATTGCATTTTAACTATAAAGTACACAAACTCATAAATATAATATATAGTAATATAACTATAAATATCTAAATACAAAATTGCAGGGTATTCTGAAAAGTTGTAAAGGATAAACAAAAAATTAAAATAATAGCCCCTACACTCAAAATAACCACTACAATTTTTTAAATTCTCTGAGTTCTAAAAGCTGTTGTACAAATTTCAAATCATAAAATAAATAAATAAACATATATATATGTGTGTGTGTGTGTGTGTGTGTGTGTGTGTATAATTTTTTAAACTTATAATGTAATAGGAACTTTTTCCTGCCATAAAATATTTGTGAGGGATCAGCTGGTGGCCTACTGTTTAAATAACTGGATTCCACTTGGCTGATTTTCTTCTAGGCTTTGTTTTCCAGTTTGTTTGTTTGTTTGTTTGTTTGCTATAGGGTGCGTGCACTCACCATAAAAACAGAGAGAGACAGAGAGACAGAAAGTGAGAAATCATCCCCTTGGGTGGATGGCCACACCACAATCCCTTCTCCATTGTTCTCTCAGGATCCTGGGCCCTCACGCACACGTGCCTGGCGTGAGTTTAAGTCACCGGGTCCATGTCTCGAACCACGGTTGACTACATAGGAGTCCAGCAGCATAGTCATTACGTCAACTGCTGGTCCCTAAATAAATAATTCTTTAAAAATTTATATTGACAATTTCCTTTAGAGAGGTTAGTTCAATTAAATATTCACTCACAGTATGTAAAAGCTCCAATTTTCCTGCCACAGAGTATTATTTCACTTATCCATTTTTGTTAATTTGATGGGCAAAAATCATATGCCGAAAGTCTTTTAATTATAGTCTTTATGACCAGTAAAATGAACATATATGTGCTGACCATTTACATCCATTTTAGAGACTGTTTTTAATAAATCTTTTATTATAATTATATTATTATTATTTGCTAGAAAAGTGAGAAGGCACTCCGCATGGAAGTTGGTCACACCACAATCCATTTCTTCTTTGGGGAATTTTGGCATGCACGCACATGCACTCAGCATCTTTATCAAGCTGCTAGGTCAGGGACTCTAATCATAGAGTCAGTCACGTGGAATCCAACTGCCTTAACCACCATACCATTAGCTGCCCCTCACTTTTTTCTTTTTTTAATTGCCAGATAGTGAATGCATTCAATAGAGAGAGACAGAGAGAGGGAGAAAGTACTCTCCATTTGGATGTTGGTATGCCACAATCCCTTCTCCATTTCTCCATTCTGTCAGGATTTGGAGCACTCTCACACATGTGCCTGCCATGTTTTTCAAGCTGCCAGAGTTGGGATTCAAACCACAGTGAGCTGTGTGGGATCCAGCTCCCTTGACCACTAGGCAATAGGGCTGGCCTGAACACTTTCCTTTATTTCTTATATATTGTACATAGTACACACATATTCTAATTTATATAAGGCATAGATATAACCATGTCACACAGCACTGAAGTTTTAGTAAAGTTTTTTTCTTTTTTTTTCTTTTCTGTTTTTGCTTGACCTACCCCTATATCATCCTTCACTCCCATAATCTGTGTTAACACCTTTCCATACATGCTTCCAGAGTTTTCTTCATACTCATATAATCAAGCACAATTAAAAGAGACAGAAAAAGAGAAACAAAACGTGGGGGTTAGAGGTGTGTGTGTGTGTATGTGTGTGTGTGTGTGTGTGTGTGTGTGTGTGATATAAAGAGGAGAAGGCCTGCTCCACAGCAGTGTTCAAGCACTATGCTTCCACCAGATCTCACACGGCTGACCGTGATTTGAATCCTAGTCCAGCAGCTTGAAAAACATGCTGGGTACATGCATGTATATCCAGGATCCTGACAGGATGGAAAAATGGAAAGAAAATTATTGCAGTATGACCAGGACCCATTGCGGGGGTTCTCTCTATATATATAGTGTTCACATGTTCCATGACATTAAAAAGAGAGAGAGAATATCTGCTATTTTCTAGTTTGATGAACCTGGACAAGTGACTTTGCCTCTCTATACCTTATTTTCCTCCTTTGTAAAGTGGGCATCATAATATCTATTGATATGAGTTAATACATGTAAATTTCCAAGAGTTCAGGCACATAGTATGTGTTACATAAATGTTAACTATTACATACAGGAGTTTAGAGTCATTTGCTTTACAAAAATGATATAATACACATATTTTTCTGGAAGGAGGATATCGTTTTACTGATAGAGGAGACATAATACCACATTTCCTTAATTTTTATATAGAGAAATTTTTTGCTATAGGGAGTATGCACTTGCCAGAGAGATAGAGAGAGACAGAGAGACAGAAAGCGAGAAATTACCCCCCAGGGGGGATGATCACACCACAATCCCTTCTCCTCCATTCTCCTCTCGGGATCTTGGGCACGCACGCACACGCGCCCGGCGTGAGTTCTAAGCCACCGGGTCTGGGATGTGAACCGCGGTCGACCACATGGGAGTCCAGCGACATAGCCATTACACTAACTGCTGGTTCCCCTATGTTTTCTAATATTTAAATATTGCTCTATCAATATAAACAAGTTTTTTCAATGTAGTGTTATATATTTTACTTTTAATTCTACTGTTCCTTATGTTGAAGTTGTAAACTTTTCTTCCTTCTTATTTTCATTTGTATGGTATAGTTTTATTCTTTGCTGTGTTTTTAACCTTTATCTAACCTAGTCTTTGAATATTGGTCTTGTATTAGGAGAGCTTAATCAATTCACATTTATCATGACGAGTGATGTAACTGGACGTAATTTTGTCATAGTATTTGATGCTTTCTGTATTTAATATGCCCATGTTTAATATATACTGTTTTAAAAATGTATTTCATTGCTATAGTTTTCCTTATGCTCACTTTCATTTTCTTTGTTAATCTAGTGATATATAGACACTGTATACAGCAGGCATATGCATGTGTACCCAAGATTCTTACAGGATAAAGGATTGGAGGAAAAAGAACTGCGATATAACCAGGTCCTATTGAGACATTCTCTCTCTCTTCTCTCTTGCTCTCTCTCTCTCTCTCTTATGCATGCACTCTCTGGCACAAAAAAGAAAAGGCAAGAGATGGCAAGTGTTGGCAAGGATGTGAATAAAGGGAAGTCCTTATACACTGTTAGTAAAAAAAAAAAAGTTCTTAACAGAACTACCATATGATTCAGCAATCCCATTTCTGGGTATATATCAAATGGCTATAAAATCAGTATATTGAAGATGTATCTTTACTCCCATGTTCATTGCAGCATTATTCACAATAGCCAAGATGGAATCAACCTAAGTATCCATTAAAAACAATTAATAAACAAAGGTAATGTGGGCTATATACACAAAGGAATGTTATTTGGCCATAAAATGGAAGAAATTCTGCCACTTGCAACAACATGGGTGAATCTAGAGCACACTATACTAAGAGGAATAAGCTAGACACAGAAAGACAAATACTATATGATTTCACTTAATGTGAAATTTTTAAAAAGTCAAACTCATAGAAGCAAAGAGTAGAACAGTGGTTGCCAGGGGCTAGGAGCTGTGGGAAAATAGCAAATGTTGACCAAAAGGTACAAAAAAAGAAAGATGAAGGGACCAGCAGTTAGCGTAATGGCTATGTCGCTGGACTCGCATGTAGTCGACCGCAGTTCGCGTCCCGGACCCGGCGGCTTAAACTCACGCCGGGCGCATATGCGTGCGTGCCCAAGATCCGGAGAGGAGAATGGAGGAGAAGGTATTGCGGCGTGGCCATCCCCCCTGGGGGGGTGATTTCTCACTTTCTGTCTCTCTGTCACTCTCTGTCTTTCTGGAGAGTGCAAGCACCCTATAGTGAAAAAGTCTCAAAAAAAAAAAAAAAAAAAGAAAGAAAGAAAAAAGAAAGATGAGTAAGTTTTGGGGCTCTAATGTACATCAACAGGTGGTGATGGATATCTTAATTAATTATATTGTGGTAATCATTCCACAATGTTTCCATATATCAAATCATCACTTTATTTATTTTCAATATACGATTTATTTGTAAATTAAATATTTTAAAATTAAAAAATATTTTTAAAAATAAAATTGAAATTTAAGTTAATTATGCTTCTATTTTCATGCTGCTGTTACAGCACTTCACCATATAAACTCTACCTAATTTCATAAAAACTTTATTGATGATACTGAGGATGTATTATTTTTAGTGGCTTCAGAGTGGTGCAGTATAATAGATCTTTAGAATAAGAGTCAAGAATCCAGTGTCTAATTCTAGTTAGAGTACAGCTACAAATTGGCTGTTTGATTTAGGGTAAATCATTTTACCTCTTACAGCCTTAAAATGAGGAGATAAGATGATACACATTTGAAGCTCTCATCTAGCTCTAATATTTTATTACTTGAATTATTGAAAAAATAGCTAGTGAATACTTACTGAAAAAATTCTTTCATTACACCATTATCATATCCATAGTATTTCATCTTAGCTATGCCTTAGATTTATATGATTATGTTGGCATGTTAATATAGTTGAAATAAGAAACAATAAAAGCCACACTCACTGGGTTCAGCCACCACTGCTTGATTGGGCTCTCACCAGCCCCTACCACCACTGCCCACTTGTGCGCCACCAGCCTGCCCCCACAATCACACCCCACTAGAATCAACCATTCTGATAAGTGTGAGTGCTGCCCACACTGCCTGCTGGCGCTGCTGCTACTATCTTGCACTCCACCTCCCAACTCAGCCCCCAGCCACATCAGGATCAGAGGGTTTCAGGTAAATCAGGGGATGATGGCCGCTGAATGAGGTGAGCACCAACTACCACCACCTCTGCAGTTCCCAGGTACATGAATCATGGCCATTGCCTGCGAGTAGCCCGCACAGAGCAAAGAATCAAGAGGAATGGTAGGGAGCAGGAAAGAATCAGCGGGAACTTCTAGTTTGCACAGTTTCTACTTGCAAAAGTAGAGAGGAACCAACTATTAGAAGATGATGAGACCCTGGAGGACTTCCCTCCCCCAACTCCCTCCAGAGAAGAAAAATAAGAGAAATGTCAAACCCTCTAGACTTTTTTTAAATCTAATTTTATTCATTGTCATTATTTTACTTTTTATTGTTTTTGAAGTTGACCAGAGAAAGAGAAGGAAAGAAAAAGAAAGAAAGTCGCCAGATCCAGGACTTGAACTATGGTCAGCCATATGGGAGTCCAGCTGCCCTAACCACTACGCCACCTGCTGCCCTCCCACCCCCAGACTCTTACTGTGGCATCCAGAACTTACACCCACAACATAACAAGGAACCTAGCATGGAACCATCGTTATAGGGAAGCAAAAAAGCACACCACTTTGGAAAAAGAACAAACAAAAAGTTGGACCTCCCACCCCACCATCACTCCAAGCTGACAAGAGAGCTATACTATCCTGTAAGCTCACAAGCAGGTGGAGCTTTACTTATAATCAAGTCTCCATAGCCCAGAAGGAGCAGAGGATGCAAAAGAGAGCACCCCTACCCCAACAGAGACTGAGGAATTTGGGCACTACTGCCTGACCAGCAGGCAGGGAAGGTTGCACTCTGCCTCCTATCAGACTCAAGGTTAAGGGAGTGGTTATCTGCTCCAAAATGACACCATAAACAGATTTTCCAAAATTATCACATATACAGGCTATGCAAGTCTCACTCTGATATGAAAGATGCAGTTGGTCAATGGTCCCTACTAAACCACTTTGCCAGTGACATATCTGGTACCTAGGGTTGTTCTTCCCACTCTGGCACTACAGAACTTACTCCAAAAATTACGAAGATGCGAGTACATTAATATAGAGACACAAGAAATTTGAGAAAACAAAGAAATATCTCTCCTCCAAAGGAACACAGTAATTTCTCACAAAAAAAATGAATAAAACAAAAGAAACTGGAGAAGAGTCAGGAAAAATTTAGAATATTCATTGTAATAGAATTCAATGAGATGTGGGACTGGCAGATGGTGTAATGGTTATGTTGTTGGACTCCCACATAAACAACTGTAGTTTGAGTCCCAGACCCGGTGACATGAAACTCATACCGAACACATGTGCATGCATGCCCAAAATCCCAAGAGAAGAATGGAGAAGCAGGATTGCAGTGTAGCCATCCTCCTGGGGGGTGATTTCTCACTTTCTGTCTCTCTGTCTCTCCAGTGAGTGCATGTGCCCCACTGCAAAAATTTCTCTCTCTCAAAAAAAAAAATAGAACTAATAATTAAATGAGATGCAAGAGAAAATGAACAATCAGTTCCAGGAGATGAGAAAATTACTCCATGACAAAAGGGAGGGATTCCATAAAAAGATACACACCCTAAAAAAGAATCAAAAATAACTTCTAGAGAAGTTTAAAACTTCTGAATACAACACAGGAAATCCAAACCTTTCTCAAAAAATATTAACAGCAGATTAGACCACAGAAGAAAGAAAGAATTTCTGACCTTGAAGATAAAACCTCTAATTTAGTCCAAGCCTCCAAAATAATGAAAAATATAGCAAAAAAAAAAATGCAAGGACAACATATAGGAAATTCTAGATATCATTAAGCAGAATTTCCACATAACGGGCATTCCAGAAGGGCAAAGAGATGGGTAAGGGCATAGAAAATATCTTTTATCTGTCAACTTTAAAAATTCAGAGACATGTACAAACATCCAGATCCAAAACACACACACACACACACACACACACACACACACAAAACAAACAGATTCAACATAAGATTCTCTCCAAGGCACATCATAGCCAAATTGATAAAAACCAAAGATGAAATAATATTCTAAAAATGGCAAGAAAGAAACATCAAGTTACTAATAAAAAGTACCGCATTATAGGACCAGCAGTTAGTGTAATGGCTATGTCTCTGGACTCCCATGAAGTCGACTGCAGTTTGAGTTCCGGACCTGGTGGCTTAAACTCATGCCAGGCACGTGTGCATGCGTGCCCAAGATCCCGAGAGGAGGATGGAGGAAGAGGGATTATGGCCATCCCCCCGGGGGGTGATTTCTTGCTTTCTGTCTCTCTGTCTCTCTCTGTCTTTCTGGCAAGCGCATTCCCTCTATAACAAAAACCTCTCCAAAAAATAAGTACCCCATTAGGCTAACCTCAGATGTCTCAACTGAGAAAATGTACACAAGAAAGAATAAAAAAAATATTAAAAACTCTGAAAATAAAAGTTTTCAGCCAAGAATGCCGTACTCAAGAAGATTATCTTTCAAATGGGAAGGAAAAATAAAATAATTCCCAGGTAAACAAAAACTAAAAGAATTTGCCAACACTAAAATAGCTCTTTAAGAAATACTTAAGGGACTACTACATCAGGAAAACCAAAAGGAGACAAATAGAAATAAGAGAAACAACTAAGACATTACAAACAAAATGACAGGGGTAAGTTTGCAAATGTCTATAATAACACTGAATGTTAATGGAATAAATATTTCAAAGACATATTGACTTCCTTTCTTTCCTTTCCTTTCTTTCTTATTAAATCTACCCCCCCCCAAAAAAAAGACATATTGGCTGAATGAATTTAGAAAAAAAAAGGAGCATTTTATATGCTGCTTACCAGAAACACCTCACTAATAAAGACATGCACAGACTGAAAGTAAAGGACTGGAAAAAGACATTTCTTGCAAACATAACCCCTCCCCCCCAAAAAAAATGGAACCATGTTACTGATACCAGAGAAAATAGACTTCAAGACAAAAACTATAAAAAGAGACCCAAAAAAAAGGACACTATAAATCTTTATGCACCTGAGACAACTTGAAGGTTTTCTGCCCAGACTTCACCCTCCTGACTCCAAGATCCAGTCAGGACAGGCCAATCACAAGCCATGTACATTTGAGCTCTGAGCCTCCCCTTTTAGGGACTAAGACAATTGAAGATTTTCTGCCCAGACTTAACCCTCCTGACTCCAAGATCTAGCCAGGGACAGAGTAATCCTCAATTCCCATGGAACCCGCTGTACAAAGAGAGAAAAATGATACTACAGAGAGACTGCAGATCACCTCTTCCTGCACATCTCTGAATGCTCAGATGTTACTCCAAAAATTAGGGAAAAACATGTAATTCATTAGATGACCAGAAGCCATGGCAGAGGCACAAGAAATATAAAAAGCCAAGAAAATATCTCTTCCCCAAGGGAAAAGAATAACTACTCATCCTCCACAGACAATACAATGGAACTCATGAAAATGTCAGATAGAGAATTTAGAATATCTATGGTGACAAAACAGAGATCCAAGAGAAAAGAGACAATGAACTCCAGAAGATGCAGGAGAAAAGAGATAAGTTCCAGTAGATGAAGAAGTTCTTGCATGATCTGAAAGAGGAAATACACACAGAACTGTTAGAGATGAAGGTTGTAATACAGGAAATCAAAACTTCCCTTGAAAGTATTAAAAGCAGATTAGATATGTAGAAGATCGAATTTCAGATGTAGAAGACAGAACTTCTGACCTAGAAAAATTCACCAAAAAGACTGAGAAAATAACTTCCCAAAATGAGAGGTTATACGAGTAATACTAGTTACCATTAAATGCCCAAACATCAAGATAATCGGTATCCCAAAAGATGAAGAAACTAATCAGGGCATTGATAATCTATTCCATAAAATCCTGGAAAAATCTTTTCAAACCTAGAGAGGCATTCAAATATCCATACCCAAGAAATACAAAGGAGCCCAAATAGAATCAACCCAAGAAGATGTCCAAGGCACATCATAGCCAGATTGACCAAAACCACAGGGACAAGATACCAAAATTGGCAAGAGAAAAACATCAAGTTACTTTCAAAGGATATCCCATCAGGCTAACATCAGATCTTTCAACAGAAATAATGCAAGCAAGGAAAGAAAGGGAGAATATATTCAGTGTTAAGTGAAAAACATTTTCAACTTCGAATACTATATCCGGCAAGATTATCCTTCATATGGTTAAAAAAAAAAAAAAAAAAAAAAAAGACAAAACCATTCTCAGATAAACGAAATCTGAAAGAATTTACCAACAGCAGACCAGCTCTCCAAGAAGTTCTGAAGGGAGTGCTATACCAGGAAAAGTAAAGTCAGACACACAGAAATAAGACTACAAAAACAACCAAGAGAATGACCAACTTAATGGTAGAGACAAGTCCAGAAAGATTAATAATAACAGAAAAATCAAACCACAGTTATACTGCAAATTGAACAGAAGAGAGATTAATTACAGGAAACTAAACTGGTGAAACAGAATTTTTTTGACTAAAACATTACTGATTTTCTTCTATCTTTGTTTTCTAGATTTAAGGATTTTTGTCTTCTCTTGAACTATTGATACATTCATGTACCTACTGTTAGAACTGAATTCTAACCTTTTTCCAAGCTTTAAATCTTAAGCATATTTCTCTTAACATTTTTTGATTTTGAGCTTTTGAAAATAAAACTGTTTTTCTTGAAATTAGAAAATGCATTAAAAAGATACCTATTTAATGACTGTGGTAAGCTATATAGCCGCTGCTAGATGCTACTTTATAGTATGTTCATTCTACTCATTGTCTAAAGTCAGATATGTGGTTCATAAATGATAGATAGATAGATAGATAGATAGATATAGATATATCAGCCAAACTTGCTATTGAAGGTATTTAATTAAGATCTTTTGTGGATCAATAAAATGTGAAAAATTATTTATGCATCGAGCACCCAAATATATTAAAAGTATGACAGCTATATCTAAAGGGAGAGATACTGCAACAAACTAACTGTGGGAATTTCAACACCCTACTGTCACCACCAGACAGATCATCTATACAAAAAAAAACAGAGACACAGGAGTCAAATGATACCACAATCCAAATAGACCTCACAGATGTTATAGAATATTTTACCCAATGACCACAAAATACACACTTTCCTCATAGCCACATGGAATTATCTTTTTTTTTGGAGATGTTTTTGCTATAGGGCACGTGCACTTGCCAAATAGAGAGAGACAGAGGGACAGAAAGTGAGAAATCACCCCCCAGGGGGGGATGACCACGCCACAGTCCCTTCTCTTCCATTCTCCTCTCAGGATCTTAGGCACGCACGCACACGCGCCCGGAATGGGTTTAAGCCACTGGGTCTGGGACTCAAATCGCATTCAACTACATGGGAATCCAGCGACATAGCCATTACGCTAACTGCTGGTCCTACCACATGGAATATTTTTGAAGGTCAACTACATGATAGGGCTAAAAAGAAGCCTTTACAAATTTAAAAGTATAGATCCTATATCAAGCACCTTTGCCTACCACAATGGAATTAAATTTGAAATCAACAACAGAAAGAGCATTCAAACACACACACACACACACACACACACACACACGGAAAATAAACAATCTACTCCAGAACAACTTCCAAACTACTGAAGAAATTAAGACTGAAATTTTAATCTAGACCAAATCCTCCTGCCTAGCCTAGGGTGTGTGGGGAGCCTGCCTCCATCTTCAGGACCACCAACTCAGTTCCTGCAGTTGCAGAATTAGAAGAAAGAGTGAAAGCAGGGCCACCTGGCCACAGCACATTACTGAAGCCTTCTGTCTAGCCTAGGGTGTGAGAGGAGAGGCTGCTGCAGCCTTTTTGCTGTAATCTTTTTGTTGTTGTTGTTTTTTATTTATTATTATTTATATATTCAATCACTATACATCATTTAGGCTGTAAGTATAATTTACTCTCAAAGTATTTCTAAAGATCCAAAAGGAAGGAACTCTTCCAAACTCATTCTATGAAGTCTCCATCATCTTGATACTAAAAGCAGACAAGGACATAACAAAAAAAGAAAACTACAGATCACTATCCCTAATGAATATAGATGCAAAAATACTCAACAAGATAATAGCAAATCAATCCAACAGCATATTAAAAAGATTATACATCATGACCATGCGGGTTTTATCCAAGAGACGCAAGGATGGTTCAATATACACAAAACAATGAATGTAATACATCAGAAGGAAAGATCAAAATAATTTGATCTTACCAGTTGATTCAGAAAAAGCATTTGATAAGATACAAAATCCTTTCATGATTAGGACTCTCAACAAAATATAAGGAACATGTCTTAACATGATAAAAAACATGTATGACAAACCCATAGCTAACATATTGAATAAGGAAAAGCTGGAAATTTTCCAACTAAGATCTGTAAGACAAGGCTGCCACTTTCTCCACTCCTTTTCACTATCGTGCCAGAAGTCCTAGCCAATGTAACTAGTCAAGAGAGTGAAAAAAATGCATTTAAATTGGAGAAGAGGAAATGAAATTGGCCCTGTTCACAGTTGACATGTGGAAAATCTAAAAGAATTCATGAAAAACCTCTTGAAAGTGGTCAATGAATCCAATAAAGTTGCAGAATACAAAATCAATGTATAATCTACAGTGTTTGTATACACCAACACTGAACAGACTGAGGCAGAACTGAAGAAAGCAATATCATTTACAATAGCCACAAAACAATTAAAAAAATTTTGTCAGAATAAACCTAACCAAAGAGGTGAAAGACCTATACAAGAAAAAACAAACAAACAAAAATAAGTATGATAAAAAAAATTGGAAAGATCCCGTGTCCTTGTTTTGGAAAAATCTATATAATCAAAATGCCAATTCTAACAAAATTAATTCACACATTTAATGTTATTCTAATCAAATTACTGGGTACATTCTTCACAGAAATAGAGAAAATAGTCATTACAACTTGTCTGGCATAACAAAAGGCCCTGTATCCCCAAGGCAATACTATGCAAAAAGAAGAAAGTAGGAAGCATCTCACAACTCAACCTCAAAATATATTACAAAGATGTGATCATCGAAACATTATGGTACTGGTATAGAAGCAGACACATTGACTGATGGAACAGAATAGGGAATGCAGAAATAATCTCCAAGAAAAAAAGAAAGAAAGAGAAAGAAAGAAAGAAAGAAAGAAAGAAAGAAAGAAAGAAAGAAAGAAACTAGACTCTTATATCTCACCATTAATAAAAATTGACTCAAAATAGATCAAAGATCTGAGTGCAAAGCCTTAAAGTGTATAAAATTATTAGTGGAAAACACAGGGGAAACACTTGAAGATATTGGAGAATGCAAAGATTTCTTAAATAAGACCTTTAAAATGCAAGCAACAATTCCAAAAATAGAGACCAGCAAGTGGCGTGGTGGTTAAGGAACTGACTCCCACATGGCCAAGCACGATTCAAGTCCCAGACCTGGCAGCTTTCTCTCTCTCTTTTTCTCTCTCTCTCTGGTAAGTGCACATGCCCTATAGCAAATCAAAAATAACAATAAATAAAATAAATAATTCTTTAAAACATAGAGAAATTACATCAAGCTAAAAAGATTCTGCACACCAAAAGAAATGATTAGAGTGATGAAACAGTGGACATAATGGGAGAGAATATTTGCAAACCGCTTCACAGAAAGGACTAATAACCAGAACGCATAGGAAACCCAAAAGCTCACCCACAAATAAAACAAATAATCCAATTTTAAAAACAGTAAATGAGCTGAAGAGAAAATTCTCTAAGGAAGGACATATGAATGGACAAAAACCATATAAAAAATTCAGCATCTCTCATCATAAGAGAAATGCAAGTCAAAACCACAATAAGATAACACTTAACTCTAAGAACAGCTATGATTGAAAATATAAAGAATAACAAGTGCTAGTGAGGATTTGGTGAAAAGGGAACCTTCATACACTGTTGGTGGGAATGTAAATTAGTACAGCCATTGTGGAAAACAATTTGGAGGTTCCTCGAAAAATCTACAAATAGAACTACCATATGACCCAGTAATCTCACTCCTTGGTATTTACCCAAAGGTTAAAAAAACACTCAGTTGGAAAGATACTTTCCACATCCATGTTTACTATAGCATTACTCACAACTGCTGAGATGTGGAATCAACCTAAATGCCCAAGAACAGATGACTGAATTGAAAAAGTGTGGCACATACACGCTATGAAATACTACCCAGCCATAAAGAACAATGAGAACCTGCAATTTGATACATAGTGGATGAATTTAGAAGATTTAATGCTAAGTGAAACAAGCCAGACTATGAAACACAAACATTGTATATACCTGCTCAGTATATACTGAAGGTGTGCACTCTACGGCAGAAATTGAAAGACTCAAAGACATAATAGTAGAGAGGGCAAGTGTAGATACCAGAGACTGTTTAGGAGCGAAGCAGACATCAGGGAGTGACAGGGAAGGGCTTAGGGAAAAAAATTTTAACAGAAAGGATATAAAGTTCTCTGTTGAAATGATACATATGGTAATATCTTTTATTTGATTGTCACACACCACATGTATGATTTGAAAAGCAATATTGTACACAAAGAACATGTACAATGATTAAATGTAATAAGACATCATAAAATTTTTAAAAGTCAGAAAAAGAAGTAATATAATAATGAACATTTCACTCATGCATGCATAATTCTTGTTCTGATGACATTTTTGAAATCCATGGTATTACTACAAGTACTCTTTTTCCTGTTTCCATAATGATAAAATAACATTAATAATACATGCCTAGAATATTAACTATGTTGCACTAATGAGAAGTTTAATAGCCTAAAAAACTATTGCAAATAACTCATGATTATGTTTTCTGAGTTCATTCACTTTTGTTATGGAAATTATCCCTGAAATGCCATGGGATCCTAAAGATGTGACTCCTAAGTGTAAGATTATTCCTAGGAATGCCTCATAGAATCAGCTTGTAGAGTACAAGGGTCCTTAAAGGTTAATTGTCCTCTATATTGAAGACAGATGCATCCTTTCCCTAAGTACAGTATCAGAAATGTTCATATGACAAGATATGTAATGTGAATTTCATATAAAAATGTGAATTGAATTTCAAAACACAGGTTTCCATTAAATACTGCATATCAGTGCCCTATTCTGAAGCTTACCACAAGAAAAGAAATTACATTACTTATAAGATTGATAATAGGAAGAATTATGAATCAATTTATTTCTGGTTTGCTGCTTATTTAGTTAGCCAGCCTCTTAGGTGGTCTGCAGTGATCCCTACCTTCTGGTATTCACACTCCCTTTTCAGTCTGCAGTCTGTGCCAGGGTTGGTCTGCCTGACCAAGAGTATATAGCAGTGCGAGTGGCCTTATGGAGAGATTAAGATGGCAAGGAACTGAAGCCTTCTGCTGATAACCATATATGTAACCCATCTTGGCAGAGAGTCCTACAGCCCTGGTCAAGTCTTCAGATATTGCAATCCTGGCCAACAACTTTACTGCAACTTCCCTGAACAACTATCCAGCTGAGCTGCTGCCAACCACCTGATCCTCAGAAACCAATGAGATAATAAAGAGTCATTGTTTTGACCAAAGCTGTAGAAAAATTTGATGCACAGTAATAGATAACTAACCCAAAATGCTCTGTCTTAGTACTAAACTTTAAAAATTATTGTTCAATATTTCTTCCAAGGTCCTTTATAATTTATCTCCACATAGAATCATATTGAAATTCTTCTCAAAAAAGTAATTGTCTTTAACCAATGTTGTAAAATTACTATGACCTGCAATTGACCCAGGTTATTCAACAAATAAATAGCATGAGGGAAAAGGGGTAAAGGAAAATTATTATTTATTAAAATAAATTTAAGAAACAAATCAACAAGTTCAAAATGTGACCTAGACTGGATTTTGATTCAAATAAATTAGCTATAAAAAGACATAATAATCAGGGAAAATGGAACACAAACTTATCTGATAATATTAATGAATTATTTTAACTTCTGTTGGGGTGATAATTTGGGGTTATAATTTTAAAGCCTGGGCCCAACACCTAGCAAAGTGAGAATCCATGTGCATCTGAGGTGGGCCCAGCCCTGCCACCTTTTTAAAATTTAATTAATTAATTAATTAATTTATTTATTTATTTTGCTATAGGGCAAGTGTGCTCGCCAGAAAGATAGAAAGCGACAGAGAGACAGAAAGCAAGAAATCACCTCCCAAGGGAGATGGCCATGCCGCAATCCCTTCTCCTCCATTCACTACTTGGGGTCTTGGGCACGCATGCACACGTGCCCAGTGTGAGTTTAAGCCACCGGTCGACTACATGGTAGTCCAGCGACAGCCATTGCACCAACTGCTGGTCCCCCAGCCCTGCCACTTTAACCAGAAAGCCCAAGGCTCTGCCCCAAACCTCTCCTTCCAGCCC
Source organism: Tupaia tana (assembly GCA_026018925.1). Lineage (NCBI taxonomy): Eukaryota > Metazoa > Chordata > Mammalia > Scandentia > Tupaiidae > Tupaia > Tupaia tana. The sequence goes on along the minus strand of JAKSZU010000009.1, from coordinate 57,353,946 downwards.
AACACTGAGTGAAGCGAGGTAGGAGGGTCTCTATGGTCTAGCTGTCCCTGTCTCAGTCTCTCTCTCTCCCTCTCTCTCTTTCTCTCAAAAATTTTTCTTTTATATGTTTTTAAAAAATCTGTAAGTACCGTCTCTTATCTCTGATCTTTCCTTTCTCTTGCTAATTTCAGAATCCATGTGCATCTGAGGTGCAATTTTTTTGGCATTTTTAAAAAATAAATTGTTTTTCACTTTTCATTAATGTTTTTTGTTTTGTTTCTTTTTCTTTTTCTTTCTTTCTTTTTTTTTTTTTTGGTCTATTTTCCTTTTCTTTTACCTGACTTTACCATCTTGCTTCTCAGCTTCTACACAGTGAGTGTCTAGGCAGGTCTAGGTGCACAGTAGCAAAATATCTGAATACTTTTACAGTCATAGAAAACCTTAGCCCCCACTAAACTGCTGCAGAAAGGGAGAAACTCATCTTTGTAAATCTGATTTCAAATCTCCTTCTTTGGACACCATGTCGTAAAAAACAGTAGTAGAGGGGAAATAGGCATAGAAGTACCTCACAGTGAAGTGAAGCATATACATTTACAGTAGCAAATTAGCCGAACAAATTAGCCAAATGTGAATGTATCACCAAATGACTAAAAGTCAGAGAACAGAGACTACAAAGTGAGCAACAGGGAGAAATACAGAGCTGCCGTGAGCGTGGCTCATCTCCTCCCACACACCTCTGAATTCTCAGTTGAAATACCGAAGTTCAGCCCAGATACACCTATTCCCTAGAAACTTGTGAGGCCTTTGTAATATCAAGTTCCATTGATGAAAGTGCTGGTTTCTTGGTGAGGATCAAGGAAATGGAACTGCAGAAATATTGCAGGTCATCTCCTCCTGCATGACTTAACACTCAGAATTAACTCCCAAAAAGTAGGAACAAACATATAATCCATCAGATGTCCAGAAACCACTGCAGAGGTACAAGAAATTTGAGAAACCAAGAAAATATCTCGCCCCCAAGAGGAAAAAAGAGCCCTTCATCATCCGCAGATTGCAATGGAACTCGTGGAAATGTCAGGTAAGGAATTTAGAAAATTCTTAGTGACAAAGCTAACAGAGATGCAAGAGAAGAGAGACAACAAACTCCAGAAGATGCAGGAGAAAAGAGACAAGTTCTAGAAGGTGAGGAAATTCTTGTACTATCTCAAAGAGGAAATACACACCATAAAAAAAAGAATCAAATGGAACTTTTAGAGACGAAGACTGTAGTACAGGAAATTAAAACCTCCCTTGAAAGTATTAAAAGCAGATTAGATCATGCAGAAGATCGAATCTCAGATGTAGAAGACAGAACCACTGACCTAGAAAAATTCACCAAAAGACTGAGAAAATAATCCCCACAAATTAGAAGAATATACAAGTAATACTAGATACCATTAGACACCCTAACATCTGGATAATTGGTATCCCAGAAGGTGAAAAATCTAATCTGGGAATTGATAATCTACTCCATGAAATCCTGGAAAAAACTTTCCAAGCCTAGAGAGGTGTCCAAATATCCAGACCCAAGAAATACAAAGGACCCCGCATAGAATCAACCCAAAAAGATCTTCTCCAAGGCAAATCATAGCCAGATCGAACAGAACCTCAGACAGAGGCAAGATACTAAAATCAGCAAGAAGGAAACATCAAGTTACTTTTAAAGAATATGACATCAGGCTAACATCATACCTTTCACCAAAAACAATGCAAGCAAGGAAAGAATCGGAAAATATATTCAATGTGTTAAGTGGAAAACAGTCTAAATCAAGAATACCATATCTGGCAAGATTATCCTGCATATAGGAAGAAAACCCTGAAACATTCTCAGATAAACAGAACCTGAAGGAATTTACCAACACCAGACCAGCTCTCCTAGAAGTTCTGAAGGGAGTGTTATACCAGGAAAACTAAAGTCAGACAGAAATAAGAGAACAAAGTTGGGACCAGCAGTTGGTATAAGTGCTATGTCGGTGGACTTCCACGTAGTTGACAACGGTTCAAGTCCCCGACCTGGTGGCTTAAACTTACGCTGGGTGCGTGTGCATGTGTGCCCAAGATCACGAGAGGAGAATGGAAGAGAAGGGATTGTGGCATGGCCATCCCCCCTGGGGGGGTGTGATTTCTTGTTTTCTGTCTCTCTGTTTCTCTCTGTCTTTCTGGCAAGCACACATGCCCTATAGCAAAAAAAAAAAAAAAAAAAAAAAAAAAAAAAGAGAGAGAGAGAGAACAAAGGCCAACTTAATGGTAGAGACAAGTTTGGAAATATCAATAATAATGTTGAATGTTAACTTCCAGGATTTAAACGGAGAGATTAGATCACAGTAACACTATAATTTCAACAAAAGAGGGATTACATAAGACTGAACTAGTGTAATAGAATTCTGACTTTTGTCTAAAACATTACTCATTTTCGTCTTTGATTTATCTTCCAGATTTAAGGATTTTTTTTTGAGTTGTTGATAGGTTCAGCAATTTGTAAAAAAAATAAAATAAAATAAAAAATAATTGAAGAACTTTTCTCCCTTCCTGACCCCTTTGCCATTGGGAAATATTTGTTAGCATTCTTATTTTCTGATAGAATAGTTATTTGTATAATTCCAATAATACAAATAGTATCTGTTGCCTTGCATCAGAAATTGAATTCTTTTGGGGCTTTCTGCAAATAACAGACCAAATTAAGATTTAGCTAGTATTTTTTGCAAACAAGTTAGTTTATACCTCACTTTAGTAAAAGGGGTAATGGAGAGACAAAATAGTAAAAGGGGTAATGGAGAGACAAAATCTACTGACACTTGTCAGTAGATTCTAGCTTTGTCCATATTTTTAGTTTAATTTTAATATGTTATTTCTTTTTTATTTTATTTTAATTTACATTTTATCACTTGCCTTTACAGTATACAGTTCTCTTTTGCGAATCAATAAAATGTGGGGAAAAAGTTTAGTATGGGAGGGAGGGGAAAGGGGGGAAGGAAAAAAACAGTAAAAGTATGCTTAATTGACAAAAAAATAAGTTGTTTGCTGATGATAATGTATATAGTAATATCTTTGTCTTGACTGACGTGATGCATGGTATTCATGCTGGAAAAAGAAATGTTGTACACTGTAAAGACATGATTAAACATAAATAAATAAGAAAAAAATTTAAAGCCTAATCTGTTAAAGATATATAATGAAGTGTATATGGTTGAAATGAAGTCATAGTTGAGTTGTTTTTTGTTTTGTTTTTTGGGGTTTTTCTTTTGACATGCTCAAACATAAACAGAATAAAATGTTGGTGGAAAGGGGCCAGATGAACCAACCATGTCAGTCTGGTGTGAAGAGTTGAAGCTAGGTGATGGATACATGAGTGTTCATTGTATTAATATCTCCAGATTTCCTATTATCAATAAAACAATTAATAATAAAAAGTTATTTGAGTATAGTTTATTTAAACTATTTATAGTTTATTATTGAATATGAGAGTTTAATTTCTGCTGTTAAAAACCATGACATGGGACCAGCAGTTAGCATAATGGCTATGTCGCTGGACTCCAATGTAGTCCACCGCGGTTTGAGTCCCAGACCCGGTGGCTTAAACTCAACGACAGGTACATGTGCACGCATGCCCAAAATCCTGAGAGGAGAAAGGAGGAGAAGGGATTGCGGCATGGCCATCCTCCCAGGGGGGTGATTTCTCACTTTCTGTCTCTCTGTCTCTCTTTGTTTTTCTGGCAAGCATGTGTGCCCTATAGCAAAAACCTCTCCAAAAAAAAAACCTATGACACATTTCAAAAAAATTTCTCCTAAACAAAGCTTCATTTAAAGATATTTTAAGAGTGCACGATTTTACAATGGTCATCTAAAGTCCAAGGAGCTTTATTTTTGACCCTAAATAATTGTAATCATTTATTTTGTAAAACTACAAATTGTAACAAAAAATATTTCAGGTGAAATAGCATAGAAAAGTCATTACTGGATATATCTTTACTGTTCAAAACACGTTGCAATTGTAGGTGAAATATACAAAGATAAAAATGAGAAGATGCAAGTTTTCCAGAAAGCAAGAAAAAACAACTAGAAATTAAAAAGTAATGCAAGTAATGGGTTGTCTTGGAGCCAATGGCTTGCTGGTTGCAATTCTTAGAAGTAAAGTAAGGATGGCCAAGCCTCTGGTGGGGTAACAGAGACCAAAAGTGCTATAGAAATAATAAGATAAATCACTAAAGTAATAAGATAGAAATAGAAATAATAAGATAAATCACTAAAGCTGCTTAAAGCTAAGATCTGGGGTAGATTTATCCTGTTCTAGAAAGAAAGTTGGAAAAATTAAACTTCTTGCATATAAACTTCAAAGGAAGCTACAAAAGAGCCCAATGTGGCCTACTTCTTATCTATCCGAAATACTTTTTTCTCCTTTTTCTTCTTACTTTTTTTCCCCTTTCTTTTCTTCTTTTCTTTTCTCTTTTTGTTTCTTTTCTTTTCTTTTCCTTTTTATAGAAGCTTTTGCCAGAGAGAGAGAGAGACAGACAGTAAGAGGGAAAGTAAGAAATCACCCCCTAGCGGGGATGACCACACTGCAATCCCTCCTCCCCCATTCTCATTCTCCTCCTGGGATCTTGGGAACACACATACATGCACCCAGTGTGAGTTTCAAGCCACCAGGTCCAGGACTCTAATCACGGTTGGCCATGTGGGAGTCCAGCAACATAACCTCTATGCTATCTGCTGGCACCAAGACTTTATCTTTTTACCAAGCATTTTGTATAATGGTTTTCATTGTTGTTGTTCCTGTTTTAATTGCCAGAAGTCTTGTGTACTTGCTAGACATAGAGAGACAAAGACAAAAGAGAAAGCACCCCCCTTTGGAGTATGGTTACCCAGCAAATTTTTCTACTCCATTTTTCCATCCTTTCAGGATTTGAGCATGCATGCACATGTACCTGGAGTGTTTTTCAAGCCACCTGGCCCACGATTCAAACTTCACTTGACCATGCGGGATACAGCTCCCTTAAGCACTGCACTACAGAGCCAGCCTAGAGAATAGTTTGACAAAGATTTTGAGATATTTAGAATAGGAAAAGAGAGAGAGAGAGAGAGAGAGAGAGAGAGAGAGAGAGAGAGAGAGAGAGAGAGAGAGGAGAGAGAGAGAGAGAAATAAAAAGAAGAAAAAAATCACCCTGACCCCCCCAAAAATAAATTAGGAAATAAAAACAAGTAGAACTAGACACGAACAGGTATATATAGATTAGAAGTAGACTTAAATTCTATAAATAAATTATCTAATCTAAAAATAAAAACAGAAGTATCAATTGCTAGGTCAAACAGGACAGAGTTAGAAATCAGTCAACTGGAAAGAGATATAGAAAAATTCACCTGGAATGAGAAATAAGAAACACAAAGAGAAGAAAAATAAGACCCAGATGGGCCAGTCCCACAAGTAAGTAAGGGAACTGGATCCCACATGAATCATCATACAGCTCAAATCCTGGCCCAGGTAGCTTGAAAAACATACCAGGAATGTGTGCATTCCCAAAATCTCAACAGGATGGGGTGAAGGAGAGGGGATTGTCACATGCCCATGCCCCATGAGGGTAGAGAGGAGTGCTTTCTTCTTCTCCTTATCTTTCTCTGGCAGGTTCATGTTTCCTCTGGCAACTATATCTATCCAAGATGTAGAGAATGGATTGGAAGACTACAATATTTTTTTAACTAGAGTTCGAGAAAAAAATTTAAAAAGAGGTAATGATGGGGCCAACAGGTGGCATGGTGGCTAGGGTGTTGGATTCCCATATGGCCAACCATGGCTTGAGTCCAGGACCTGGCAGCTTGCTTTCTCTCTTTACCTTTCTCTCTCTCCCTTTCTGCCAATCTCTGGTCAAATTAAAAAATAAACAATAATGACAAATAAATACTTCTTTAAAGAAAAAAAAAAGAGGAAATGGTGCAGAGTTGGTATTTTTAGAGTTTATAGCCAAGGTTTTTCCAAAATCTTAAAAACACAAGTCTTTATGTCAAAAATATACTAAGACAAATATAAGTAAATCTATATCTAGACAGATAGTAATAAAAAATGCAACATCAAATGTAAAGGTAAAATCATAAAAATCACCAGTGAAAATAAAAAACTACCTTAAGGGAAACAAAAATTAGACTAAGCAGATTTTTCCTTAGCAATAATAAATACAAGGAAACATGAAAGCAGTATTCTCATTGCATTAAGAGTAAAAAGTATCATTCCCACTTAGACTATCATTCAAGAGTGACAGTAAATGAGGGAAGGAGGAAGACAAAGAAGAAAAAAATGGAGAGAGAGAAAGGAAGGAAGGAAGGAAAGGAATTTAAAGAGAAAGAAAATAGAACCCAGAGGAAGGTATCAGATAGAAAACAATAAAATAAATCAAAATTTTATTATAAAAGTACCAGGTGGTGGCACAGTGGTAACATGACTGGATCCTTATGAGAAGGTCCTGGGATCAATCCTCAAGACCTCCCTGAGCACACACACACATGCATGCCTGTAATCTGAGCCATTTGATACTGGGAGTGGATAGCAGCATGAAAACCCTGTCAGAGTGTGTATCTCTCTGTTTCTGTCTCTCTCTATCTGTTTCTCTCATAAAAAACTTAAAAGATAAATTAAAAATAAAATATTAACTATTTTGGAGTTTTAGAATAGAGCTTGATAGAATAACAAAACAAGCTTAGTTAATCTGAAAGCCCTTATAGTTCAGAGGAAGCAAAAACCTGAATTTCTTGTTAGAGAAAAAAAATTCCAAATTCTTGGGACCAGCAGTTGGCATAATGGGTATGTCACTGAACTCCCATGTAGTCAACTGCGGTTCGAGTCCCGGATCTGGTGAGTTAAACTCACGCTGGGCGCGTGTATGTGCGTGCCCAAGATCCTGAAAGGAGAATGGAGGAGAAGGAATTGCACTGTGGCCATCCCCTCTGAGGGATGGTTTTTTTACTTTCTGTCTGTCTTTCTGGCGAGCGCATGTGTCCTATAGCAAAAACCTCTCCAAAAAAAAAAAAATCTAAAATCTCAATTTCTATTTCTACAAATATAGACTACTTAAAACTTCCAACCACAAAACAATTAGAAATGTTGGATAAAATTTAAAAAGCTTCCTTTCAAATACATTGTTGTGCTCCAATGAAAACAAAGGAAATCATCAGTGGCAAAGAAAGAAGAAAAAACTGAAGAGAAATAAGCCCCAGATCTGATAGTATAAGAGCGCAGAGGAACTTGCTGGTCACAACAATTTAGAAACCTGGATTTGAAAGTTCGAGTAAAAGTAGGGAGTATATATATATTTTTTCTTTTTTTGGAGAGTTTTTTTTTTTGCTATAGGGCGCGTGCGCTCCCCAGACAGAGAGAGATAGAGAGACAGAAAGAGAGAAATCACTCCCCGGGGGGATGGCCACACTGCAATCCCTTCTCCATTCTCCTCTCGGGATCTTGGGCACGCACGCACAAGCGCCCGGCGTGAGTTTAAGCCACCGGGTTCAAGATGCAAACCGTGGTCGACTACGTGGGAGTCCAGCGACATAACTATTACGCTAACTGCTGGTCCCAAAGTAGGGAGTATACATTAAGTATAGAATTGAAACTAAGAATTTTCTCACAAGCATAGGTCTTGAATAGCTATGCTTCTGATAAAAGGGAGAAGTGGAAGAACATAAGTATCTGGCACAAAGAGAAAATAAAGGTAATTGTCCTTATTGTCTTGTTTCCTTCAGGGTGGAAGTGGGATGGGTAGTGTTTCCTTTAAGACTTTGAATTTCTGGTTTGAATCCAGAGATCATTTCCCAAAGTTCACCACATGCAGAGTGATTAAAGGCTGATGAGAACTCTGAGGCTACTGACAAAATAAAATAAAAATATTTCTGGAAAAGAAAGACTTCAGACCAGAAGATGGAAAACTAAGGAGAATAGAGGCAGAAAAAAGAAAAGAAGAAGGCCTGCTCCACAGCCTGGTGGTTAAGGCAGCTTGGATCCCTCATGGTTAACCAAATGTTTCAAGTCCCAGACTCAGAGGCTTAAGAAAGATGCTGAGCACATGTGTGTGTACATGCCCAAAATTCTGAAAGAAGGGAGAGAGGTAGGAAAGCGGATTCTGGCATAACCATTCTCCATGGAAGATGCTTTCTCCTCTTCCTTTCTCTCTCTCTCTATGGCAAGTGCATGTCCTCTCTAGGCAAAAAAGAAAAAGAAAACAGTAAAAAATAGAAAGAAAGAAAAGCCACAGAAAGTGGCAAACACAAAATTACCATTAACAATAAATACAAATACATATTGTAATTACATCATTTTAAATGTACTGAATCTGCCAATTAAGCAGAAGTGCTAATATTATGAGAAAAAATAAACTGAAATACTGTTTTTTTTTTTTAAGAGACATGCCTAAAATTTTAGAACACAGGTTGAAAATAAAGAGATGAGAGCCAGCAGGTGGTTAAGGTGGCTGAATCTCACACAGCCAACTGCATGGTTTGAGTCACGAACTTGGCAGCTTGAAAAATGCTTCAGGCCTGCGTGTGTGCATGTCCAAAATCCTGAGAGGAATGTGGAGAAGGGATTCTAACATAACCCTGGGGGCTGGGGGGTTTCTCACTTTCTCTCTCTCTCTCTCTCTCTCTCTCTCTCTCTCTCTCTGACGCATACACACATCCTATAGCAAAAACTAAAAAAGAAAAAAAGAGAATGTAAAACTTTTTCTTTTTTTAGGTTTTTGCCAATGTGCACGTGCACTTGCCAAAGAGAAACAGAGAGAGAGAAAGAGAGAAATCAGCCCCCAGAGGAGATGGCCATCCCTTCTTCATTCTCCTCTCAGAGTTTTGGGCATGCATACACGCACAGTCACTAGGTATGATTATCAAGCCACTGGGTCTAGGACTAGACCCATGGTTGACCATGTGGGAGTCCAGCACCTTAACCATCACATCACCTGCTGACCCCCAAGAATATTTTTTTAGGTAAATGCTAACCCTCAAAAAGGTCCTAGTTGCTATATGAACAGAAAGCAAAAGATACTTTAAGTGGAAAATAGATAAGTGTTAAGGAAAAGGAGGTACTACAAAATGATAAAAGGTCCAATTTACCAGGAATATGTAACAATTCTAAACTTGTATGACCTCATTGGTGAGGTTTCCAAATATGAAAACAGAAAAGGAAAACAAATTCCCTTCACAATGGGAAATTTTAACAAATCTCTTATCAATTACAGACAAAGGAAATGGACTGTCCTGTGGTCAAGTGGTTAAGGGATGTTGTAACCCACATGGCTGACCACATTTCAAGTCTCAGACCCTACAGCTTAAAAAATATGCTGGGCACATGAAAAAGAAGAGATGGTGGTATGACCACACCCCATTGAGGGGGTGTCTTCTTCCTCTCCCTCTCTGACTCTCTGTCTGGCATACACCCTCACAATTTAAAAAAAAAAAATAGTAAGGGTAGACACGCTTGAACAATAAGTGGTTAGATCAAACAAACACATATAAAACCCTGCACATAACATCCAAACCTACATATTTGTTAAGACAGAAATGTATATGTATATGTCATAAAACCAGCACATAGAACAAGCATAAAAAATGTACATGGTAATGATAAACAGAAAAATCAGCACAGAGATAGCTTTAGGGACAGAGTATAATGGGCTTGGAGTAGTGAGTACGGGACTTTTAATTCTATTAGTATTGCTTTATTACTTAAAAACAAGATCTGAAGCAATATAGCAAATTGCTAATATTCATTAAAGCTGGGTAATGAGTACATGAGTGCTTATTGCATTTTTCTCTGTTTTTGTTTGAAATGTTCAGTTTTTACAAAGAAAAATAAAGAATAAAGGCAGTGACAAACTGGAAAAATATTTGAAATGAAATGACAGAAAGTTAATGTCCTACAAATTGATGAGAAAAAGAAGCATTTCAATTAAAAAGGGGCCAACAGTAATATGGCAGATACTATTAGTTGGTATATTAGTCAGGGTTCTTCAGAGAACAGAGCTAATAGAATGTGTGTATATACAGAAAAAGAGATTTATTTTAAAGAATTGGCTCATGCCATTACGGAGGCTGGTAAGTCCAAAATCAGCAGGGTGGGTCAGCAAGCTGAAGACCTAGAGAGAGGTGATACTGCAGTTCCAGTACAAAGGCTATCTAATAGTACCTATTAGTAGATATCAACTAATAGTATCTGGCATAATATTGTTGGTCACATTTTTATTTAAATTTTTTCGGTTAAAAATTTGTAAGGTACTAACTTTCTGGCATTTTTTTTTAATATCTTTTCCAGTTTACCATTGCCTTTTGACTGCAGAGCTCACTCAGAAAAATTCAGTCATTTCTTCTGTTCAAGCCTTCAATTGTTTGAATGAAATCCATCCACATTACAGAGAGCAATATCCTTTACTGTAACTGATTTAAACATTAATCTCTTAGGAGCTAGATAGTGGTGCAGTGGTAGGGCGCAATGCTCTGTGAGGGAGACTTACATGGGAAGGTTGCCAATTCATATCCAGAGACCTTCCTGCTGTGCCCATGATCCAGGCTGGCTGAGGCTGTGGATGGATATACATATATATACAAAATTAAACCACGGAATCCTACTTTGGTCAATCCATCCTAAGAAATAAAAAAATACCAGTATATAAGTTTTGGGATAAGCAGTCCTCCGTGGTTCTCTCATTATCCCCCTTACCTCACCACATATGTTAACATAAGGGCCTGACAAATTTTCACTTGGTTCATTCCTTAGATTATGTATGCAGTGAGTGTCCTTGAAGGATGAAGTAACATCACCCTCCAGTACAAAGAGTTGGCTTGCTTACTATTTGCTATAGTGGATTTCCAAGGTTCAGTGCTCCTCAGGTACAACACAAATCTACTGCTTGCAAAGCATTTATGAGGGCAAGTATCACATCTCTCTGTAGGACTTAGGGATAAGAGAACCTGATACAAATATGGTGGTTCTCATAGTACTTGCAGATCTGTGAGTAATAAAGTCCTTCATCTTTGACCCTGAAATATTGTACCTTCTCTCAGCATTCCATGAATTCATGATGGTTGAACATGTTAGTTCATAAATAGGATAAAATCAAATCCAAAACCCTTATAATAAGAGTATATGTAAATCATTGTTTTGCATTAATACTTTTAATGGCAAAAGAAGTAAAAAAAAAAAGAAAGAAATAATATTAATTTCCACTGACAAGAAAATAGTTCAAAAAAATGGTGCATCAACATCATCAAATATTATATTATTATCAAAAAAGAATGTGTTTGGGACAGGCAGATAATGTAATGGTTACATCACTGGACTCCCACATAGTCAATCATGGTTTGAGTCCAGACCTGGTGGCTTAAAACTCATGCCAGGCATGTATGCGGGTGTGCCCAAGATCCCAAGAGGAGAATGAAGGAGAATGGATTGCAGTGTGGCCATCCCCTTGGGGAATGATTTTTTTGTTTTCTGTCTCTCTCTGTCTATCTGGCAAGTACATGTGCACTATAGCAAAAATCTCTCCAAAAGAAAAAAAAAAAAGAATGTGTTCTATCTGTATGGTTCAACTTAGGTATATATATATATATATATATATATATATATATATATATATATATACACACACACACACACACACACACACGGACACACATATTTGAATGAACATAGAGAAAGGTATGTCAGGAAGTGACTACCTTAGGGAATGTGTTGGAAAAAATTATATATAGCTATAGGTCAGTATAGTTTGGCTTTTTAAATAAGCATATATTGTTTTTCAATTGAAAATATAATGAACCACTACAAATCTACTAGAATTAATCAATGAGTTCAGCAAATTTGCAGGATACAATACCAATACAAAAATACATTGTATAGCTATATAATCATAATAAATGATCCAAAAATGATATGAGAAAAACAATTCCACTTACAGTAGCATCAAAAAGAATAAAATACTTAAAAATAAATGAACTAAATAGGTATAAGACATACACCGAAAACTACAAAGCCAATGTTGAAAGAAACAAAAGAAGATCCAAATCAATGGAAAGATATCACATGTATATATGAGTAGAAGACCTAATATTGTTAGATCTCAATACTTCACAAAGTAATCTATAGATTTAATGCAATCCTTTCAGAATCCCACTTGGCTTCTTTGTAGGTCTTGAAAAGCTGATCTTAAAATTCATATTAAAAATCCAAAAGATGCAGAATAGCCAAAAAAATCTCTAAACAAGTGCAAAGTTAGAAGACTGAAATTCTCAATCTCAAAACTTACTACAAAGCAAAAGTAGTACTGGCATAAAAATAGACACATATATAGATCAATGAAATAAAACTGAGTGTTCAGAAGAAAAGCCATACATCTGTGGTCAATTGACTTTTGACAAGGATGCCATACCATTTAATAGCAAAAGAACAATCTCTTCAACAAATTGTGCTGGAATAACTTGATATTCCCAAGCAAAATAATTAATATGAACCCCCTATGCTATACCTCATACAAAACATAACTCAGCATGGATCAATGATGCAAATATAAGAGTCCTAACTATAAAACTCATAGAGGAAAAAAAAAAAAACAGTAATAAATCTTGATGCCCTTGGATTTGGCAATGGAGTCAGGTAATATATCAAAAGCACAAACCACAAAACAAAAGTAAATCTTACTTCATCAAGACCAAAAATAATTGTGTTTCAATGTATATTACCAAGAAAGTGGAAAGGTAATGCACTGAGTAGTAGAAAATATTTTCAAATCATATATCTGATGAGGGACTTATATTGAGAACATGTAAATAACTTTTACAGCTCAATAAAAAAAAATATTTAAAACTGGTTATAAGACCCAAAGAGACATTTCTTCAAAGAAGATACATAAATGGCCTAGTAGCTAAAATCTCATCCAACTGACAAATGGGTAAAGAAAATGTTTTACTCATACAATGGAATACTATTCAACCATAGAACTACAGGAATGAACCTTAAAGATATGCTGGCTGAAAGAAGGCAGATATACATTTTATGGTTCCATTTATATGAAATGTTTAGAATAGGTAACTCGATATAGACAGAAAGTAGATTACCAGTTATGTGGGGCTGAAAGGAAATGGGAGGGGGACCAGCAGTTAGCATAATGGCTATGTCGCTGGACTCCCACTTAGTCGACCGCGGTTCGAGTCCCGGACCCGGCGGCTTAAACTCACGCCGGGCGCGTGTGCGTGCGTGCCCAAGATCCCGAGAGGAGAATGGAGGAGAAGGGATTGCGGCGTGGCCATCCCCCCTGGGGGGTGATTTCCTGCTTTCTATCTCTCTGTCTCTCTCTGTCTGTCTGGCGAGCGCACGCGCCCTATAGCAAAAACCTCTCCAAAAAAAGAAAAAAAAAAAAAAGGAAATGGGAGCAGTGAGCTATTTAAGAGTAATAAGCAAAGGATGTAGGATTTCTATTGGGGGTGATGAAATTGTTCTAAAATTGACTGTGGTGCTGGTTTCAGACCCTGTAAGTATACTGTAAATCATTTAATTATATACTTTAAATGAGTGAATTATATGATATCTAAATTATATCTCAATAAAACTGTTACCTAAAATATATATAATGAAGGAAAACTATTGGTTTCTACTGTCCTCACACTACGGTGAAGGTATAAAAATTCTTGCTTCTTGGTACCAGCGATGACATAATGGTTACATCACTGGACTCCTACGTAGTCAACCATGGTTTGAGTCACAGACGCAGTGGCTTAAAACTCATGCCAGGTGCATGTGCATGCATGTATTCCCAAAAATCCCAAGAGGAGAATGGAAGAGAAGAGATTGGGGCATGGCCATACCCCCTGGGGGGTGATTTCTTGCTTTCTGTCTCTCTGTCTTTCTCTGTCTCTCTTGGAAGCACATGTGCCCTATAGAAAAAAACTTTCTAAAAAAAATCTTGCTTCTTAAAGTAAAAGAAAGAAAGGATGAAAGGAAGAAAGAAGTAAGGAAAGGAGGGAGGAAGGGGAAAAGTCACCTTTGTCCAATCCATACAGACCTCTAAGTGAACATGTTGCAGAAAACCAGATGTCGAGGAATGTAAAGCTGCACTCGGAGAGATTAGAACTGTTTATTATGTCAGTGGGTGCCAAGGAGTTAACACTCAAAATGATATCAGCCCTGTCTGACAAGGCCCTGATGTGACTGGAGCTTCTAAATGATCTATCATCTCACATACTAATAACTCTTAGCCTTAAAGTAGAAAGATGAAGTATGTCAATATCACCATAAAATAAATATTATCCTGGAGCCTCAATTGTACTTGAAGATATAGAAAAAAAAACATTACTTTTATACAACTATCTTTATACTTAGAGTATAATGCAAATGTTCACATATAACACATACAATTCTAAGGATGAAATAAAGGACTTCAAGGGGCAGGACAGTAGCACAGTGATAAAATACAACACTCTGTGAGGCAATCCCATATGGGAAGGTACCTGGTTCAAGTCTACGGACCTCCTTGAATACAACAGGCACATGCTTGCCCATGGTTTGGGGCTAACTGAATCCTGGGGGGGTGGATCTCCATGTCAAGACCCATTGGGGGGAACCAGCAGTTAGCATAATGGCTATGTCGCTGGACTCCCATGTAGTTGACCGCAGTTCGCGTCCCGAACCCGGTGGCTTAAAAAACTCATGCTTGGCGCGTGTGCGTGCGTGCCCAAGATCGCAAGAGGAGAATGGAGGAGAAGGGATTGTGGCATGACCATCCTCCGTGGGGAGTGATCTCTCGCTTTCTGTCTCTGTGTCTCTCTCTGTCTGTCTGGCGAGAGCACGCACCCTATAGCGAAAATCTCTCCAAAAAAATAAAAAGACCCATTGGGGATGCTATCTCTTTTACTGTATCTCTCTTTGATGGAAGAAATAAATAAAAAAATAAATAAATAAGACCAGCCCCATAACAAAGCAGTTGAAAGAACCCAGATCTCATATAGTTGACTGTAGTCTGAATCCCAGCCCTACCCAGTAGCTTGAGAAACATAATGTGGGTGCACACATGCCAAAAATCCTGATGGGAGGGAGAAATTAATGAAAGAGAATTGCAGTATAACCCCACTATATTAAGGGGTGCTTTCTCATGCGTGCACACGCACACATACACACTGTCTCTCTCTAGCAAGCACACCTGCCTCTAGCAATTAAAAGTATTTTTGAAGTCATAAAACTAAAATAAAGATGAAGGAAAGTAGTTTTTTGTTGGGGTTGGTTTTTAAGGAAAAATAAATAAATAATAGACTTCAGAGAAATTCTAGACAAACCACTTTGGACTATGCTTGAGGATTATTAAAAATACAGCTGCGAAAGGCAGCTTCTAAAATGATCCCCCCATGATCTCTACCTCTTGGTGTTTACACCCTACTGTAGTTCCCTCCTCTTGAGTGTCAGCTGCACTTTTTTACTCTCTTCTAACAAATAAAATATGAAAAAAAGTGATGGGATGTCACTTTTGAAATTAGGCAGTGGCTTTCATCTTGCACTCCCTTTTTCACATCTTTGCTCCAAGGGAAATCAATAGCCATGTCGTGAGTTGCACTATGAAGAGGTCCATTTGGCAAGGAACTGACATCTCTAATCAAAAACCATGCAAGACTAAGAGGCCTGCCAACAGCCACATGAGTGTGCTCAGAAATAGATCTTCCTCCAGTTGATCCATCTGATGATGGCAGCCTTAGAAGACACTTTGATTACAGCCTTAGGAGACCTCTGAGCCAGAGATATTCAGGTAGACTACACACAGGTTGCTGACCCACAGAAACAGGGATAGTAAATGTCTATTGTTGTAAGCCTGTAAGGTTTTTGGTAATTTGTTAAGTAACAATACACAACTGACACTGCATGAAAAAGAAATCACACTTCCCATGCAATATATACAAAATAAACTGTTATGGTTCCTTGTTTTTAAAGTTGAGCCAACACAAAGGAAGAGGGAGAGAGCTTAATTGAAGGATTTTTGTAATTCTTCAGAAATACAAGAGAGAGGAGTTTGGGTCAGGCCTTCTTCTTCTCTTCCAATTTTGAGAATGATCATCAGGCAATTTTTAGCTCCTTACTGACTGAAGACTGAAATAGCAGTACTATCGTTATTTGATGGTAATCTTCCTCACAGTTTACAGGACCAGCCAGAAAATCCTCTGGCAAAAACTGGAAAAACTAGCATTTTACCTTGCTAATCCCCATCCTTTTCAACAGGAGATACAGAGCTGAGTCTCCATTTTCTAACTCTTGTCAATACAACTCTCTTCATCCTTAATATGTTATACTTAGTACTTCATCCTTAATACTTGATAAAGTCATATATATGATGCCATATAATGTGCTTAGAGTTAAGCACCTTTCCAAAAAAGGTGTGCAAACCTATTAAGTACATTGGTGTTAAATGTTTGTAACATTGTAATAACGGGGAAGGAGCCAATCTGTTGTAATAAAAAAGACAAGATTTTTAAGTATTTTTTATATGAGTTTTCTACCTTCAACCACACAAGAAAGTAAGATACAAATAGTAGCATATAGTCATGTAAAATATTAATGTTATTTGTCCATAATCAACTATATTATATAACAATATTATAATTATTAATAGTTTTGACCAGAAAAGTAATGATTTCTTTCAAGTGTCTTACATTTTTGATACCATGGTTGAATAGACTGCTGAATTCTGATTCCCCTTAATCATCAGCCCTTTAAGTTGTAAGTAGAAGGAATTTTAAACTTTAAGAATTATGCTGACATCAACAAAAGAATAGATAAAGAAAATGTAGTATAAATACCCAATGGAATACTATTCAGCCTTTAAAATGAAGGAAATTCTATCATTTGCAACAATGATGAATTTGCAGGACATTATGCTAAATAAAATATAACAAGCACAAAAAGAAAAAAAAGATGTGTGATCTCACCTATTTGTAGAATCTGAAAAAGTTGCACTCATAGGGACCAGCAGTTAGCGTAATAGCTAAGTCGCTGGACTCCCATGTAGTCGACTGCGGTTCAAGTCCCAGACCGGGTGGCTTAAACTCATGCCAGGTGCGTGTGTGTGTGCATGCCCAAGATCCCAAAAGGAGAATGGAGGAGAAGGGATTGTGGTGTGGCCATCCCCCCTGGGGGGTGATTTCTCGCTTTCTATCTCTCTGTCTCTCTCTGTCTGTCTGGCGAGCGCACGTGCCCTATAGTGAAAACCTCTTCAAAAAAAAAAAAAGTTGTACTCATAGAAGCAGAATCCAGAAAGGTGGTTACCAGGGACTGAGAGGGAGTGGGGGTGGGGGGTTAGGTAAGGAAATAGAAGAATGTTGGTCAAGAATACAAAGTTTCTGTTAGACAGGAAGAGTAAGTTTTGGAGATCTATTGTACAACATGGTGTCTACAGATCAAAATGTATTATAGGCAAGAGGACCAAGTGGCAGGTGAGGACCCCAACAGCAGGCCCAGGCTCAGGACCAGGAGCTGAGAGAGAGAGAAAGTGAGAATCACCCTCCGGGGGTGGGTGGCCACACTGCAATCTCCTTTCCTTCATTCTCCTCTCAGGATTCTGGGCACACATGATACGTGCATAGAGTGTTTTTCAAATCATTGGTCTGGGACTCAAGCTACACAGTTGATCATGTGGTTCCCAGCTACCTTGACTACCATGCCACTGACTGTTTTAAAAATCATGTTAAAAAATAAACAACTAAAATTCATATGGAAATGCAGGGGATGCATAATAGCCCAAATAGTCTTGACAAAAAAGAACAAAGTTGGAGGACTTGGAACCAGCAGATGGTGTATAATTACGTTGCTGGACTCCCACATAGTCAACCGTTGTTTAAGTCTTAGACCCAGAGGCTTAAAACTGACCAGGGCATGTGTGCTTGCATGCCCAAAATCCCAAGAGGAGAATGGAGGAAAAGGGATAGCGGTGTGGCCATCCCCCCAGGGTATGATTTCTCACTTTCGGCCTCTCAGTCTCTGTCTCTCTGGAGAGCGCACACTCCCTATAGCAAAAATTTCTGTTAAAAAAAAAGTTGGAGGACTCACACTTCTCCATCTTAAAACTTACTACAAAGCTACAGTAATTAAAATAATGTGGTACCAGCATAAAGATAGACTAATAGATTAGAGAGTCCAAAAGTAAACTTTTACATTTTGGGCCAATTGATTTTTAACAAGGTCACCAGTATAGCTCAATGGAAAAAGAACAGTCTTTTCAACAAACAATGCTGAGTTAACTGGATAGCCATAGCAAAGGAATGAAGTTGGGCTCCTACCTCACACCAAATATGAATTAACTCAAAATGGATCAAAGTCTTAAATGTAATTGCTAAACCTACAAAACTCTTAGAAGAAAACAGGATAAATCTTCGCTGCCTTGGATTTGACAAAAGATTCTTAACACAAACATACACATGAAATCTTAATACCAAAAGCACAAACAATAAAAGAAACCGATAAATTGGATTTCATTAAAATTTTAAACTTGTGCTTCAAAAGGCACCATTAATAAAGTGAAAAACCAAGGGCCAGACAGTGGGACAGGGGTAAAATGCAACACTCTTTGTGGCAGTCTCACGTGGGAACGTTCCCAGTTCAAATTTGGAGATTTCCCTAAGTACACTAGGCATCTGCCTACTTATGATCAGGGGATGAGTTGTGGCACCATATCCTGTTGGGGGTGCACTTGTGTTTACTTGTGTGCTTGCTCTCATACATGCTGTCATCAAAGACATAAATAAACTTTTGGATGTTTTTTTAAAAAGAGAAAGTGAAAAACAAATCCAAAGATGAGAAAAATATTTGCAAAACATTCTGATAACAACTCGTTTCCAGGATATACAAAGAACTCTTACAGTTAGTAACTTAAAAGAAAACACCCAGGTCTAGAATAAGCAAAGAATATGAATAGATGTTTCTCCAAAATCATACAAACTACCAATAAATACATAAAAAGATGCTCAACATAATTAGTCATTAGAGAAACAAAATACTATCTCATATCCACTAGAATGGTTAAAATTAAAAAAGACAAACAATAAATAGGGTGGGAATATAAAATGATGTAGCCACATTGAAAAATAGTCTGGAAGATGTTCAAAAGGTTAAACATAGATATGTTACCATATGATCCAACAATTTCACTCAGATACATACTGAAAAGAAATGAAACCAGGACAACACATCTCACACACAAATGTTTATAGTAGTATTCTCCATTAATAGCCAAAAAGGGGTAACAAACCACATGCCATCAACTAATGAGTGAGTAAATAAAATTTGGCATATTCGTAAACAGAACTATAATCCATTGACACAAAGGAACTAGGCATTGACGTGCTACAACATGGATGACCTTTGAAAACACTTTACTAGTGAAAGAAGTTAACACGAAAGGCCACATATTATATAATTCCATTTATATGAAATATTCAGAACAGGTGAGTCCATAGAGACAGAAAGTGGAGTAATAGTTGCCAATGGCTGGGAGGAACCCAATACCTGCAACAGGTATTGGGTTTCTTTTTGGTGTGGTGAAAATTTTCTGAAATTAGATATTGGTAATGACATGATCCTGGGAATATACTAAAAAATACTAAATTGTTGGGACCAACAGTTAGCATAATGGCTATGTCGCTGGATTCCCATGTAGTCGACTGCGGTTCAAGTCCCGGACCCAGTGGCTTAAACTCATGCCGGGCGCATGTGCATGCGTGCCCAAGATCCCAAAAGGAGAATGAAGGACAAGGGATTGCAGCATGGCCATCCCTCTGGGGGTGATTTCTTTCTGTTTCTCTGTCTCTCTCTGCCTTTCTGGTGAGCACACACGCCCAATAAGAAAAAACCTCTCCAAAAAAAGAGAAAAAAAATGGTGAATGTTGGAGTCGGCAGGTGGTGTAGTGGTTAAGGACACTGAACTCCCACATGTCTGACTGTGATTCAAGTCCTGCACCTGGCAGCTTGCTTTCTCACTTCCTTCCCTCTCTCTCTCTCTCTCTCTTTCTCTCTCTCTCTCTCATTCTGTCCCTCTCTGACCTCTCTGGTCAAATTAAAATAAATAAATAAGCAAAGTAAATAAAATAAATAAAGTTCTACTAAAAAATTTTAAAAAATGAATGTTATGGTATGTGAATTATCTCTTGATAAAGTTGTTATTTAAATATTTTTAAAATATATTATATGCTTGAAAATTACTAAGAGCAAATTTCAAATGTTCTCACCACAAAAAAATAGTATGAGAGGTGCTAGGTATGTATTAGCTTGATTTAATCATTCCACACATACGTGTGTGTATAATCAAAATATCACATTATATCATATATATATGTATACATACATATATATAATGAAAGATTAAGAATACTGAGAAAAAGAATCATGCTGAGCTCAAGTACTTAAAAATTCTAAATTACGAATGACATTTTATTAGCAGATATGCTCTGAAAGTTACATAAACTATAATAAATTTGTTAAGGTTCATCTGCTTTCTTTTCTTTCTCAGTATCTGTCAGTCTATAAAAATAAGGAAAATGAGTGGTAGCAACTAAATTCATGTAGAGAATTTGAATCTGAGAAACAGCAAATGTGCAGGCCAGGTATGAAGTACAGGGTTAGCATGCGTGGTATGGTTTACTTAGTAGAAGAGTGACTAATGTCTGTTCAATAAACCCTGTCACTCCAGCTAGAGTTCTGGAACACATGGCAATTTATTATAACGTCCTGACTTTTCTAGATACATAAACTATGCAATATGCTATATGTGTCAGTCTTCTTTACACCATTACTTAGAAACCCAACCCTGACAGGAGCAAAACAGTGACCTTTATCCTTCCATTTTACATAAGTTTGGGGCTCTTACTCAGCATTGCTATTTCACTCTCTCCCTCATTTTGACATGCATTCAACTTAAGGGAGTGATTTTTCCATTATTAAGAATTATATATAAATTCTTTTTTTTTTTTTTTTTTGTAGCACAGATACTCCTAGTGAATTATGCATTGGTCTGCCAAGGAAGTTATAATTCTGTCATTCCAAATACATTGTTCAACCAGGAGACCTGGACTGATTTAAAAGTATGCTGTGATTGTAAACCACTTTGGGATCCTTTGGGATGAAGCACAATGTATAATAATGTTATATCATATGAGAGCAGGTAGGAATAAGAATGACAGAACATATGAGGTGTTAATCATTTAATATTATTTCTAAATTATTCAAAGTGATTCCCAAGACAAATGTTATCTTCATTTTGACATCAAATCCATGTAGATTTGACAAGTAGAAAGCATACTGCTGCTTTATATTTTCCCTGCCTTTTTTCTTCAGATTCATAAGTCAATAATAAGTTGGCTTGCTTCTTTACAAAAGACAGAGCTGCATCAATAGATATCATCCATCAAATAAAACTTAGATCGTACCCCAGGGAAACTGATTTTCCCCAGATACCCTTAAAATCCCTACAGTGGTCAACACATTATTCTACCCTCTCTGTCTTTCTCATGGACAGAAATTGCTTTCTTTCTTGAATTCAACAGAGATTTAGCTTTTTGTAAGGCAGACCTCTGGGACATTTTGAAAGCTTTCTCAAGATTGTATCATTTATTTGTCTGCCACAAAGAAATGCAAGCAAAAAACCAAGCTGTAAGTAACAGCTAGATATTACATGGCAGGCCCCTGTCTCCCTATGCTCGGGTCAGGGCCTGGCTGTTTCATTCTCAAGCACAGAATAAGTCATTGTTACTCTTCCGTAGAGGAAAGCAAATAGGAAAAGCGAAGCAACACTTTTAGAGAAGAGAAAAGAAAAATCAGTAAAACTCAGTAGTTGGCCTTCATCCGTTGGAGAGCAATCTTTTATCTTTCCTTTAAAGAACGTATATGTAAGTGCTCATCTTTTCTTTCAATCAAGTCAGTGAAAATTTTCTTCATGTTGCTAATGAGAATTCTGAAGACATTACCAAATGAATTTTGACATCATCTTTATGATTAAAGAAAATACACTTAAATGGAAGTTGGGAAGATAGCAGCAAAAAATATCATCAAAACAAAATTTAGCATTTCAGCTGAAGAGGCAGCTCATGGTAGTATATTAAAGGTTGTATTTTAAAAGTCCTGTCTACTATTAATTTTTTTTTAAACTCCCAACTTCCGTGAAAAGGTTTATTTCAAAAACTCAGTTGGTGTTGGGACCAGCAGTTAGCGTAATGGCTATGTCGCTGGACTCCCATGTAGTTGACAGTGCTTCGCGTCCCGGACCCGGTGGCTTAAAACTCACGCCGGGTGCGTGTGCATGCGTGCCCAAGATCCCAAGAGGAGAACAAAGGAGAAGGGATTGCGGCATGGCCATCCCCTCTGGGGGTGATTTCTCACTTTCTGTCTCTATGTCTCTCTCTGTCTCTCTGGCGAGCACACGCGCCCTATGGCAAAAACCTCTCCAAAAAAAATCTCAGTCAGGTGTCAAACAACGTACCACCCACACAACATGGGCAATCTACTGGATGACTCAATAAATTAAGGACACAAGATTCTAGTGTTTCAAGAATTCACTAAATGATACTTTGCTTCAAACATGTATGTAAATCTGTATCTCTCTGCAAACTAATATATTCTGATGGCATATATCTGTACAACTGAATTATATATGAACCATATACATAGTTCTACTCTCTTCCTGCCAGTATTTGCAAAAAACTTCATTTCTTTCTGCATTTATCTTCCTTTTAGAAGACCACTTCTCGTACTCATTGTTAAGGTTTTTCATGTTATACAGGCTGATGTCTCTATATGTATGGGTCCCCTGGTATACTAGGAAATGTTTGAGAAAAGGAGAAACTTTACTTTGATTTCTGTTCTTCTCTCTTCTGCTCTAGTGTAACACCCTATAGTCAGTGCTATCATTCCGTATTCTAATTGCACATTTGCTTATAAAGGGGCAGAACTCTATGATAAAATTTGAAGCTTCAGATTCAGTCATTCCAGAAATCTTCATTATTTGAGTCAATAAACGCGAACAAGTTTTAATTGGTTTTCTGTCCCTTACAATGCAAAGAGTGTTCATAAAATTGATATTGATATCTAGAAAAGCAGTATTGGAAAGTAATATATCCCTAAAGTGGAGCTACTTGATTGCGATTGGAATATGAGACCCAAATTGTTTTGCCTACAGCTAGACAAGTTCCATTTCGTGGTAGCTTATTAAACTGTCCCTACTGTATTTTTTTTTAAAGAATTATTATTTTATTCATTTATTATTATTATTATTATTTTCACCTGAGTTTAGCCAGAGAAAGACATAGAGAGAGAGAGAGGGAGAGTGAGAAAGCAAGCCACCAGGTCCAGGATTTGAACCATGCTTGGCCATGTGGGAATTCCAGCGCTTTATCCACCACGCCACCTGCTGGTCCCAGTCCCTACTGTATTTTTTGAAATCCACTCTTTTTTTAAAAAAAATTCTTTTATTTAACTTTATTTATTTATTTATTTATTTTAATTTGACCAGAGAGGGACAGAGCGAGAACAAGAGTGAGAGTGAGAGTGAGAGAAAGAGAGAGAGAGAGAGAGACAGTGAGAAAGCTAACCTCCAGGTCCAGGACTCTAACCATGGTCAGCCATGTGGGAGTCCAGCATCCTTAACAACCACTCCACCTGCTGGCCCCTGTCCCCACTGTATTTTAGAACATAGATTCTGCAGATACTTCAGGAGACTAGATTTCATTGACTACTGCTTCTATCCTTGACTAAGTGCTTATCAGGAGGATAAAACCTGTGACTCAAGTTACTATGTCTAAAAGTAAACTGGGAAGAAAATACAGACTCTTTCTGCTTATGACCAGCAATACGAAATGGATGACAGATAATCATAAGTTATATAGATTGGAAGTGCTAAATACTCTGATCCACACCAAAGTTAGTGTGAGCAAACTTTAGGGAACAGGATATATAGCAGAAGATAAGACTGCTACTGAGCACCTAGCCCCTTACTCAAGACCTTTATCCTGTTCCTTCCCTGTGTGACAAAGGGCATGATTGCCTGCATTTTAAAGAACAGTCCACTGAAATTCTGCCTTGGTCAAGGGATTGATTACCTGTATCTCTACCACACCTTCACCTACTATTATTTGTATTGTCTCTAGAGAAAAAAACAAGGTAGATGCTATTTAACTAGGACTGAATCAATGGCCAAAGTCCTTGGGTCTGTTGCTTAAAAGACAGAAACTCTAGGGACCAGCAGTTGGCGTATTGGCTCTGTCACTGGACTCCCATGTAGTCGATCACAGTTCGAGTCCCGGACCCGGTGGTTTAAACTCATGCCAGGTGCATGTGCGTGCATGCCCAAGATCCGACAGGAGAATGGAGGAGAAGGGATTGCGGCATGGCTATCCCCCCTGGGGGTGATTTCTCGCTTTCTATCTCTCTATCTGGCAAGCGCACGTGCCCTATAACAAAAACCTCTCAAAAAAAAAAAAAAAAAAAAAGACAGAACTCTGAGGCACAGATTCAAGGACCATGATTCAAACAGATATGTGCATTTAGTTACTAGCCCACAAAGTTGATCAGCAACAGATTGGCAAAAAGCTGACTAAGGTTTTACAAGGATTGGACTGATAATCTGCTTGAAAATAAGCCCAACTGGTGGAAATCAGTGCCAAGAGACAGAAAGACGTTCTAATGGCATTGGTGGAGACTCTCTTGAATATCCAGTTAAATGAATCAATACATTCCTTTTTATTAAAATCTGTTTGATATGGGTTTCCAACACTTGTAACTAAGAGTCGTAACACAGCGCTTGAGAGTGGGAAGAAGATTAAACTGTATTGAGAACTTATATGTCCGAAACTGTGCTAAGTGCTTTCCTTTATTCCTATTTAATGTTCGCAATAATTCTGTTAAAAACATAGCATTTTCCCTCATTTTGTTGAAAGGAAATTGAGGTACAGAGATATAAGTACACACTAAGTACACATGGTCACTTTGTAACGAAGGATTCAACTCAGGTCTGTTTAATACTAAAATCTATTTTAGTTCTATGATAACATGCTCCCCAATAAAATGGTTATAATAATACTGCTTGCCTCATAGGATTATTGTACATGTATAGAATGCTGTCTGGCACATAGTAAGTGTTAAATAGCTAAAGAAAATGCAAAAGGATAAAATAAATAAGCACACAGTAGATGAAAGGGTCCCTCCTTGACATGAGAATTGAATACAATCTATGAATAGCTTTTGTTGTTCAACCTTGACAAATCCTGTCTAATGGCCCCTGTGACTTAAAATCTGTAATCAAAAGATAGTTATACTGACTCCTCAGTTTAAAAAAAGATTAATTATAATTGCCATAAACTTTTAAATATAAAAACTATCTTTAGTCAAAGTGGATTTATTTGCCCTTTTGTTCAGGAAGGCTAAAATATTAAAATATATTTATTAGGCACTCTATGGCAGAAACTGAGAGTTTGGAAGGTATAAAAGTGTGGAGAGCAATGGTGATACTGGAGAGTGTGGGAGGAAGTAGAGAATGGGGGATGCAAGGGAGGAAATCAAGGGGAAGAAGAAAGAAGCAGAATATTTAAGGGACCCAAATGGAAAAAAAATCTGTTGATTATAATGTTTATGGTAATATCTTTGACTAAACTAATATGCAGTGTCTTCATGATGAGAAAAAATATTTGTTACGCAGTAATGATACACAGTGACTGAATGTAAAATATATATATATACATATATATATATATATATATACACACACACACACACACAAATAAATAAATAAATGAGATTTCTCACTTAATATGTACTATGCATATGACTTGAACTCACTGATATCTCAACTAGAATTTGCTTGAAAATTTGGGCAACATCAACTTTGCTTTATGCAGTTTACAGCTATAAAATAAATTATTCATAATGAGTTAATTATCATCTCAGTGTACCATCGTCTCTATTTTTAAAATATTTCAAAAGATTAAATACCTAGACATTTAATTATAATTGGCATGCAGTAGGTTTGAAAATAAATAACAGTTTTTTGATCCATACAAAATTACAAAATCCTCCAGATGAAAGATAACCTTGACACTAGAATATAGAGAAAAAAATGTCCCCATAAAAAAGCTAATGACCACCTTCCGTTGTTTGAGACATTTTTGTAGTTTATTTTAATAAAATGTCTCATTTCACATTTTTTATTAAAAGAGGAAAAATTATATCTGCAATTACGTGTCTTTGGTTCTCAGCACATTGAGGACTGGGCTTAAATAATTATCTGAGGTCATGCCTTTTCCTCTGAATGTATAGGTACTTGCTCATCACCAAATCTCTTACGCTCAAGAAAACAGTAACTGACATGCAATGTGTCCTCCAAATTACTTAGATCTGCATGGAGTAGAAACTATCACATCACATAGGCAGCTATGATTTCCTCCCTGAAGCCTCCCTGAAATAGAACAACTAAACAGCATAAACTTAGGCATCTCTGTGCCCTCCCATCCCCTACACAAGCCTTTGTGATAATTAATATTCTATGTAAAGAAAAGCAAGGTCTAAGTACTACCAAGTAGGAAACACAACATCCTTCCAACTTTGAAATTAAATCATATGTTGATGTAAAAACTTCATGATTTCTAATATTTACCTGGCTAACAGATTATGGCTTGAGCTAGTAATTGTTGCACAGAAAAAAACATAACTGAAAGAGATGGACAAAATATACAGAATTAAGCAATTGCATTTTGCAAGTATAACATATTTATTCCTTGGTTGAACATGCTACAGATCGCAATATCACAATTAAGCCTGTTACTTAGACTTTATAACTTAATCCTAGGAATATGTTTAACCAAAACTTGTCACAAAATCAAAGTATTAGTGTCTGAAGACTCTATTTAACATTTTCCTATTAACATTTTATCCTTTACCACAGCATTGACACAATGTTCAGTACTACTTTAAAAACAAAACATGTTTGCTATGATTCTAAGCAAACAGTGTCTACACATCAAAAGGAAAGGATTTGTGGAGGGGGGACCTTTTTTGTTTTGTTTTGTTTTTATCTTTGCACCTTTTAAAATACTCCGAGAATTTACTGGAGAGGAAGAGAAGAAAACTAGATCAAAGTTTTAACTTTTTTTAAAGCTA
The DNA here is from genome assembly GCA_026018925.1 of Tupaia tana. Classification (NCBI taxonomy): domain Eukaryota; kingdom Metazoa; phylum Chordata; class Mammalia; order Scandentia; family Tupaiidae; genus Tupaia; species Tupaia tana. The sequence continues at coordinate 57,326,795 of JAKSZU010000009.1, read as the reverse complement.
CATGTTCCCATTTCTTGACAGATAAAGAGACAATAAATAAGATCTGCATCCTGTGATCAATAGAAACGTGGAGGTTTGGGTTATACTATTTTTCTCTTCATTGTCTTTAAAAAATAAATAGAGCTTGCCAATGACTTCATCACATACAGCACTTCAAGGTAAGCACAATAGAATTCTACTTCCTTGGTACATGATGATAACATGTTCTTGGTTCGTAAATGATGACACTGGATTAAAAGAATTTATTCCTTTATAGAAACTCAAATTATGGGCCCAGCAGGTGCTGTGGTGGTTAAAGGTGCTGGACTCCCACATGGTCAACTGTGGTTTGAGTCCCAGACCTGGTGGCTTGCTTTCTCACTTTCTCTCTCTCTCTCTCTCTCTCTCTCTCTCTCTCTCTCTCTCTCTCTCTCTCTCTCCCCTCCTCCTCCTCCTCCTCCTCCTCCTCTCTGGTCAAATTCAAATAAACAAATGAATAAATAAATAAATAAAGTAAATAAAAAAGAGAAGAAACACAAATTACAATCTTCTCTGGTATTTTTCTGAATCAAATTCAGTGCTACATCTTCACTTAAATTTTCACATGCTTCCTGAGTACACAGGTAAAGAAAGATTTCTCTACCCTCCTCTTTTATTTTTCTCTTTAACTAGATTAAAAATCCAACTCAAGATTTTTTTTTTTTCCTGGAGAGGTTTTTGCTATAGGGCAAGTGTGCTCCCAGACAGACAGAGAGAGACAGAGAGACAGAAAGCGAGAAATCACCCCCAGGGGTGATGGCTATGCCACAATCCCTTCTCCTCCATTCTCCTCTCGGGATCTTGGGCACGCACACACATGCTCCCGGCGTGAGTTTTAAGCCACCAGGTCCAGGACGTGAACCGCTGTCGACTACATGGGAGTCCAGTGACATAGCCATTACACTAACTGCTGGTCCTCCAACTCAAGATTTTTAAGAGACAGTTTTATATATAAAGACAGTTGTTACAATACCCGAATGTTGCTAAGTGTAGCCTTCTGAGGCCAATTTTTATGTAATATACAACTCTAAAATGATGCAAACCCCCATTGTTCATACAGTGAGAAGTTCAGTATCCTCTTTAAATACTAAGGATTCCTAGGCAGTGGGGGAACTAAAGAGGGCAAGTCTCACCCCTGAATGTGTGCCCTACTGATTTCTCAATCTTCTTATCATCTTTTGTCTTAAAGTTGGTAACGTCGTTATCTTCCCACTTTGAAGTCCTCTACACTCCCATAAGTATCACTCTTCCTCCTTAATGCCCCAAAATACCACTAACAAGTGCAGTGTGAAGGTCAAGGAAGGCATAATGAATCAAACTAAACCAAAATGAGATGTGGCATTTAAAATATCAGACAAGAAAAATGTCAAACCAGAGACCCAAACGTGGCAATGAAGACAGAGGTACAGCTCACAAAATATAAGAGAAATGATTCTTGCCTTCAAGAAATATATATATAATCTACTAAAGCATTTCAGAACATAGCTGAGCACGGCCAAAGCTCAAGCTGGGGTCTTTGTTATATACTTAATGTCTTTTCAGGCTGGTATTTTTTCCTTAATAAACCAGATGATCAGAGATCTGTCAAAGTAAATAGGAAGCCAGAGAACCAGGTAGCTAGTGCTGTGTTTTATAATTGGCCCGGTGATTGAAGACCTGTCTTGAGTGAATAACTTGACAGGAAGGGATAATGTTTGTAGAAGATCTGAGAGGGAGCTGTATGTTCCCATTGTCTAGCACGATGCTCAATATATGCCAAGAATCACACAGAAATCAGTAAGAAAGGAGGCTGCTCAGCCAGTGTAGTACACCTGCAGATAATATTCTAATTCCTAATTAGAGTCCACTTGCCCCATAGGTTGCCATTTCCAAGTGAAGTGCTATTCTTTCATCTTCCTGATTTTATTTCTTGTTCCTCAGAGCTTTAGAGTCGATGAAGTGCTTACTAACAGGGTAACATTTTCTGAAATATCCAGTGAGCTGAGAATTCAAGTAACTGCCAGATCCTGACTGTAAATAGAAAAGGTGGTAAAGAAAGGACATCTTAACATTGCACAGTAGAAATATATAATCAGAATTGGGACAGATATAGAAATAGACAAGACTGTCAAAAAAGCATCTTCCAGGCACCCTTGTAATCTACTTAGATATTTCAGTGATTGACCTTGAAGCAACTTCTGGCAAGTTGGATGGCATCATTTCCTAGAATATCACAGTGGATAAATCCATTAGCCTGGTGACCCTCACTTGGCATTTTCAAAGAAATTTACAGCTGGTAGTGATAAGGTTGTGAACACTAAAATCTGCCCGACTGATGAAAATTCTGTTTGAAAAAAAATCTAGGAAGATTTTACCTAGGAGTTCCACCAAACATACTCAGACATCCGTACTGTTAAAATGTATACCTTTTAAAAATGTGCATCAAGGTCTAAGGATACCATAGACATTACAAACTCTATTCCATCTTAGACATTTTGTTCTAAAAATATTTTGAGACCTACTATGCGCAAGGCATTATACTAGGGGAATGAGAAACACAAAGATGAATTTAAAGAGCACCTTCTTTTCTCTTCTAACAGAGATAAGGCAGGCAAATAACTGAAGCAGAATAAGTATGTGCTAAATAGAGATACAGATACCCTATTGGGAGGGCTCAGGGAAAGAAGTGATTGATTCTGATCAAGGAGGATTAGGGGAAGCTTAACTGAGGTGACAATTGACTCAGTAACCAAATTATGTCACACTGTTGGTGGAATGAAACAAGAATCCACATTTTTTAGTTGGATTTAATTCACAATGGGAAACCTGCCCGAGATGATCTATCCTACAATGGTAGAAATGTTATTAATGAAACAAAAGAGCTTTCAGCCATGTCATCACAAATTATACAACTTAAAATATTACGACAAATAATATCTGTTCCCATGGGAATTGCCGCATGTTACAAAGGTATAAACTATTTAATTCAAGAAGAACAATGTCATGATTCTTAGCTGTAAAAATAAATAAATAACATTTTGAACACTGCCTAAAGAAGCAGGAAGCTAGAAATATTCTATCTCTAGAAAGATGTATTATGGAGTAGAACAGGAGTTCTTTGCTTGGCTCAAACATGTCTGAGACATACTTTTCTCTCAACATTACTAATTATTTTGCTCTTAGTCCATAATTACCTGGAAGTCTTTTGGTTGCTAATATTATCATGCATTTTAAATTTAAAAAAAAGAATTATTTATTTATTATCATTATTTTTCAGTTTTGACCAGACAGAGAGAGAGAGAGAGAGAGAGAGAGAGAGATCAAGCCATCAGGTCTACGATTAGAACTGCTGTGGGCCATGTGGGAATCCAGCACCTTTAACAACCATGCCACTTCCTGGCCCCAATTATCATGCATTCTTATCCCAGAAAGGATAATAGCACTAATCTGTGAGCGCCTTGAAGATAGGGTTGCTGATAAGCATAGATCATTGTATCAGTGCATGATGACTCCTTAGGTAAACTGGCAAAAATAGAAATTAGCAAAACTGTCAACATTACATTTCTAAGTAACAGCAAAGCAAGATTGACTCAATTGTCATCTAATGCTTCTATATCCTGCCTGACTTGTAAATTTACCTGCTGTATCCTCATTTTCAAAAATAAAAGAAAGACTGTAGAAAATTATGGGAGAATCCATATAAAGTAATCCGATATATGCCATGGGCCAATGTTCTCAGCTTGACCACAAATAGTTGGTCCTAAAATGAAATAAAAGTTTAGATAGTTAAGAACATACTTAAAATTATAGGTAGTTCATATAAGGATAATTTTAATAATAAATATGATGATAGAATATGGAATATTTTTCAAGTACATGTCAAAACTAGAGCACAAATGAATCTAGGGGAAAATTTAATGACATGAGTATGAGATTTCCAAAAAATCATGGAAAAATGAATTTAAAATATAAGTTTATTTTGGTGCAAAAATTTTTTTGAAATCCACACACTGTTTTGCCACAGTACACATTTCCATGAACTTTTTGAAGACCTCTCCTATGCCTTTGTATTTTTTAGAGAGATTTTTTGCTGTAAGGCGTGTGGACTCACTGGAGAGACAGACACACAGAGACAGAAAGAAAGAAAGAAAGAAATCACCCCCCAGGGGGATGGCCACACCACAATCCCTTCTCCATTCTTCCCTCATGATTTTGGGCATGCATGCACATGCAACCAGCGTGAGTTTTAAGCCACTGGGTCCAGGGACGCAAACCACAGTCAACTACATGGGAGTCCAGTGATATAACCATTATGCCATCTGCTAGTCCCAACCTCTCATATGTCTTAACTGAATTAAGTCTTTTTTTACTATATTTTTAATTTTGCTACAGGATGTATGTGTTCACCAAAGAAAGAGAGAGAGAGAGAAAGTGAGAAATCACCCCTAAGGGAGGATGGCCACACTATGACCCCCTTCTCCTCCATTCTCCTCTCAGGATTTTGAACATGCACATACATACTCCTGGAGTAATTTTCAAGCTGCCAGGTCCAGACTGGAATGGCTCACTTGGCCACATGGGATTCAGCCGCCTTAACTCCCACATCACCTTCTAGGCCCACAATTAAAATTATTTTTTAAGTCGTTTTACAGCCCAAATATTTAGAAATATTTCTTGTTTAGCAAAAATTTAGTCCACTTATACATTTGAGAATCATTTATTAAATACCTGCTCACTAGTAAGCATTGGGTATACCAATGGTGATCAACACAGACACAGTCCCTGTCTTTGTGAAGCCAGCCAACTCATCAACTAGGCATGATAGATGCTGTGCCTAGCATCCATGATACTTTTCAAGGGCCCATGAGAATGTTTTATGTTAAAATGAGAAGAAAAGTGAATATAATCCAGGCTTGATCGCATTAGTCTTCATACCAATGTAGTCATGAAATATAATTTTTATATTATTTATGGATAAAGGAACCCAAGAAGGCAAAAGTGGCTAAACCTCAAGAAAGTCATAATGCAGGACTGTGTGGCATTTACATTCTATTAGAAGAGACTGGCAAATAAATAATTAGATAAACTATAATACAGTACTAATAAGTCAGAAATAAGGGTAGATAGAGGGTGCTATGGGGCTCCAGCTTGAGGATCTGTTAAAAGCTTCTCAAAAACTCAGCAAACACATGTAGGATGCTAAGAGCAGGAGAGAAAATCCACTGGATCAAGAATATGCACAGATCTGAAAGAGAGACCATGACAAGTAGGAAAAATGTCACGTGCTCTCATATGTTCAGACCAGTGGTTCTCAACTCAGGGTGATTTTGCCAACCAGAGGATATTTGGCAGGCTCAAGAGGCATTTTTGGTTGTCACAACAGGAAAGGCATGCTACTGGCATCTAGTAGGTAAAGGCAGGGGATGCTGCTCAACATCCTGCCTTCCACAGGACAGCCCCCACAACAAAATATTATCTTGCCCACAACATCAACAGTGCCAAAGTCGAGAAACCCTGTGCTAAAGAATTGGCCATTTAAAATGTTTAGTCTGTGCCATTTTGATTGCCAGAAATGTTATCTCATTGCCTAAATTCATGTTCCCTTGACTACTAGTGAGCTTGAATACTTACATATACTTACACACTATTGCGTTTCTTCTTTTGGTATATTTTCTGTTTCTGGCCTTTGAGATATGTCAACTGGTTATGATCTTTTATTTAGTGTCCTAGAAAAACTCCTTATATACCATAGATAAAAAAGCTTGTGTGTCACATATTTTACAAATTGTCTCCCCACTTCATCATTTTCCTTGTTTTATTTTTCTTTCTGTGCAGTTTTTAATTTTTATGTAATAAAATCTATTGTTTCCATCTTTCACATTTTCTGTCCTTATATTATAAAAGCTGTTTTATTCAAATTACATAAGCTGATTATGTTAATACATGTGATGAACAGTATCTTTGAAGTATGTACCATACTGTTGTTATTGTCTGTCCCATATCAACACAAAATGTGATATTTCTTGCACCTGAGAAAACCCAAGGCAAAAAAAGTGGTTAGTTAAAATGGATTGGTTTCTTTTTATTGTCGTAATAGGCTGAGTGTCTAGAAAAGTGTTTGACACATGATAAGCTCCAAACAAACATGAATTAAATGCCGAATGAATGAATAAGTAGTATTTAACTGATCATATAATTGTAGTTTATATAATGGTATAAGATATTTATACTTGTAAACATTCTTCCTGGAATTGGATAATGAGTAGAAGACAGCATATGGGAGGGTCTTCAAAAAGTTCATGGAAAATACGTATTATGAAAAAGCTACACATGGATTTCAGGGTTTTTTGCACCAAAATAGACTCATAACTTTTTTTTTACTATAAGGTGTGTGCACTCACCAAAGAGAGAGAAAGAGAGAGAGGAAAGTGAGAAATCAACCCCCAGGACAGATGGACACACCATAATCCTTTCTCTATTCTCCTTTCAAGATTTTGGGCACACACAAAAATTCACCAGGCATCTTTTTCAACCCTCCAGGTCTGAGACTCAAACTGCCCAGTCAGTTTTAGGGGACCCAGCTGCCCTAACCTCTGTACTACTTGCTAACCCTAAACTCATATTTTAATTCCATGTTTTCATGCACATAAAATGCCTTCAAAACTATGGCTGAATCTAAAGCATCCAGGCCTTCAACTTGCCCTGGAAATATGTATCAGGATTAGGGCTGATTCAGATGACTTTTGAGACATCCATGTATCTCTAGATCTTGTTCTTAATCTAAATTGACTTGCTTTTGAAAGGAAAGAATTTTTCATTTTCTCCCAGCTACACACACATGCACATAAACATTTTTAGTGAGAAAGGAACTTTCATTCCTCTGGTGTCCATCTCATTCTCCAAAGTTGTGATGTATCCTTTTAATTTAAAAAATGTACTTCTTATAGGGATAGATTTGTCCAGATTGCTCAGGTACAAGAAATACTACTTTTTTTTTTTTTCAAATCAAATTAGGCTTGGTTCTAAGCCTTCACATTTCTAATCAATAGGGCATTTACTATCAGTCATTATGGAACTTCTCCCCCGATCTTATAGAAATCACAGAGCTTGCCAAGTCATAGGAAAATGAGAGAGAAGGGGCTAATCCTTAGTATTTGGTGCTCAGCTACCCAGGGATGCTGCCAAGTTCTGGTTTTCTGCCGTCTGCAGGCAACCGCTGCTCCATACTGCATATGGCAGGAAGCAGGATGACAGACCTTCTCTTTGGTAATGTGTTCTCCATGCCACCAATGACTCCAGAATTTACTCCAAGAGATCCTCACTGCTCATCTCAAGGCCAGGCCGTGGATCTTTTTGATCAGTTTCCAACATATATCTCCCCTAATAGTGGTTATCATCACCTCTCTGACCACAGTCTCAGATAACCTCTTCCTGTTCAGCAATAATCACTTGCCAGTTTAATAGCAAGTGAAAACTCTATTCACATGTGCCTTTCTAGGGCAAGTCCAGACTTTACTGCAGGACCAGGAGGGATTACCGTTTGTTCATTTTAGGAGTGGTTTTGGTTTGTGTGTTTTTCCTCTAGAGGATGTTCCTCTCAAAGAATAAAAAAGGAGCCAGATGCTGACATGATAATAAAACTCAAAGCTCTGTGAGGCTGACCCACATGAGAAGATTTCCAGTTTCGGTCCAGAGATCTCCCTGAGTACACCAGGTGTGTGTGTGTCTATGATCTAGGGGTGGCTGAGGCTGGGGGTGGATTGCAGTAATATCAAGACCCAGTCTTGTCTCTCTCTATCTCTCTCCCTCTTTCTCTAATGTGTGCTCATAAAAGAAAATAAATAAACTTTAAAAGAATATAAAGAAAGAAAGAAGAGAAGGAGGGAGAAGGAAAATGATTAGAAGGGAACCAAGGAAGAAAAGGAAGGAAAAAAGAAGGAAATAAAGGAAGAAGGAAAGGCAAGGAAGGAGGAAAGTAATTTTACATACCCTTTCACCTCCCCTGCCCACAAAAGAAACTGGGTCCTAGAAACATGTTGGCTTTGAACCAAGCAAAATGTGTTTAGGACTCCAGGAATTGTATTTAATGTGTAAAATATCTTTTTTTTTTTTTGAGAGGTTTTTACTATAGGGTGCATGCATTCACCCGAAAGACAGAGAGAGACAGAGAGACAGAAAGCAAGAAATCACCTCCCAGGGGGATGGCCACCCCACAATCCCTTCTCCTCCATTCTCCTCTCGGGATCTAGGGAGCATGTGCGCCTGGCATGAGTTTAAGCCACCAGGTCCGGGACTCAAACCTTGGTCGACTACACGGGAATCCAGCAACATAGCCATTACGCTTACTGCTGGTCCCAATGTGAAAAATATCTTAGGAAGACTTTGGAATAAAGAGCATCTTTAATAATCCGCACATAACATAGAAAATAACTCAGAAGGTAGCAAAATATTTCTGTCCACTCACCAAATCCTCTGGATATAAAGCTGACTAATTTTGACAGGACATATCATGCCATTTCTCTTCCTCCTTCACTTTGGCAATGACCCAAATGCTTTTTGATTGCTGAAAAGTATAAGATTGTGTGACCTGCTACAAGATTTTCAATCAATAAACAGGAGCAATAGGCACCAATATCTGGAGTTTATCAAACACTGAAGTAGCAATTCAAGATTTGGTTAGAGTGGATTTCCACTTAAAATGACAACATCAAGCTACTATGTTATCGGAAAACCATTATTAGTTGAGGATGAAGCAAAGCATGGACTACTTTAGGAAGAGTATACTTTAAAATCTTCTAGCAATAAATGGAAAAAGTTATTTTATAATTTCTTCAAAAAAACTGTGACTTTCTGAAACTACTCAGTTCTAGTCAACTTTAACATGAACTAAAATAGTTTCCCAAGAATGTTCTGACACTAATTTTGCATAAAATTTATTGGCATTGTTTTTCAAACCCAGGATATCAGTACTGTGATCACACTGGCATTCAGATGACCTCTATTGATCAATTTCATCTAAAGTTATGATTGAAAAAGTTGTAGGAAGGATTCTGCCCTTTAAAAGAAAAAAAAAGTCATGCCAGCAGTTATCACAGAGATTAAAGGGGCTAGATTCCACAAAGCCAACCACATGGTTCAAGTCCCAGACCCTGCAGCTTAAAAATCACACCAGGCACATGTGTATGCATGTACCGATTCTCTAGAGGAAAATGAAGGAGAAGGGATTATGGTACGGCCATCCCTCCCACTCTGGGTGGTGGTGGTGGTGGGGTTGTTGATTTCACACTTTCCCTCTCTCTGTGTCCAAAAAAACACATTTCCAGAGTACATAATCAAGTACCTTGTTTACATTAGTTGGCCCATTACAAAGATTATATAAAAGAAAGGATTAAACATTAGATGAGTAAAATCAGTGCTCAGGACCAGACAGTGGCACAGTAATAATGCAAGGCTCAGTAAGGCCAACTGACATAAGAACATTTCAAGTTGATATCCAGAGATCTCCCTGAACATGCCTGGCATGCATTTGCCCATGATCCAGGGCTGGCTGAAGCTGGGGATATATCACAGTGTGATGACCCTACTGGGGGTACCTGTGTTTCTCTCTCTCTCAGAAGAAATAAATCAACTTAAGAAAACCTGTCCTCATGTCTTTGAAAGAACTAAAAGAATGTTCACCAAGCACATGCACACACACACATTCACTTAAATGTTACTGAGGATAAAGTACTTGCCAGCACCCATACATAGTCACATCAGCTCTCTTGCCTCTGTTGAGGAGTAGGAGCAGAAGTGAGGGATGAGTTAAGGCTCAAAACATCACCAAATTCTCGAAACCTATTCTTAAGGACATGTACTGACTTGAGCACCCTTATGTAATCTCTGTCACTGAATAGTTACAAGATTTAATAAGTAAAGCTAATTTTAGCAAGTTAATCATCACTCTAGATCTTTGTCTCCTCACTAATGAAACAGGTGATAATAAACTCCCCATATAGATTACTCTACAAAGCGTTTTTATGGAATGCTGAAATGAAATGATATATGTAAATTATTCACAAAATATAATATTTTTATCTATGCTACACTCATTTCTTATAATTTATTTTTTATTTATATACTTTTATTATTATTCATACATTAAATCGCTATACATCATTTAGATTGTGAAGAGCCTTTACCCAGCATGATAAACACCTCAGTCCAGCCCAGTTGAGACCACCATACACATCCTCATCAACAGATAATAAACCTTATATGTGTCCCACAAGTGTCTTACCTCTATATTCCCCCCCCCCAGATTTCCTACGCTCTTCCCCTCCCACACTCTCTTTCCACTTTGTCTCTAGTGTCCATTACAATTTTTAATACTTTTATGTTCTCCAGTCTTTCAGTCTCTACCATAGAGTGTAGACAGTCCATATATGTTAAGTGGAGACATGCAATGTCTCTCTTTCATAGCCTGACTTGCTTCACTTAGCAACGAATCTTCCATATTCATCCACTTTCTATCAAATTCCAGGGCCTTGTTGTTTTTTATGGCTGAAGAGTATTCCATGAAGTATATGTGCCACAATTTTTCAATCCATTAATTATCCAAGAAGTGTACTAGGTGTTCAAGGCATAAAAATTGATTCAACAGGCCCAGTTACGGTGATGCACACTGGTGAGATATTGCTGCTCTGCAGGCTGAAGCCACATGGGAAGCATGGGTTGGATTCCATCTTCACCTAAAAAAGCTGAGCTTATAGTCCCAGGGCATTTGTAAAGCTGAGGCAAAAGGATTGTGACATAGTAAAGTAGCAAGACCGTCTTTAAACAAAAGCAAAAACAAAAAGAATAAAAGTAATTCAACAGTCCTTTCTTGGATCTTATAAAACAAAGTGTTCAACAGTCAATAGAGAACTTCTTTGAGCATCTAATATTATGGTCACCACTGTGCTAAATGAGAAGGTTATAATGATGAAAATCAGGATCTTTACAGTCAAGAAACATGTGGTTGGGACCAGCAGATAACGTCATGGTGATGTCGCTGGATTCCCACGTAGTCAACTGTAGTTTGAGTGCCAGACCCAGCAGTTTAAAATTCATGCTGGCTGTTTATGCGTGGGTGCCCAAAATCCCAAGAGGAGAATGCAGGAGAAAGGATTGTGGTGTGGTCATCCCCCATGGCCATCAACCAGGAGGCACTGTTACCATGTCACCAGCACTGACTTGGGTATGATCTTTTTATTTGGTCATATTCCTCATATCTGTGGTTAGCAGAGAAAAAAATTAGTATACCTTGTATTCAATTATTCATTTATGGTTAAGCAAAACAGAAATTTTTATTAAATAAGGTTCATCACCAACATTAATGAGTGAAGGAGGGGGCCAGCAAAATGCAACACTTTGCAAGGCAATCCCACATGAGAAAGTTCCCAATTAAAGTTCAGAGTCTTCCCTGAGTACCTTGGGACCATGTGTACCCATTATCCAAGCCTGACTGAGGCTAGGGGTGATCATAGCATTGAGACTCTATTAGGTATGCTCTCTCTCTTTCTCTATCTCTCTGATCTCTCTTGCTCTTGGAAGAAACAAATACAATAAACTTTTTTTAAAAGATTGAAGCAAATAGTCACCAGTGGCAAGTTTTAAAGAAGACATTAATTCCTGGGGCCAGCAGGTGGGTAGTTATGGTGCTAGACTTCCATGCGGTTTAAGTCCCAGATCAGTGGCTTGAAACTCACACCAGGCATGCCCAAAATCCTGAGAGAAGAAGGGAGAAAAAGGGATTGCAGCGTGGTCATCCTCCCTGCCAGGGGGCGGGGGATTTCTCACTTTCTGTTTGTCTCTCCTGTTGAGTACACATGCCCTATAACAAAAAATCTCTTGGAAAGAAAAAAAAAGAAGGGAAAGAAGAAAAGAAGAGAAAAAGAAGAAAGAAAGAAAGAAAGAAAGAAAGAAAGAAAGAAAGAAAGAAAGAAAGAAAGAAAGAAAGAAAGAACCATTAACTCCTAAAACCATTAACTCTTAAGCACAACTTGTTATCTTTCTCACTAACAGTTAACAAGCACTGTTTAAGGATGATCCATTTTTTTTTTAATATTCTAGCCTTCAAGATCAAAATATCTGTTTATTGCTGGAGAGATATTTTAGAGTAGAATTACTCTTAATAATATAATTTAATCTTACTTGAAATATTTATGCAAAATACATTCAAAATTCCATAGAGTCATCTAAGGAAACTACTACTCTAAGCACTTAACAGATGTGAGATATTGTTGTGTATAAGCTCTATTTTTAAAAAAATGAAGTATCAAGTTTTCCCAAGATAACATCTCATGGGAGCTGGGGAATTTATTTTTAAGGGTATAATTTTTTTCTTTAATATGCTGCTATAATTCTAGGACAGCAGTCTCTCTCTGAGAAAGGAAAAAAAAAGGCATTCAAGTGGTTGCCATCTGTATAGCCCCATTCCAAATGATGGGAACAAGCTGGTTCAGAGGCTGAATGACAAATATTGTGAATTTTGAACAAATCTAAACCTGTCATTCTTTTTCAGCTGTGATGTTCAAGAAATCATTTAAAACATTTGATAATCATGCCATTGCACACTTTTAGAGGTGGTGTTATTTCAGGGCTTACAATTACCTGAGAAACACAACATTTGCCTTGCAAAAACTATTTAGAGTTGAAGACCTCTTCATCACGGCCCTGAAACTTCATCTTACATCATCTCCCGACATGAGCTGACTATATTATGCTCAAAACGGCACTGAAAGCTGCAGCACTCCCATCTCTGCAGGCCTGTTTTACTGACAAGGCGTGCAGACACCATTAGTCTGATAGGCTGTGGCATATACATGAACTTATGAGAAGAGAGGTTAAATCCTAGAAGGAACAGGGTTTGGGGAACAAATGATTTAGCAACAGGAAGGAATCAGTGAGCCAGCAAAGCAGAAGGACTGAGCAGGTATTTAGCTCTTCAGGGACACATCCAGCTATGTATCAAGGTCAAGGAAAAGCATGAGATCAATTAGAGTAGATATTTACAGGCACTTAATATTTGATGATGCTGATATTTAAAGAGAAAGGACAAGGAATTCATCTTTTCTGTGTGCCATTAATTTATAAATATTCCATATTTAAAAATAAAGTTTTTCACAGAAATAATGTCCTTGTATCATCTTTCTCTTTTAAAAACGTATTTCTTGTCTGATTTGTTTTTAATAATTGAACTATATTAGAGCACACCATTTAAAATGCTTCTTCATTTAACCCCAAAGTAATTAAATCAGCAATAGACATGTATTATGAATAACTTTATCAATCAATGTCAGCATTTCAAATGTTTAAAATTGTGCAGTAATATCCAAGATAATGATTTCAGAAATATGGGGAGGCAGCACGATTCTTAATGTGTATTATGACATTTATGAAATGTTAAGGAGAAGAAAAATCAGAAAGAAAAAAAAGAAAATGAGCTATTAAAGGCAAGCATGTCAATTTCATGAAGTAGTTCAAGATTAGCATTTTATTCAGAATGAGCTAATTTTATGATTATTTTATAATCCCCAGACCAATAGAACAGTCTCCACTTCAGCAACTTTAAGGTAACATTTTTCTAATTTACGATTTCTTCCTACTTAAAGTTTACCTATCTGGAAAATAATATTTGTAAAAATTGTAAGTTTCATCCATTTTTACCTCACTAATGGGTAATAATCTCAAAAGATTTTTTGCCTTCAGTGACTTGCGTGTTTCTTCCAAGACTTTTGTAATCAATGTTTTAAATTGTTCCCTGGGATATGTAGGAATAATTATGTCACTGCCCTCAGAAATCTGCATTCAATAACAGTAACTTTATTTCAAGTTTTGAAAGAAACAAAACAGCAGTTAGCTTGTTAAAAGTTCATTTAAAATGACATTCTCCAAAGAGTGATTTGTTTCAGGAATGATATTTTTAAATTAGGAGTCCAATACATTCTAAAATCCAAAATGCATGAATTCACTTCCAAATTCTCCAATACATTTGAAAGAAAAAAGGTTTATTTATGTTGAATTGATTTTAATTTTTAAATACTTGCTTTAGAAAGTTTTCTACCTTATCTTTTATATGCAATTACATATTGTAACAATTATATATATATATATATATATATATATATATATATATGATTATATATTGTGTTATTACTATAAATTTGAGAGCGTGAGAATATTTTTAGCTTGTAGGGTGAGGCTTATATCTCATCATCACCCCTTTTTTCTTTTATTTCTGTACTCCATGCAAATCATTCATTCCAAATCATTTTTATTTATTTTTATTTTTATTTTATCCTTATTATTTTAAACATTTGATTGCCATACATCATTTGGCTTATAAAGAGAAGTTACCCAACATGAAATACACCTCAGACCATTCCAGCTGAGTATTCTATTCATGTTATCATCAACCGGTAATAAACCATTTCTATGTCCCACAATGTCTTGCCTCTCTATTTTTTCTCCCTGGTTTTCAAAACCTTTTTTTTAAGGTTTTTGCTATAGGGTATGTGTGTTTGCTGTAGAAAGACAGAAAGTTAGAAATCACCCCCATTCCACACCATGCCATAATCTCTTCTCCATTTTCCTCCTGGAATTTTGGGAACACAGGCATACACGCCTGGCATGATTTTCAAGCCACCAGGTCCTACAGTCGGTCATGTGGGAGTCCAGCACCTTAACCACCATGACACGTGCTGACCCCCATTCAAAACCATTTTTGTTCAACACTGTGGGAGGCACAAAAGAAGCATAATGTATGAGGAGACTTCAAAAAGTTCGTGGGAAACGGAAATAAAGTATGAGTTTTAGTACAAAAAAAAACTTTAAATTCATGCATAGTTTTTTCATAGCACATATTTTCCATGAATTTCTTGCCCTCAAAGACATATGCTCTGGGAAATCTAGACACTTATATAGTTAGGAGAAAAATTATTAAATGTTTACATGGATGATATAGCAGGAGTTACAGTAAAAATTAAAAGAAAAATAAGATTCATGCTCAGTGAAATTTACATCAGAACTGGTAGGACTTGAATTGACTCTTAAAGCATATTGGATTAAGCTGACATGAAGGGAGAAGGTATACACAAGGAAGAGAAAGAAACTAAAGGATGGGCATGACCAAGAGACAATGAATAGAGTCTGGTTTACAGAAGCTGAAATATCCTAATGGGCAGTAGGGAAAGAAAGTTAGAAATCAACTGGGATATAATTTTGAAGGAGCTTATGCTAAAATGAAAAGTTTGGACCTGCTCGTTCTTGGCTTGACCTAGGCAGAAGCAGTAATAAGGTAGAAAGGAAAAGTATAAGAAGCTCAGGAGAGAAAGCATCAAAAGGGCCTTTATCCATTCATTCTAACAAGCACTAGTTGGGTTTTATTTAGTTGGCAGAACAGTATGGAGGGTGAAGATTCTAAGATGGCTTCAAAGCTCTGAGATTTCAAAATAGAAAAAAAAATGTGTATATTAACAGAAATTCTACCATATCTTCAGTTCCTTTAAAATTAAGACTCTAGGGACCAGCAGGTGGCATGGTGGTTAAAGCGCTGGACACTCCCACATGGCTGACCATGGTTCGAGTCCCAGACCTGATGGCTTGCTTTCTCACTTTCCCTCTCTCTTTCTCTTTATCTCTGTTCAAATTAAAACAAATAAATGAATAAATAAAATTAAAAATAATTAAAATGTGTTTTAAAAAAAAGAAGAAAAAAATTAAGACTCTAAGCCCAGCCATGGTACTACATACTCATTGACACTGTTACTCAACAGGTCGATGCCATATGGGAAGCCTGGATTCAATTCTTGACCCTCCCTAGAAAACCAGGTGTTGTGAGTGCACCTGTAAGCCCAGCTATCCTGGAGGCCGAGACATAGTAAGACCCTGTCTCAGGGAAAGAAAAAAAAAAAAGACCCTCAACAAGTGTTTAAGCCACAGAAGAAGGAAGATGAAACAGATGAACCAAATTTGTATGGTTAGTTTCTGAACTGCCCTTCAATTCCACTATGGTTTTTCTTGCCTTCGACCCAATCCTTATTTCTCCAGTTCTTTTTCTGCTTCAGTTCTCCAACTTTCCAGACTTCAGCTAGTTACGTTTTTTATTCCATATGTTGTTCCCTCTTGGAGGTTCAAACCATAGCAAAGCCTAATACATCCCTTTTCTGGTTTACACTAGGGGGAAAAAAAAACCTGGTTGGAGAAAAATTTAGAAAGTTTGGGAGAGAAAACAATTAGGGTAGAGGGAAGGTGACTGATTTTTTTTTTTTCCTTTTCTCAGAATCCAAAATCTTTTGAATAATAAGGCAGCATCTGGAGTTACTTTTTATAGTCTCTGCTAGCCTGTTGGCATCTGGCAAGCTCAAATATCTAGTCCTTGGTGCTGACATAGGGGTTTGGTGCAGGGGCGAGAGGAGGGGGAGAGAAGACTTGCTGAAATGTCAGTACACCTCTTGGTCCTTGAAATGACCAGAGGGAAGGACATGCACAGCCATTGGTAGAGTCCAGGGCCAGATGGTCAAAGGTGAAAATCTTCTTCCTGGCCTTGAGGATGTGGCTGCAGCCCAGCTGGGATGGCACATAGTGCACACACCTTTACTTTGGGCACCTCCTGAAACTGTCCATCATCTGTTATGATCCCTACAACCACAGCTCTTTTGTTTTCTCAGCCAGGAAACTTCATCTTGCAGATCATCTTGGAAAGGGACAGAGGTGGCCAATTGGTCTGACTCATGAACAGCTTCCTCAGCACCTGGTTGAAAGTGGAGTTGGTTCATCTAGCCAGAAAGCATGTGCAGCTTGACCAACAGCCTCAGGTACATGTCCTGGTTCCTGCACATCTTGTGCCAAACCTGTCAGTCCTTGTGCAGATGTCAGCTCCCATGATGGTGCCTTCTGCTCAACCAGGTCCGGAAAGAAAAAGCAGCGCCCGAGTGAGTGGGAAAAGGTCTGCAGAAAGTGGGGCCCAGAGACATCACACAGACATGATGTAGTGCTCCACCATGACTGAAGTTTCTCTGTGGTGACTTGGTGGACGGGCTAGATGCACCACAACAGAATAGGGTGGAGGAAAAAACAAAAAGTAACTGTGGTTCTATTGATTTTTGTAGTGATAGTGGAATTCTCTATCATATATGGTATTCCTGATAAACAAATTGAAAGTTAAGGTAGGAAATAAATTTGAAACGCAGACTTGGGTCTTCACCAATGGTAATTTAAGGTCTCCCAGAGGCAACAATGGGTACTCCTTTTCCCTACCCCAGAATGGGATCTGTGGTGAGGAAAGAGGTCTGAAATGTAATTTGTATGTGTTAAATCTTATCACAGTAAATCATTGCAATGACTCTATGAAGCTGAGGCAGATTATATTTAATTTCTCCCTAGGATTTTCTGTTTCTTATTTGATCAAGAATTTGATTCATACTAAGATTTATATACATATTTATCCAAGACTGATTTCTTCTAAAGTCTTACATGCATAGACCAATCCTTATTTTTCATGATTGGTCTAATTATTCCTAAAACTGACTGATACTGCTGTCCTTCTTGTTTGTACAAATAACTGTGATTAGAAAAAATTGCATATGTTAAAAAGAAGGCCAGATTGAAGAAATTTGGTCTATAAGGCAAAGATCCTCTGCCTGTCTAAAAATAAAGCAAATATATAGGGGAAAGCATTAAAGAGAAAAAGACTTGGTATTCTTTGAGGGATATGTTTTGAAATCATTGGTAACTATGCCTGGAAAAACAATAGACTCTGGGGACGAGCAGTTAGCGTAATGGCTATGTTGCTGAACTCCCATGTAGCCGACCATGGTTCGAGTCCCGGACCTGGTGGCTTAAACTCACACTGGGTGCATGTGCGTGTGTGCCCAAGATCCTGAGAGGAGAATGGAGGAGAAGGGATTGCGGCGTGGCCATCCCCCCTGGGGGATGATTTCTCACTTTCTGTCTCTCTGTCTCTCTCTTATATCTTTCTGGCAAGTGCACGATTATCTACTAACCAGACTATACTGCATTTGATTTCTTTTTTTTAAGTCATTTTGATATATACCATCAAGCAGAGCCATAATTTTTGTCATCTAGAGGATGACAGAACAGTCCATAACTGTAAGGCATGGATGGAAAATTAGAAACATGGAGGACTTTTATTCATTCCTTTGGATCACTGGATCATAGAATTAAAGGAAATTTTTAGTTTTTTAGTTGATTTAGATATCTTCATTTTAAAGAAGCAGCAGAAGCTCAGAGGGATTGCAAAAAGGTTAAGGTCATATAGCTGGTATATGATGAAGCTTGACCCTCAAATCAGGTTTCCTTGACTTCCAGTTCAGTGCTCCACAATGCTTATGCCAATCACTAAATCTTTGTTTTTAATTATTTATTTATATCTTCCATGAGAGAAAGAGATAGCCCCCTCACAAGGTTTCAACACTGCAATCTACTCCCAGCCTCAGCCAGCCGTGGGCACATGCCTGCCCAGAGTACTCAGGGTGGTCTCTGGATGCAAACCAAGAATCTTCTCCTGTGAGTTAGCCTCACAGAGTGAATATTTTGCTGTTGCACCATATGGCACCCAATCATTATATCTTGACTAAATAAATTATTTAAAAATAATTATTGAGTTCTTTTTATACATTTATCAGTGTGGTAGTGTTGAAGAAGAAGCTAAAGTCTTAAGGTTTTTAAGTTTGAAGACCTTGACCTTGTTGCCATGAGCTTTAAATTTTATGTAAGGGGTCAGACCATGGTGGGACAGTAACATAATTGGATTCACATGAGAACGCCTGCTTTTCTTTCCAGGCTTCCCTATACATGCCAGCAATCCAGGCTGGCTGAGGCTGAGAGTGGATCATGGCATGAGAACCCTGTTGGTGATGCATCTCTTTCTGTCCCACTAAAGAAATAAACTTTAAAAAATTTTATGTAAGGTTATTATACAGTAGTTAGAAGCAGTTAGCAAGTAGTGTCAGAATTAATACAATGTACTACTCATTGACAGGAAGGTACTGCCTAGTAAAGAGAAATTAGATAGGGCATGAATAAGGAAGCATGTCCTATCTGTTCCAAAGCTACTAGATGCAGCTCTGAGGAGGCATTATTTGACAAAGTCATATGTTGCCACCAATATACTGGGAATAAAAATATAGTCTATATTCACCTTCCTCACTGTGTACATATAAAAAGTTAAAGTTTGCTAAGGAATTTTAAATCTCCCCACCACCCCCCAAAAAAAGTTATGTTCATCTTAGTGTATAATTATTTTTTAAAAATGTCTAAAAGAGACAGAAAGTGAGAAATCACTCCCCTCAGGGGATGGCCATGCTGCAATCTCTTCTCCTCCATTCTCTTCTTGGGATTTTGGGCATGCATGCACTTGCACCCTGCCTGAGTTTCAAGCCGCCAGTTCCAGAACTCAAACTGTGGTTGGCTATGTGGGAGTCCAACACCTTAACCATTATACCACTTTCTGTACCTTTATTTTATAATTATTAAGAGTCCTGGATCAGCCTGGTAGTGCAGTCCGTAGCAAACTGAACTATAATACTGGAAGCCACAAAGCAGACCACAAGTTCGAAAATCCCTGGGTCCCCTTGAAAACACGTTGGGTTGAGTGTGCATGTGCTCAGGATCCTGACAAGTGGAGGGCCAGAAAAAAAGGATCACAAAATGGCAAGACTTTATTGAGGGTGCCTGTCCCCACCTTCTCTATTTCTCTTTTGTATTCATGTATGTACTTTCTATCATGAGTAAAAAATAAATATAAAGAGGAGCCAGCAGGTGGTGCTCCCCCAAGGCACAAAACTACATAACACATAGTAGGAATTCATAAAATATCTGTTTAATTTTGCTATATTAGGCTCTTTTCTCTCTCTAAAAGTATTCACATTCCATTTTGATTGTTGCTTAGGCCACAAGGGCTACACAAAGAGGCTAATGGCAATTTGAAAACATACTTTCAAAGTCATTGCATAAACAATGCTAAAATTAGATAAAGTCTTGTGGAAAAAAGTAATTTCTCTTCTTCCTGTGGAAAAATTAGGAATTGCAACTGCAAGACCTTCCAATGACTCAGTGTGGGTCGGGATAGCCAAGAAAAGAGAGAAAGAAGAATATTTTTTTAAAGCCAGGCAGAATGACACAGAAGACAAGGATCAAATGCCACTCTTTATCACTAACCCCTAGAAAAAAAGAAGTACACAAAGTCAAAACATTATAAGTATCCCCCCCCCAACAGAAAACTGAAACTGTATGAGGCTGCTGTCAACTGATGTTCCTTATGTACTTGGCTTGAAATGTATTAGAGATAATGGAGTTGAGAATTATGACACTGGTCTTGGAGCCAGGTAAACCAAGGTATACATGCCAATTCAGCACCTTACTGGATGTGAGACTTTCAGGGTTACTGTGACATTAGATACAATATCATTAAGTAGCAGCTATTAATAAGTATAGCCTTTCAAATTTTTAATTGTTTTTTTTGTTTGTTTAAAAGAGAAATATTTCCTATAGGGCATGTGCACTCACCGGAGAGAAGAGAGAGACAGAAAGTGAGAAATCACCCCCCAGGGCAGATGGCCATGCCACAGTTCCTTCTCTTTCATTCTCCTCTTAAAATTTTGGGCACACACGCACATGTGCCTGGTGTTGAGTTTAAGCAACCAGGTCTTGGACTTAAACCACGGTCAGCTACTTGGGAATCCAGTGACATAACCATTATGCCATCTGCTGGTCTCTATAGCCTTTCAACTTCTTAAGTTAAATTGTCTACATCTATGATGTATTTAGTCCTAAAGGATTTTTTTTCCCCTAAAACTAATATGCCATGGGCACTATGAACCTGCCAGTTAAACCTTGTCAGAATATTTTAACACGTTTTACCACACTGAAAATATTCCCCAAGTCAGTACAAACTAAAATCATTACTAAAGCCCCATCAGTTGTCCAAAAAGTAAACATCAGTGAATGCCTTCTATATGTCAAATGCTTTGCAAGGCATTGGGAATACAAAAATCAATAAGGTTCTACCCTTGCCCTTAAGCAGGTAGTATAGTTCAGCAGAAGATTCTTAGACACATTTATAAAAGGGTAGTGAGGGGGTCCATTGTGTTAAACTCAATGTGTTATTTGACAGACAAAAAAAAAAAAAAAAAAAAAAAAAACAGGATCAGAGAAATGGATTTAAACATTCTTGGTCCCACTTCCCATAGTACTATTACCACAACTGGATCACCAAAAAGTGGACCATCTAAACTCACTGAAAACAATAACATTTAGAAAACAGAATAAAGTCCTTATCAAAATAATGTAATTAATCATTTTTTAAAACCTAAAGATAATGGCTAACATAAAATTAACATTTTATTTTTATGGTATACACAAATTCCAAAGAATGGTACTTCATATAATCCCATTGATCCTCATAAGTCCATGAGAAAAGCAGCCATTCTTTTGTACTTTTTCTAGGTAAGGAAACTGAAGTTTCAAAACGTGAAAATGAGGGTTGACATGGCTTGGCACACTGGGGGTGTAGGGGGGCGTGGAAGGGGAACAGGTGTCCTCAGTTGTCAGAAAAAGTAAAAAGTATCCCAAGGATTGAAATCAGATGTGATGAGATAAAAAAAAAAGAAAGGAAAAGGAGGGAGAGACATCCAAATGGTACACAGGAGAGAGCTCCTGAATAAAGGGAAGACTTCAGGATGCTTCTAGCAGAGATGGCAGGGAGTTGACTATAAATGGACCATGAGACAACCCAGTGAAAATCAGTTCGCACCCCATAAAAGAAGCAGGAAATCTGACCCCACCCTAATGCCTCTACCATGACCTCAGAACAGACGACAAACAGAATTGTCTGTACTTCCTGTCTCTATTTCCTCTCCTTCATGCTCTTAAGACCAGTCTAAACAGCTCCTAGTCCTCCTCTCAACTTTGATGCCGCTGTCAAAATTAGGTTTGAAATTGCTAAATCTACGCTTAATTCCCAGTCCTCACTTTTCCTGACCTATGGGAAGGATTGAACACAATAGTTGACATTTCTCTTCTTGCATATCTAAGAGAAAGTTAAAACTCAGCATGTTCCAACCTGAACTCTTTATCTAAACCTATTCTACTTGCAGGTTTCTTTATCTCAGCCAATGGCAAGTACATTCTTCAGTTTTTCATGCCAAAAGCCTTGAAGCTATTTTTTTTGTTTTTTGGGGTTTTTTAGGTATTCATTGAAAAGTTCATGGAAATGCATATTATGAAAAAACTACACATAGATTTCAAAAGTTTTTGCACCAAAATAAACTCATACTTTAGTTCCATTTTTCTGTGACCTTTTAAAGTCCACTTACATATATCAGAAGTCTAATCCTTGAAGAATTCTCACAAATTAAACAAACCCGTATGACCAGCCCAAGATCAAGAAACAGAACTACTAGTCTAGCTTTGGTAGCATTCTGCTAAGACCTGTGCTTCATAGGCGCTGCACAGTTGTGTGTCCCTGTAATTCCAGGGATTCGGGAGGCTGAGGCAGGAGAATTGCATTACAACAGGAACCTATGTTTAAAAAATAAAGAAAGAGGAAGGGAGGGAGGAAGAGAATAAAAGGAAAGAAAAAGAAAGAATGAATGAAAGAAAGAAAATGAAAAAGAAAGAAAGAGGAAAGAAGGAAGGGAGGGAGAAGAAAGAAAAAAAGAAAGAGAGAAAGAATGAAAAAGAGAGAGAAAGAAAGAAAGGGGGAGCAGCAGGTGGTGTGGTGGTTAAGGCGCTGGGTACTCCCACATGGCCGACCGCAGTCTGAGTCCCAGACCTGGTGGCTTGCTTTCTCACTTTCTCTCTCTATGTCTCTCTCTGTCAAATTAAAATAAATAAATAAAACTGTTTTAAAAGGAAAAATAAAGAAAGAGAAAACTTTCCCAATACCCCAAAAACCTTCCTTAGACTGCGCCCTTCCAATCACTAACTTGCCCTCAATAAAACTAATAGCGTCTCTCAGAATGCAATATAGGAGGATGACAAACAAGAAAGCTAAGAAATAAGGAATATGCAGCCAGAAGTTCCAGCATTCATCTACTACAAGTGTCAAATGAAAAAGAAGATTTAAAAAAAAGGATAGCAAGTAACAGACAAAGAAACAATAGGAGAAAAACTAAAGACATGAGTTCTCAGATGCAAAGGCCCATCAGAAGTCAAGCGGATTGCATGAAAAAAGACTCAGACATAGTCACACTATGGTGACATTTCATAACAATAAATACAAATTTCTAACATCTGGTAAAACACTGCCCTAAAGGGGCTAGAATCAAGGGCATCTAAATTTTCATAAGGCACCATTATGAAAGGAGAAGAAAATGGGACAATATTTCAAGTAAGATTTCCTTTAAGAGTCTGGATTATCTTAATAGTATTGGAAAAATATATTAAAATGTCTACATTCCAGAGGGGAAAAAAGTCCATAATTCCATCACTCAACCAAGTCAATGCTTTCATTTAGCCACATTTTCTTTCAATTCTTATTTATATGCATATTCAAATTTTACATAATTGCAATGATAGTAAAGGTAGAAATTATATTCTACATGCTTTCTTTATAATATACCATGGGAACTGGACTTATTTAGTAAGCTTTCTTTATTTCTCATTGTTCCCCATCTCTTCTCCTTTTCTCTCATGTCCTTCCTCCCCTGCTCATGGTAACCAACCCTAACCTGATGTAACCTGAATATATACTTCCACAACTCTGTGCATGGTCGTATAAACATATGAGGTCGTATAAACATATGAGGTGACTTCAAAAAGTTCATGGAAAACGTGCATTGTGAGAAAACCATGCATGAATTTCATTTTTGTTTTGCACCAAAGTAAACTTTTACTTCCATTTTTCTATAAATTTTTGAAATACCTCACAAGGAAAAACCGAACTGGAAGTCCAGGCCCCGGACCGTGGCACGGTGGCGGGCGCAGAGCAGGCGTTGGAGTCGGGCCGGAGCCGCGGAGCTTCAGGCTGGGCCTCGCGCATGAGCGTTGACCTGCCTGGGCGGCGAGGCCTGCTCCTGGCCTGCTGGTCGCCATGCCCTCTATGTGGGTGGGGATTTTGTGCAGTGGAATGGAGGCTGGGCTCAGGCCGCTGGTCGGGTAGGTGACGCAGGCGGTGCAAGGGCCCACTGCCCGGCGCTGGTCCTAGCAGGGACGATGGATGCCATAAAGGAAGAGAGCTTCGTACTGTCCTTCCCCTCCACCTCAGATGCAGATTTTGATGCCGCGGTTGGACATTTAGAGGACATTGTCATGGATGATGAGTTCCAGTTATTACAGAGAAATTTCATGGACAAGTACTACCAAGAGTCTGAAGACACAGAAGAGAATAAACTTACCTACACAGCTATTTTTAATGAATATATTTCTTTGGTAGAAACGTATATTGAAGAACAGCTGCTGGAGTGGATTCCTGAATTTAACATGGCAGCTTTCACGACGACATTGCAGAAAAAGAAGGCCGAGGACTGGACTTAAGCAGTGGTTTAGTGGTGACTTCATTGTGCAAATCATCTTCTATGCCAGCTTTCCAGAGCAACCTGCGGCACTAGAGTCCACCTGCAGGTAGGAATGCAATCATTCTGGAAGTCATCGGTCCCATAGATGCAGAGGTTTAGCTGTTGATGACAGAATGCATCTCGGAAGGACTGACCCTGTTCTGCAGCTCTTCAGTCACATTAAGTATTGTTGGGTCAAAAACAAAATGATCTGACGCTCTTGGACTTGCATCTCCTCAAACACCTTCTTGTAGTCAGTAACCCTAGGACTTCTCCCTGCTCTGGTAGACTACCCCAGGTGCTTCAGGAGCAAGCCTCCATCAAGCATCCCCCCCCCCCCCCCACCATGCCCCATCCTAACATATGTGCTGGTGTGTCAGCAGTGTGGGATAGCAAACCATCATGAACCGTTTGGTCCTGCAAACTTGGCATGAATCTTTTTGTGTCCTCACAGTCCTCTTTCACATGGGTCAGTTTCAGTCCTTTGGCTCAGTAGGGTTTTTGTTTGGGAGTATTTATTACCTAAGGGGTCACTCGAGCCTGCTGCCCTTCTTGAGATTTCTGAGTCTCTTAGGGTCACAACTAGTCTTGGCCATAGGAATTAACTGAGAGAAGTCTTTTACCTAAAGGCTCCATGTGAAAATCAACTCCAAGTCTTATATCTGCATTCCTCGTATCTCTCTCTGCTGCTGGTCCTACATATAGTTTACTGCTTCTAGAAGTCTCGTAAGCATTATTTTTGAAAAGATATTTTCAGTAGGCTAACCTAGTGGATATGATCTTGAAACATCCATGATCACCCACTTTAAAGATCAAAGTATTATATCCTGGGTGCTTTTGAGTTGTTAGTGCTGTGAAGGCAAAAATGCTTTCTCTCTGCATTGGGTTTTCTGATTTTATTGGGCACCAACGAATCTTTGCTGTGTGCTGGAAATCAACCAAAAGGAATCCTGTTCTTATAGCATGTTAACCGTGTGTGTGCGCATTTGCCTTCTATGTAATCCAGTCTGTTATATTTTCTCTTGGGAAAGATGGGGACTCTGTAATCTGTTCTTCCTGTCAGAGTCTTTCCTACCAAGATGGTGCTCCCTGGTCTGGCTCAGCATGAGGAGGTAGTAAAAAGCTCCACTGGCCATGTGTCTTTTTGGTTCAGTACACAGCATTTGGTTGAATGTTCCTTACCAGGAAAATGTATGCCACATCTCTAGAAAGAAGAAAAACATCTAGTTAAGAAAGAAAGAAAGAAAGAAAGAAAGAAAGAAAGAAAGAAAGAAAGAAAGAAAGAAAGAAAGAAAGAAAGAAAGAAGAAAGAAAGAGGGAGGGAGGGAGGGAGGGAGGGAGGGAGGGAGGGAGGGAGGGAGGGGAAGGAAGGAAGGAAGGAAGGAAGGAAGGAAGGAAGGAAGGAAGGAAGGAAGGAAGGGAACTAAAGTATGAGTTTATTTTGGCACAGAAAGTTTTTGAAAGTGATGCAAAGTTTTTCCATAATGTGCATTTTCCATGTACTCTTTGCAGACTTCTCATATACCTACGTACCACTTTTTTCTTTGTCAGTTGTTTTTTAGTTTGTCTGTTTTTGTTTTTTAAAGAATTATTGGGACCAGCAGTTGGTGTAATGGCTATGTCGCTGAACTCCCATGTAGTCAACCACGGTTCGAGTCCTGGACCCGGTGGCTTAAACTCATGCCAGGCGCATATGCATGCGTGCCCAAGATCCCGAGAGGAGAATGGAGGAGAAGGGATTGCAGTGTGGTCATCCCCCCAGGGGGGTGGTTTCTCACCTTCTGTCTCTCTGGTGAGTGCAAGCGCCCTATAGCAAAAATATCTCCCCCCTAAAAAAAATAAAAATTATTTTACTTAATTTCATTCATCATTTTTTAAATTTATTTGACCAAAGAGCTACAGAGAGAGAGAAGGTGAGAAAGCAAGCCACCAAGTCTGGGACTCAGACCGTGGTCAGCCATGTGAGAGTTAAGCACCTAACCACCATGCCACCTGCTGGTTGCCAGTTGTTTTTTTTTTTTAAATTATGTCAGCGACTCATTTATATGTAACTTGTTCTTCTCACTTACTGATACATCATGAACATACTTCTCTCTAGGTTGATACTGTTGTAAGTCATACTCATTTTTAATAGAAGTAAAATATTTCATAATATTCAAACTTAAGAATAATTTGATTATATTTCCAGTTTTTTTGGTTTATAATATTCAAATTGTTTCCGATCTTTCTAAAATAAACAGTGTTATAATAAATATATATATGTAATAAATCTAACTTTACATGCATTTTTAAATAGATAAAATAGGATAAAATGCCAGGCATGAGATTAATGTATTGAAGTATATATTTACAGGGCTGGCAGGTGGCATGGTGGTTAAGGGTGCTGGACTCCCACATGGCCAACCACAGTTCGAGTCCCAAACCCAGGAGCTTGCTTTCATGCTTTTCCTCTCTCTCTCTTGTCAAATTAAGATAAATAAATAAATAAGTTAAATAAAATAACTCTTTGGGACAGGCAGGTGGCACAGTGGTTAAAAGCGCTTGATACTCACATGACCATTCGTGGTTCGAGTACAGACCTGGTGGCTTGCTTTCTCACTTTCCCTTATTCTCTCTCTCTGTCTCTGTCTGGTCAAATTATTAATAATAATAATAATAATAGCAAATGGAATTAATTAAATAAATAATTCTTTGAAAAACGAAATATGTATTTGCATAATTTTAAACATCTTTATTGTTTTACTCTATTTTTGTCCTTCATGAGAGAAAGAGAGAGATAGGTATATTTTTTCTTTTCCTGTGTTCATATCAGAGGATATGCATGCACAGGTGAGAGTGAGAGAAAGAGAGAGAAAGAAGAGCAAGAGAAGAGCACCCTCCATGGTATCTAGTCATGCCATAATCCCCTCCCTCTAGTCCTTCATAAATGCTCGTGTGCCCAGTGTATTTTCAGGCTGACCAGCCAGGCATGTGAACTGTGGTCACCACATGGGATCTGGCTTCTCTTGAGCAGCACATGATCTCTGTGCCATGGGGTTGGCTGAATAGGCATCATTGATAGGGTCTCACTGTGCTGTGATTCTCCTGCCCCAGCCTCCCAGTTAGCTAGGACCACAGGTGCATGCAACCATGCCTAGAGAATTTAGGATGGCCCAGGAACTGAACCCATGATTCCCATGCAGCTTCTAGCCTTTCTAGCAGTGACACTTACTGTGTGCTGCCACAGCTAAGCCTTTGTGGTTTTACTTTAATAGGTAATGTAGGACATGCACTTGGAGGGAGAAAAAAATCAAACAGGAAAAATTCCCTGTAGGTCCTCCAAATTCTTTTGCCAAAGAGAACTATTGAAAGTGTAACTTTCCAGAGATATAAATAGTATAGTATTTTCAATTTGAATAGTATAGATAAATTAATTTTCTAAAATGTAGTACCAATTCAAAATTCCGCAGCAACGTGTGATAGTGCCCTTTTCCTAGCTAAGTGATCAGCACTTAAGTTAGCACATTAAAATTTTCTCTAATTGGATAGTTGAAATTTTGATATATTGTTATGGTAATTTACATTTTCTTGATGACTAATGAGGTTGATATTTTCATTTGTTGATTTGCTATTTTCCTATCTTCTTCTTTGTAATGCTTATTCATATTCCTTACCCATTTTTTTATTGTTTTATCTTATTTTGCAGAAACTCTTTATATATTGTGGGTATTTTCTGAAATATGTTGCAGATATTTTTCCATTGACTTTTGAATTTAGGATGCCTTTGTCCATTAAAAATGTAATATTTTATGTATTCAAATATATATCATTACTTATCTAGTTTCTGGGTTTCCTCTATTACTTAAGACATTTCATTTAACCCTAGTTAATAATATATTCTCTCAGGTTTTCCTTTAACATTCTTATTCTTTTGTTTTCTATAATATAAGTATTCAATTAAATATTTCACTTTTATTTTTATTTATTTAAATTTATATAGGGTGTGAGGTAGTAATTCAACTTGGCTTCTAGATAGTCTAATTTACAAAGCCTTTTTCCCCACAGAACTAAAATTTCACCTAACTAAATTGCTAGATATATATCAGATTCTATTCTTGTCTGGTAAAGTGCATGAATATTCTTACATCACTACTCTTTCTATTTTTACTATTTTTTTCAAAATCTTAAACTTTTCTTGTTTATTTTTTTCTACCTCTTAAAACTTAGAATCAGCCTGTCACCTGCCATCTTTGTAAAACTGAGCCTTTCTATTTAGGAATATGGCATATCTCCCCATTTATTCAAGTTGCCTTTTGTGCAGAGAAACTACTTAGTGTTAGTGTTATAGTAATTTGGAAAGATAATTTGGCCATATCTTTTACAGTAAAATGCACACAACCCTATGACTCAGCAATTGCTCTTACAAGTCTGTATAGTAGCCAGCAAAAGGGAAACAACATGTTTATTAATAGATAAATGGACAAAGAATATACTGCTATCTATACTTCTAAATGCTGTGCAACAATACAATAGAATGAGATACATGTTTTGGCATGAAGCAATAACCAGGACATATTATTAAGCAAACAAGACACATTATGGGGCCAGCCCATAGTGTAGCAGTAACAGAATGTTCTGTGATGCCAGACCCACATGGGAAGGTCCTGGGTTCATCACCTGAGGCCTTGTGTACGTGCCAGGCTTATGCACAACTGCCTATGATCCAGGCTGGCTGAGGCTGAGAGTGGAGCATGGTGTGAAGACCCTGTTGGAGGTCTCCCTCTCTTTCTCACTTTGCTTCTCTCTTTCATGGAAGAAGTAAATAACTTTAAAAAAAATTAAAACAAACTTTTAAAAAAGCATGTTACAGAACATGCATGCTTATGGAAAACACACACATATACACACAAAACAAAAGCATATATTTCTATCAGTGTTTATATCTATGCAAATACAAAAGACATTATTTGGAAGGATACACACAAAACTAAGAAAATGGTTATTTCCATGCAAAGGATAAAGGTGGGGGAAAGGGTAAACAGTGATTTTTGCATTACATTATTTAACTTGTTTGCTGAATATTTATTCATATATTATCTACATAATTAAAAAAGAAAACATAGAAAAAAGTGTACAATTCCAACTGACTGAAAAAAAATCATTTTTATGAAGTCACACATAGTGGAATTTTGAGATTCAAACTATTCATGCATATTGTCCAATGAAAAGGTGTAAGACATTCAACTATGAGGTCATGTCTTCATTCAGCTTATCTGCTATTAAGATGCCTATTAAAAACCAACTTCACGGACTGGCAGGTGGCATGGTGGTTTAAAGGCACTGGATTCCCACATGGCTGACCACAGTTCAAGGCTCATACCCAGCAGCCTGCTTTCTCCTTTTCCCTTTCTCTCTCTGTCTTTGCTGATGAAACTAAATAATAAGAAGAACAAATGGAATTAAATAAATAAATAACTCTGAACAAAAACCTTCACATAGGTGACTAGCTGGAAACAGTCATAGTAAGAAGCAGGTGTGCCAGCTCCATAGCCACATGACAAACCTGTGGTTCAAGTTTTGGACCCAGTGGCTTAAGAACACACTGAGTGTGTGTGCATGTATGCCCCAAATCCTAACATAAAAAAGAAAAGGAGAAGAGATTGTGGCATGACCATTCCCCATGGGAAGGTCTTGTCCTTCTTTGTCTCTCTCTCTCTCTATTTCTCTCTGGAAAGCACAAGCTCCCTCTAACAGAAAAAAAAAAAAAAAGAAAGAAAAGAAGAAGGAAGTTGTAATGAAAAATGATAGCTGAACTCCAAGAGAGAGTAAGGAGATCCTCCTCTTAGCCAATCAGAATCTATCTATAATTAATTAGCTTTTCTGTATAGGCAATTTTATTAGAAGAAAAAATATTTCCTTCACCTGATATATGTATGTGGCATAGTGGTTAAGGCTCTAGAATCATGGGTTTGAATCCCACCTCTGCCAATCACCAGCTTTATAACCTTGAACATATCTAATACTTCTTGCTCTTTATTTTTCTGATGTTTATAATATAAATATCTCATAGGATTATAAGAAAGGTTAAATGTATTAATATTTATAACATGCTTAAAGCAGTGCTACATACAAATTAATTATAATCAATGTCAGCTCCTGTTATGAGTATTATTAGTCTTATTTCAGTTCAACAAATATTAACTAGCTGCTGTGTTAAATACTCTATTAGCCACTTGTGATGCAGAGATAACTAAGAACTGACCCAGCTGTGGTAGCACAAGACACTGCAATACTGAAAGATACGTAGAAAGTTGGGGTTCAGCTCCTGTATGTTCTGGGCATATGCATACAAGCCCATGATCCTGGCTAGCTGAAGGGTCGGGGAGGGGATCATAGCATGAGATCCTGTTGTGAGTGCTTGTCCTTTTCTCTCTTTCCTGTTCTCATTCTCTTTTACTTTCTTTCTCATTCTCTCTCTCTGTCTCAGGAAATAAACTTTAAAAAAGAGAAAGAGAGAAAGATGACTAAGAATCAGTCCCTGCCATTGAAAAAGTTTACCCAAGCTGGAAGAAATAGACACATATGCCAATGATGTCAATACAATGTGTAAGCACTTAAATGAATAATACTCAGTAATACCCGGGTGCTAGGGCACACAAGGGAGGCTCACTCAACCCAGCATTGGGGAAGGAAGGGTGGATGAGTGGGTGTTACTGATTTGAAACACTCTAATAACGTTCTCTTCCTTCTCTTTTCTCATTAGAGGAAAAAAAGCCCTTCATAGATTATAACTCTTCACCAAACCTAAATATCTCCTCTCCACCAAAATTTATGCTACCACAACATTTTCTGATTTTAATTCAAACTTAACAACCAAAAGTTACCACCATGAGACATGATAGAAATGTTCCACAGCACAAGTTTGGGGAACAACTACAAATCATGTTGTAAACCTCACAGGGATTCAACTTTATTCCACAGGGTGCCAGCCTTTCATAACATAGTTTCCACATTTAGTGAGCATTTTATGGTAAGTTTCCAAAAATTGTATTTTACAATAAATATCTAAACCTCTCCCAAGGACTTGATATTTATAAACTCAAGATAAACATGAGTCAGCACTGTATCTCTAAAAACAAAAACAAAAACAAAAACAAATCCAAATCTGACAATGGCTCTCTGTTAACTGGAGCTACTTAGGAACTGTTAGGTAATTTTCTAAGTATCCATCATAGTCAGTACATATAAGAGTCAGGCTGAATATTTAAGACAGAGACATAGAAAATCTGACACTGATAAAAAGATCAACATATGAGACTGCGATGGGTTAAAGGAATAAGGAATGCTTTCCAATTAATTCAGTAAGTACTACTCAGTCCAAGATAAGCAAAAGTAAGAGATTTTCTGCCCAGAAGAACCCATGGCCAAGTCAGACAAACAAGTGCACACAGAGAAAATAGAATGTTGTCAAATCTTATATAATAAGAAGTTACAGACTTCAGCAAGTAGGATTTTAGCTAGATTTTAAACAAAGATTAAATACCCTTTATAAAAATCTTGTAATGGTTTTTCATTTCCTACAGGATAAATCTATTTTTCTCACTTTATCCCACACTGTACCGCAGTGGTAATCCCCTGGTCCAGACACAATGGCTTAAATAGTATGCTTCAAGTTTCCCATCTGGAATATTTTTCTGTACAAATCTTAACCATGGGTAGTCATATAAATCTCATCTGTTCTATGAAACCTTTGTAGCTATAGCATCCTATCCCCTCCACTGAATACTCCTATCACTTATCAAGAGTCTATATTTGATCCTGCCTGGTGGCATGGTCATTAGCAAACTGAACTGCCGGCCTGAAAGCCATATGGCTAACAGCAGGTTCAGACTCCCAGATTGGTCTCAAAACACACCAGGTACATGGGCATGTACCCAAGATTCTGACAAGCTGGATGACTGTGGTAAGAGGATCACAGCATGGTGAGACTCTGTTAAGGGTGCACATGTCTCTCTCTTCCTCTCTCTTCCCCCCACCCCCCCCCCCCTCTCTCTCTCTCTCTCTCTCTCTCTCTCTCTCTCTCTGGTGCACATGCATGGTGCTTTCTATCATGAATAAAATATAACAAAACTTAGAAAATGTCTGCACTCATATCCTTTGGCAATCCCCACCTCTACCATGAAAAACTGGTCAGAGATGAAGAAAAATACTAAATTATATCAGAAGAGAAATACCACGCTCATCTTGTATGGTCAAAATGACTCAGGCTGCCAACACTTGACTGCATCTTATTTGAACTAGTTTATGTAGCTAAAGAAAACAAGGGTTGACCCAACAAAAGGAATAACAAATTTCAAAAGCTAGAGTTGGCTTTGTCTATATAGCACCTTCCTGAGAATAGAGAGACTTGAGTCCTTGACTTAAGTGTTTCTATTCCATTCTTCATATGGAAAGTTGCAAGTGCATCTAGCCAATACACTTTACATATTTCTGATCCCACTGGTGCCAGCATTTCCTATCACTTAATGAGAAACTCCACTGGAAGGGACCCTGCTGTCTGTATTTTTTATCTGTTAAATTAGGGTTTTTTATTAATTTATAATCATTGTATATATTTGTGGAATATGATATGATTTTTCAGTACAAGATACAATGTATAGTGATTAATCAGGGTAATTAACATACCCATCATCTCAACCATTGGTCGTTATTTTGTGTTGGGAACAGTCAAAACTTCTCTTTTTTAATCACTTTGAGATAAATAAGAAATTGTTGTTAACTATATTCACACTCCCTTGTAACACTAGAAACTCTCCCTCTTATCTATCTTTCATTTTTGTTTTCTTTAATCAATATCACTCTACACCCTGCCCCAACCATCTTAGCCTCTAGTAGTCATTCTTCAACTCTCTACTTCTATGAAGTCATTTTTTTTTCAATTTCCACTTTTGAAGAAGAACACAGTATTTCTCCTTCTGTGCTTTTATTTCACTTCACTTTATGTCCTCCAGGCTCGCTCATTTAACCTCCAATGACAGGATTTCATTCTTTTTAATGGTTGAATAGTATTGTGATACTTAATGAACTGATAAAATTCTGAAATAAGAGAAAAATATTGTCCTCTCGGGACCAGCAGTTAGCGTAATGGCTATGTCGCTGGACTCCCATGTAGTCGACCGCGGTTCGAGTCCCGGACCCGGCGGCTTAAACTCACGCCAGGCGCGTGTGCGTGCGTGCCCAAGATCCCGAGAGGAGAATGGAGGAGAAGGGATTGCGGCGTGGCCATCCCCCCTGGGGGGTGATTTCCTGCTTTCTATCTCTCTGTCTCTCTCTGTCTGTCTGGCGAGCGCACGCGCCCTATAGCAAAAACCTCTCCAAAAAAAGAAAAAAAAAATATTGTCCTCTCAGACATAAATTATATCAACACAATGTATTAGATCAAAATTACATAAGTTGCTTTAATGAAATAATATTCCAAAGGCTCACAAGACTTCTTTACGGTAACCTCATTGTGAAAATTGTTTTAACATACTGTTTCAAGCAGAAGGGACATTGGTTTGGTCAGACGTTTTCCAAGATGAGTGAGATCTTTGGACTTTGTCCACATGGGAGCTATTTGAAATGGGTCCATGATGAGATAAGTACTGAAACTGAGAGTAAGAACTTAGACTTTTCATTGCAGTTCGACAAAATAGTTTGTATCAATTGAATGTAATGCTAAAAATTAAGGGCTTATATTTTTTATGTCTTTGTTTCATTTTTTATAGTAATTTATTTTTATTGTATTTATAAAGGGTATTTTCTCTGGTAGATTGGCTCAAGGGGGAAAAAATGTATCCTTCAACACACAGATTAAGAAGCACTGTAGACCGGCAGTTGGCGAAATGGCTGTGTCGCTGGACTCCCATGTAGTCGACTGTGGTTCGAGTCCCAGACCCGGTGGCTTGGACTCAACACCAGGCGTGTGTGTGTGTGCATGCCCAAGATCCCGAGAGGAGAGTGGAGGAGAAGGGATTGAGGCATGGCCATCCCCCCTGGGGGGTGATTTCTCACTTTCTGTCTCTCTGTCTCTCTATCTCTGTCTTTCTGTCGAGCACACACGCCCTATAGCAAAAACCTCTCAAAAAAAGAAAAAGAAGCACTGTTCTAGTCTATGCCCTTACCACTTCCTGGTTGTTCCTAGATCTTAACCATTCAGTTATTCCTTAATCAATAATTGGGATTTTCTGTTTGTTTGTTTTGGTAGAGAGAGATTTTTTTATATAGGGCATGTGTGCTCACTGGAGAGACAGAGAGACAGAAAGCAAGAAATCAACCCCCAGGGGTGATGGCCACGCCACAATCCCTTTTTCTCCGTTCTCCTCTAGGGATTTTGAACATGCAGGTATACGTGCCTGGATGAGTGCTAAGCCACCAGGTCTAGGACTTGAACCATGGTTGGCCATGTGGGAGTCCAGCAATGTAACCATTACACTATCTGCTGGTCTCAATTATTTATTGTTTTAAAACAAGGGTTATCAAATTTTCCTCTAAGAATCATATGCTAAACATTTTAGGATGTGCAGGTCATATCGTCTTTTTACCATTGTAGACTAAAAATAAATATAAACAATATGCCAATGAATGGTTTTGATTGTGTTCTAATAAAACTTTATTTACAATACTAGAGCCAGGATGAATTTGGTTTATAAGTTTTAGTTCACCAATCCCTAATTTACTTAATTAGATTGCAAACTCTTCGGGAGCAGACCCAGGGGATTATAATTACTTTTTCATTCCAAGCAGTGACTATAAATTCCAATAAACATTTTTGAAATGGATGAAAAAAGTGGTGAACATTAAACTGGAAAGGTAGGAGAGAGTATTCCAGATAATGTGAACAGAAAAAGCAAAAGCACAGAGTTAGGAATAAAAATGTCTTAGTCCATTCAGTCTCCTTTAATAAAATATCATAAACTGGGTACCTCA
The DNA here is from genome assembly GCA_026018925.1 of Tupaia tana. Taxonomy (NCBI): domain Eukaryota; kingdom Metazoa; phylum Chordata; class Mammalia; order Scandentia; family Tupaiidae; genus Tupaia; species Tupaia tana. The sequence goes on along the minus strand of JAKSZU010000009.1, from coordinate 57,291,312 downwards.
GTAACAACAGAAATTTACTTCCCACAGGTCTGGATGCTGGGAAGATCAAGGTGCCAACAGATTTGGTATCTGGTGAGAACCACTTTCTAGTTCATAAATGGTGACTTCTTGATGTGTCTTCATGTGGCAGAATGGATGAGGGATCTTTCTCAGGCTGATTTTAAAAGGGCATTAATCCCATTCCTGAGGACTCCACCTTTATCACTTAATTACCACCCATAAACCCCATTTCCTAATATGATCATATTGGGGGTTAGGTTTCAACATATGAATTTTGAGGGCATACAAACATTCATGCCATAGCAGCAAGTGACAGGTCAACCAAAGCCAAGAAGACTGAGGATAATTTCAATGTGTCCATCAATTTTGTAAAGTGTGGTTTTAAACAGGTTGATGGTTAATTATTTTTCAATTATCTTCACTAATATATTCACTAAGTATAGAAAATAAGAAATAAATTGGCATTTTCCAAGAAATGATTTAGATGGCACATAAAGAAAAACTTCGACTGGGATACCGAAGGCACCTGCTGAGTAGCAGTATCTCTCAAAATGCTACTAATACTAATTGACCCAAAATGTTTGAAAAGATTATGGTGGATGTCCAAGAAATGTCTTGGATAATTCCTCCAAGTTGCTTTTATTTTTAAGGCTACAAATTTGCCAGATGCCTCATTTATTTTCCGCATATAAGCTCCATGCCTCTAATAAGGAATTTTAGAAAAAGGAAGCGTAATGTTTGTTTAAAAAGTATTGATACTTCAAATTATAGTTTTGTGTTCAGTAAAAACATATTGTCTAAAATAAGAATTTTAAGAAAATTATTCACTGTAAGGGATGACAAAGATTTAATCCAAATTTGATGACTTTAGCCTTGGGTCATATAAATTTCCATGTGAGCATTAATACTTAAAGAGTTCGAGGAAGGAGGATAGGTTATAAATATTGTAGAGGTAGAATATGAGGAATGTTAAATAAGTGAATTGCCAGTCTTCATTATAGCAGGAAAATTGTCATGTAAAGCCATGTTCATTATTGAGATAGTCAATATTTATCAAGTACCAACTATAAGCAAAGAATTGTAAAGACAAGATTAACCAAGCATAAATCCTGTCTTCAAGGAGCCTATATTCCAGGTAGAGTATAAGGCATAATGAATGATACAACACACAGATTATCCAAATATTACTGCAGTTCAACAGACTACATTGGTGTTTTCCAAAAGCTATCAAATTTGCCTTACAAAATTTATTTGAGGGGCTAGCCCCATGGCACAACAGCTCAAAAGAAACTGGATCTCATATGGCCATCTCCACTTTGGTTCGAATCCCTGGCCCAGGCATCCTGAAACAGGCTGGGCATTTGCATGAGTGCCCAGGATCCCACAGGCTGAATGACTGGAGGAAGGGGATCACAGCATGACCAGACCTTGTGAAGACATACACTCTCTCTCTCTCCATCTCTCTATCTCTCTATCTCTCTCTCTCTCTCATGCATGCACACATGTGCTATCATGAGTAAAGAAAAAAATTAGTTGAGTAACTTTATTTATACATTTTATATTTACTATATCTCCCCAGAGTAAAAGAATTGTCTTTGCCAAATAAAAAACAGCCTCTTTGGAGCAACAGAAAGTTAATTAGCTTAATGTGATTGCCTAAAGGCATGTGTAGTGGAAAAAAAGTAACCAAAAGCAAAATGAAAAAGTTTCAGACCTAAGAAACTCATTCCAATGTCTTCTGATCTATACTTAAAAAGAATCAGTCCACAGTTGTTTAAAACCCGCTTAAGATTCATAAATGTCACACAACTTGTAGCAAAATCCTTGGAAGTTGAAATATTTACAAATGTAAAGTGAGTCATGTTGTGAAGGAACTGTCTGCAGCTTCCTTAATTAAATCAATTGCATATTGATTTATACATTAAAGCTAAAATGTAAAGTGTATGATAAGGTCACTCTTTTTGGGTACTTAATGACTTTATTATCCATGAAAATCACCATTAAAAATAACCTTTTAAAGGCTAACTTAATATGACAATTTTGATTTTTTTGACCACATGTTGCCTTATTTTCAGCTCTCACAAATGGGAGTATTTTGGTCTGCTCCTTACAATGCGATTAAGCCAGTGAGTATATTATTTTCATCTGCCAAATCTCTAGCTCTAACTCACAGTTGTTAAGATTTTTCTGTCTGACCCCATGCTTGTCAGACATGAGGCCCAGAAGCCAGGAATAATACATCTTTTGGTCATTCTTACTCAAAGGCTGGTCTATTACCCAAGGTTTCTCATCAAAGCCTGAATGTCTTGATTGATTCAACAACAGCGTCCCTGTATTGTCTATGTGTTTTAGTTCACAATCTTAATCTTGCTCAGATTAAAGCTGCTTCTCTAGTTTGCGAGTTTATCTTCTTAGTATATTAATCCATTCTCCCAGATATTTTTTTTCCTCCCAGATTTTTTTTTTTGAGAGATTTTTGCTATAGGGCATGTGTGCTCACCAGAGAGACAGCAAAAAATCACCCCCCACCCCCAGAGGGAATGGCCATGCCACAATCCCTTCACTTCCATTCTCCTTTCAGGATTTTGAGCATGCATACATGCCTGGCATGAGTTTTAAGGGACCCATTCAAACACAAAGAGGGGTATTAAGGAAGGCTTCCTGGAGAAGTGGAGGCTAAAACTGAGTCATGAAGGTAAGACAGGAGATAGTGATACAGAAAAAAGAAAAGGAATAAATAAGAAAGCAGAAAGGGTAATCCAAGAAGAGGGAGCAACATGTGTAAGCCAGAGACAGTATAGCATATGAGAAGAACTATAAGTAGTTTAGAATGACTAAAGCATGTTTATAACAAAGTGGCGAAATGTGAGACAGGTTGGAGCCAGGTGATGACAAGCCTTTTTATACACGGAATCTTCAAAAAGCTCATGGAAAATGTGTTAAGAAAAAACTAGAAATGATTTTTTTTAAGGTTTTTGCCATAGAGCATGTGTACTCACTGGAGAAAGACAGAGAGAAGGAAAGTGAGAAATCACCCACCAGGTGTTATGGCCACACCATAATTCCTTTTCCTCCAGTCTCCTTTTGGGAATTTAGGCACATATGCACAAATGCCCACTGTGATTTTCAAGCTGCCAGGTCTAGGGCTTGAACCACGGTCAGCCATGTGGGAGTCTAGGACCTTAACCACCATGCCTCCTGCTGGCCCTGAATTACATTTTTTTTTTTTTGCCTCCAAATAAACTCATGCTTTAATTCTATTTTTCTACACTTTTTGAAGTACTCTGGTACCATATTTTATTTTAGGTGAGAGGAACCCACTGAAGTCGATTAACTGGAGGAGTGCTATGATCAAACATGTTTTAGATTATTTTCTGAGATTGCAGATGATAGATTAGAGATGGGTGAAAAAGGGCGAATAGAGAGAAGACTCACTATATAATTTAGAAAGCATGTAATGAGAAGCCAACATAAGATTGGAGCAATAAGAAAGGAATTGGGGCCAGCAAGTAGCATGGTGATTAAGGCATGTGCATGCGTGCCCAAAATTCCAAGAGGAGACTGGAGGACAGGGATTGGATGTGGCCATCCTGCCTGGGGGTTAATTTCTCGCTTTCCCTCTCTGTCTTTGTCTTTCTCTAGCAAGCACATGCACCCTAGGGAAAAAACCTGAAATTTAAAAAAAAAAAAAAAATGGAAAGGAGAAGATGGAAGTGAAAAAGAAAAAGTTATGGCTCAAAATCAAAGATGGGTTTTGGATAGATTTGAAGGTTATTTGTATAAAAGTAATAGATTATAGGAATGAGCATCAGGAAGAAAGAAAATCTGGATACATTTTCAAAGGAAAATGAAATCCCAGACAAGGCTAGAGTTTCTGGTCAGTTCAGCATTTTGACATACAGCATGCAGTATGTCGAGAGGAAAGTCATTATCTCACCCCCTCCTTTCTAAAAGGTTTCAACTAATTATTTTCAAGTTATTTCCTCTTATCTAGTTGCATGTGATCCTCCTCTTAAGTGGCTTTTGAGTTCAATAGATCAGGTATTATCCCCTTTATAAGAATTCCCTGGTAAACTAGCACCTCTCTTCCTTCTCCCAGTCAGACTCCTGATCCCAGCCAAACCTAAAGAACTTTGGCCTGTTGGCACCCATGACCCAGCATGACATTCATTTTATAGATGTTAAGAACCTGGGCACTGAGTGCTCAAGTATTTGCCAGAGGCCAACCAATAAACAGGCACAGGAATAATATAAAAAATCAAGGAGAGTTGTCTCCAGATCTAGAGCTTTTTTCACTACATTATCTTTTAAATTTATTTAGTTATTCTTTCCATGAACAAGAGACACAGAGACAAAAGGACAGAGAGAGAGAGAGAGAGAGAGAGACTGCACCCCCAATAGAGTTATAATCCCATGATCCACCCTCAGCCTTGCCAGCATGCATAATGGGTAAGCACATGCTTCAAGTACTTAGGGAAGTCTCTGGGAATAAACATGGACCCTTCCTTTATGGGATTGCCTCACAGAGCATCAGGTTTCACTGCTGCACCACTGTCCAGCTCATTTTATCATAAACTTTCCAGGAATCCATCTATCTCACAAAGCAAAGAATACCTGTAATATTGGATTTAAATATATAAATATAGTTATATTTTATCAAAATATATTTTTATATAGATAAGATAAAAGGTGAAAATTTTAAGCACCCATAGCTAATTTATTTTCACTTGTTAGAAACATATATTACTCTAAACTTGAAATTAGCTCCCATATGAGAGTCTCTGGGTTTTTTTCTCACATAAATAAGAATGCTCATTAGAAAAATATGACAAAGCTCCTTGCGTTAAAGGACTTTAGAATTTCTATTAAATTGACAAAGCATACTCTAAAAATAGCCAGGAAGTTCTCACAAAAAACACAGAAGCCAAAAACAACCAAACAGAGAACTTAAGTCTGAAAATAAGGAGGGAAGGTTTCACATATGTTAAAGTACATAAAAGAAAAGGGAGTGGCCCTGGGGCATAGTGGTTAAGGAAGTCAGATCCCACATGGCCAATTGTGGTTCAGATCCCAGTCCCAGTGACTTGAAAACACCCTGGGTGCATGTGTGTCCATGCCCCAAATCCCAGCAGGATGGAAAAACAAAGAAGGGATTGCAGCATTATCATGCCCTATTAAGGAATTAAGGAATTCATTCATTCTCTCTCTCTCTCTCTCTCTCTCTCTCTCTCTCTCTCTCTCTCCTCTCGCAGGCTCACAAACACTCTGGCAATTAAACAAAAAAGATAAGGGGGAAATATGTTTAGACAAAACTAAGATACAATCTAATAATTTGGAAAGTATTTTACCCCCTAAGAATCAGACTATAAAATTAAGGTCTAGTGACCAGGTCATAGATAGTCAAAAACACTTTAAAGAAAGAGAATAGTCCTGAGGCTAGAGTAAGACTAACAGAACTTATTAGCAGATCTAAAGAATGAGTGCTTCCCTGAGGGAGTGGATTTAGTAGGACTGGAATGTTTGGGAAGAGAATGGTAAAGGCCTTTGCAAGACATCTTAGCACTGTCCAGGGGAGAAAATGTCAGGGCCATAGGGCACTTTTTTTCTCTTTAACAAGTTAATTCCAGAAATGGACACAGCGATTCTTTAGAGTTAGTTGTTTACACATTAGCTTTGTCCCACTAGTACTCCTTGCTTGCTCCTCAAGCCACCCTCTCTTCAGTAGGACTTCCAGTGGGGACAGAACATTTTGGTCATGTCAACATGAACACTCCATGCACTATGAAAGTTGTACTTTTTGTTGTAAATTCATTTTTGGTGGGTCACTCTGAGTTGTTTCTTATAAATTTATTCATTATGAGTTCATCTCTGGCCACAGATCCAATCTCCAGGTATAGACAAATGAGCTTTCTGAGGCTACCCTGTTAACTCACCAGTGCCAACCTTGGAAAGTGCCTTTTATTCACACTCAGGGAAGAGATGTACATAATTAATATCTTAGTAATTGCTATATGACCTCCGCCAAAAGCCTGGGTAAGTAATAGCATAATGTGTATCATTGATAAAAATGTGATGTTAAGAAAGAAGAATGGTTCAGATGGTAAACTGAAAAAAAAGTGTTCAGATATTAATTTGTATTTTTGGGTTGAATCCAATTTTTAGATGTGGAACTTTGCCTAATATCTATCTCAAATATATATGTACTGACAGCCCAATTCTAAATATACATATGTAGAACTATATGAATTATGTGGGTATACATATTCTCCCTCTTTCCTGTCTGAAAAGTAGATGAGTAGAACAAGTGAAGGTTTTTAAATTAGACAGATCTGGGTTTGAATCCCATTTCCATTACTTCTCAGTTTCTTATCTTCCCTGTGCCTCAACTTCTTCACTTCTAAAATGGAGATAATAAGTATTTCATAGAACTTCTTTTAGAGAGCTCTCAAATTTGAACTACAAAATCAGATTAGTTAAATAATGGAGTTCTGTTTAACTTAATTTCCCAGTCAGCCTAGGGATCTCTTTCAGTTATTTATTTATTTTTATTTTATTTATTTATTAAATTTTTTTTTGGGGGGGGCGAAAGGTTTTTGCTATAGGGTGTGTGTGCTCGCCAGAAAGACAGAGAGAAACAGAGAGACAGAAAGTAAGAAATCACCCCCCCAGGGGGGATGGCCATGCCACAATCCCTTCTCCTCCATTCTCCTCTCCGGATCTTGGGAGCAAACACACACACACGCCCGACGTGAGTTTAAGCCACCAGGTCCGGGACTTGAACCGCAGTTGACTACATGGGAGTACAATGACATAGCCATTATGCCAACTACTGGTCCCGAGTAGGGATTCTCATATCAATCTCCCACAGATATTGTGGGATGTCTGTACCACAAACTGAGTGGCTTAACCAACTTTCACTGGTTCACAGTTCTGGGAGCTAGAAAAGTGAAATCAAGGTGTCAGCACTGTTAGTCCCTACTGAAATCTGAGGGAAGGATCTGTTCCAGGACTATCTCCATGGCTCATAGACGGCCATTTTCTCCTTCCATCTTTTACATCGTCTTCCCTCTGCACATTCTATTTCTGTGCCCAAATGTCTCCTTTTTATAAGTGTACCCATGATAGTGGATTAAAGCTCACTTTAATGACCTTATTTTACTGATTTCAAATGCAATGATTCTACTTCTAAATAAGGTCACACTCTGAGGTACTGAGCACTAGGACTTCAACACATGAGTTATTGGGGCATGAAATTCAACTTATAATATCAAATTCTGAGTTATCTTTAGGGTCTCTGGTCATAGCTTATCCCTTAGACTCTTATGATCTCATACAGAAGAAAATACTTGGCATATACTGAATTACCATTTTAGAATGTTTTCACTATCATTAAATTACTTTAATACACAGTCCTGCCGTGTGGAAGAGCAAGTCACTTAAGTTGTGAGGGTATCTATCTACCAAGCATCTAAATCTTAATGTACTTGGCTTTTTCTCTTACTCTTGGGGACTTTTTGTGTGTTGGGGATAGAGTTTGAACAGAAGGGATGGCCATCAGTCTAGGATACAATTTTAGTATTGCAAATTTTGAAAAGGCAGTACATGATGATATGTCCAAGAAATGCAAATATGATTTCAGAGAAATGTAGAGGACTTTAAAAATATGGAAATTTGAAAATATGATCATGGATTTGGGGCTAGGTGATTTTCAGAGAAATATCAGGGACCTTTCAGACATAGGGCAAGATAAACTCTCAGCCATGATTATTTATTTCCACCAAAATGAATCAAAGTGCAGTTGTTTCGACCATTTTAGACATCTTCAGAATGGATTTGGATCCAGGTGAATTGATCCAAATATTGATCTTTAAAATGGTTCAAGTAATGGCTTTTTTAGAGCTGGCACAGAATTTCATTGACTGAATTGAAAAGGTTTCATTGAACCTGTGTCCTATTCCCCATCAGATCACCTAGATCAAAACAAGGAGTTTAGTTTGCTTGATTTTGGGGGATAAAAGTAAATTGATGCAACAGCCTTAAGAAAGGTATATAAAACCAGGCCTCATTGCCCATCAGTGTAAGGGGAGCATTTATGTGTTTGATATTATGGAAACTGTCATCTCTGTGCTTAACTTGACTTCTAAAAATCATGAGTGCTTTGTCTCAAATGTAACACAATATGTTACAGAGGAAGAAGTTTTGGTTCCAGTCTTGGTTCTGTTCATGGCCTTGGGAAGGTCACACAAGAGCTCTTGCTCTGCCTCAGTGAACTATGGGGTTAGAGCAAATGATATGTATAGTCTCATTCAACTAGTGGGTTTATAATCCTGTTATATATAATTATTGCATCTTTATTACATTATGTCATTCAAGTGAAAAGTATATCAATGTGAAAGCAGCTTTTTCTCTTTGCTGGGTGCAGAGCATGGACTACATGCTATTCACCTGAAGAATGTCATCCATTTCAGTTTGATTATTTTCATATTGTGCTTCATAAGGTGCACCCACATAAACTGCAACATACTTTTAAATATTTTTGTTCTTCCCTCCAAAAGATGAAACTCTCTGTTATATTAACATTACCACAATAGAGACCAGCAGTTAGAGTAATGGCTATGTCGCTGAACTCCCATGTAGCCAACCGCGGTTCGAGTCCTGGACCTGGTGGCTTAAACTCACACAGAGCACGTGTGCGTGCGTGCCCCAGATCCTGAGAGGAGAATGGAGGAGAAGGGATTGCAGCGTGGCCATCCCCCCGGGCGGTGATTTCTCACTTTCTGTCTCTCTGTTTCTCTCTTTCTTTCTTTCTGGTGATCGCACGTGCCTTATAGCAAAAAAACTCTAAAAAAAAAAAAAAAAAAAAAAAAACACAATACAACTGGAAGTCATGTAATTTTATTTTACATAAATCTTGGCAGGAATTATCTTGGTGCTTTGTCTTGGATAAGTATCAGGTACATTTGTACTGGGTATATACCAACTGCTCTTTTTATTTTAAAAGATTACATAGGCCCTATATAATTGATTTTCCTACTTATCTAATTACCCTTGATGATATTATAATTCTTTTAAATAATTAAATGGGCTATGACTAATTTTAATACTGATAACAAAATTTTAACTTGATCCTGCAATTTTAATATTGGCAATAAGATACTTGGAATGTAAATGAATTTAGCTCACATTCCAAGTGTTCATTTTCTGACACTTATATTGAATTATAAAGCGTTCAATATAATACAACATTTATAAATCTAGCTTTTTAATGAAAATGGGCCATATATTGATTAGTTTATGGGCAGGGTTTAATTTTTGAGATACAATATTTAAAACTGAAGATTAAATTTTTATATTTTAATTCACAAAGCAATCCATTCTGTTACTTTATATCTTATTTTATCTTAATTTGATAACCAAAATTAAAAATTTTATTACGTTTTCTTTGTTACCTAATATGATAGTCAATGACCTCTCAGAAATAAAATTTTATTTTTATTTTTTAATGAGTTTCTTTATATTCTCTGTTTATTTTAACAGCAGTCAATTATTTTTATCATATTTTAAAATAATCCTTTAACTGGGTATGACTCATTTATTACAACATTTTCTCCAATTCAAGTTTACTTGAAACTACATAAACTCAATCCATTTTATTTATATACTTTTAATTTAAGTGGAATCTATGAGACTTTGTCATAGCAGGCAATAATGACCAAAACTTACCACTTTCTGTATTTTGGCACAAATTCCCTGTGTCTCCATTCCTCTCCCCACCTTTTATAAAGTACAGTATTAACAACGACATATGTGCCATTTTTTCCTTTAGAACCAAGTTACCTCTTGAAAATTCATTTTCTTAACTTCACTTGTCTCAGAACTTTAACTCATAAAAGACCAAGGTTTAAGATGTTTTGTAAAATTAAGAAAGTCACATTCCATATTCTTATCTGTTTCTGTCATCAGTAAAATGACGATAATTATCCCGTGGCCAAATTTTTGTCAAGTTCCAAAGAGATAATACACATGAGGGCCTTTAAAATATGTAGACTGATATGCAAACATATGGACCTATGCTGTCATTACTGTTACTGATATTATTATTATTATTATTATTATTATTATTATTATACTATTATTTTGGAGTGGTTTTTGCTATAGGGTGCGTGCGCTTGCCAGAAAGACAGAGACAGAGAGACAGAAAGTGAGAAATCACCCCCCAAGGGAGATGGCCACGCCACAATCCCTTCTCCTCCATTCTCCTCTCAGGATCTTGGGCACGCACACACATGCGCCCGGCGTGAGTTTAAGCCACTGGCTCCAGGACTCAAACCATGGTTGACTACATAGGAGTTCAGCAACATAGCCATTACACTAACTGCTGGTCCCGTGTTATTGATATTATTATTCAGGTATAAGCATGCCTGATATGGGAAAAGAAAATAATTTTACTAGAAAACAATCCTATCTTGTTATTCCCATGTGTCACAGTGAAATACTTCAACCTATAATATATAAAGATTGTGAACTTCCTGTGTACCATCACATTAGTTATAAGAATCTTGGAGCATGAGGTAAAGTGAAAGAAGAAAACATTATAATATAGATAAGCTTAGAGGAAAACCAAGTCCGGACTTCAGCATTTCGAGTCAATGGAGAAAAAAAGAAAGCTGGTTAAGGATAGAATGAGAAAAGAATTCAACTGTGGGGCTGGTCCCTCCAGAAAAAGCCAAGCAATCCACTGCAGTATCTACAGAGAGACAGCCCTTAAGGAAGATCAGCAAATGGATGGATCACAGCAACAAGGATCTAGGTCCCAAGTAATATTTCAAGTTGGAAACATGATCCTCTTATGGTCCTAGGCCATCCGTCTATGTATAACAGGAGAACTCCAAAAGTTTTTCCCTTGTCCATGCTTTACTATACATCCAGGGATTACTTCCTATAAGAAATCTTTCATAATCATTATCCAGACTGTATTCTAGTCATTCTTCTGTACTCCTGTATATTGTGCTGGTCTACAACACAGCTATAATTCAGACATTCATTCAGCAGATGATAAAAACTCACTCTGTATCTGGGATAATTCTAGGAATAGGGGATAGAACAGTGAACAAAACAAAGTTCTTACCCTCAAGAAGCTTACATTCTAAAGAGAATAGAGGGATAGATACAATAAAAAGTAAACAACTAAATGCAAAGTGTCGTAGTGATAAATATTGTTAGCAAGAAGAACACAAGACAATGGGAATAGAGAGAGGGAATTGCTATTTTTACATATTAAACTCTTATTTAATCTTGTTAAAATTAGCTTTATCTTTACTAATAAGTAGACTTCTAAAACATTATTTTGTGTTTGTATATATTAATATATTCCCTTATGTTGAAGTATATATACTTCATAACTATATAACTATACCTATATAACTATGCCTTTATTGTTGTTGGTGATTTCATTGTTTTTTTCTATCATTAACAATACTGTGAACATATATGTAGTTATCTTTTGCAGCATATCCTTGATTATTTCCATAGGATAAGTTTCTAGAAACCAGTGTTGTGACTCAGCTTTTGCCCTGCCTAGCAAGTCTGAGTCATCACCAATCCTTTGGACCCTGGCATTGGTTTCGAAAGTCAGTTTCTATAGGAGCAGTGCCAGAACTTGGTTACTCCCCCTGCTCCTGGACCCACCCATTCACTGTTCTTTCTTTTCCCAATGACTCAAAAAAGATCAACCAACTTAGTGGTAAAAGCACACATGTTATGATACTACTAAGTGAAACTGCTCAGGACTTGAAAGGTCTTTGTCTAAATCTAAAGGTATTCGTGCTTTAAATCCTAAAATTTCTACTGCAGGTACAGATAGTGTCAACTTTAAAGCTGACTGTTAAAAGTCTCCAATTTTGCTTCAGCTTTATCTTTATGCAAAGCAAGTTTTTAGACCTGTGTTTTGTCCTTTACCTCACAAATCCATGACTTTTCCCTTTCACCACATTTTTGCTAGACCTCAGTCTTCCTGGTCCCTAGTATATACCTTAATCATGCTTTCTTTTTTAACGACCATTAAGAAATGATTAGTACAGGTACTGTGCCAGTAGTGATGAATGTGGGCCTGAGTTTGTTGTTGGAACCCAGAATAGGATAATGCATCAATCATCCCCCTTTCTCTCTCTACGCCTTTACCACCTTCTCCTTATTGGGCAAAAATAAGCAGGAGAGATGTCGAAGATTCAGAGCATCTGAACACATTATGTGTGTATTTGTCCTTTAGATCTCAGATAAATTGTTGGAAAATGGAGTGCAGTTTAAATAATATAATGATTAGTCAATTTGGCTATACATTGGTAGTTTTTCAGGAGGTGGTATAGTGGTAACACAACTAGCCCCACATGGAAAATGTTTTGAGTTTGTGTTCTGAGACTTCCCAGAGCATGCTGGGAACCTATGCATGTGCCTGTGATCCGTGCTGGCCAAGATTGGGAGTGGATCATGGCATGAGGACTCTATTGGGGTATTTTTTTTTCTTTTTTTCTTTTTTTGGAGAGGTTTTTGCTATAGGGTGCATGTGCTCGCCAGACAGACAGAGAGAGACAGAGAGATAGAAAGAGAGAAATCACCCCCCAGGAGGGGATGGTCACACCACAATCCCTTCTCCTCCATTCACCTCTCGGGATCTGGGGCACGCACACACACGCGCCCAGCATGAGTTTAAGCCACCGGGTCCGGCACTCGAACCGCGGTCGACTACGTGGGAGTTCAGCAATATAGCCATTACGCTAACTGCTGGTCCCCTCTATTGGGGTATTTGTCTCTAAAGAAATATAAGGCTTGAGAGAGAAGAAGAAAGGAAGGAAAGCAAAATGGTATGAAGGAAGGAAAAGAAAGAGTAGTTTGAAGTTTGCACAAATGGTTTGTGCTTTTCATTTGACCATGACTTTACTTTTCTTACATGCACAAATTATTACAAATTTTTCCTTAAAAATCTATTCAGTTTTTCTATCAGAGTTTGGATAACTCTAGCTTATGATTTTTGTGAAATTAATGATTATGCTAGCACCAAAGAGCACTCACAAAGAAATAAAGAGACTAGATCTTCCAGTAATTAACCAAAATGATGAACCCAAAGGGAAAGAGGAGAGGCACCCGATATATGTTCTCTAGGCCTTTTAGAAAACATGGAGTTATTCCTTTGGCAACATATATGCGAATCTACAAGAAAGGTGATATTGTAGACATTAAGGGACTGGGTACTGTTCAAAAAGGAATGCCCCACAAATGTTACCATGGCAAAACTGGAAGAGTTTACAATGTTACCCAGCATGCTGTTGGCATTGTTGTGAACAAGCAAGTTAAGGGCAAGAATCTTGCCAAGAGAATTAATATGCGTATTGAGCATATTAAAAATTCTAAGAGCAGAGATAGCTTCCTAAAACGTGTGAAGGAAAAAGACCAGAAAAAGAAAGAAGCCAAAGAGAAAGGGACCTGGGTTCAACTAAAGCGTCAGCCTGCTCCACCCAGAGAAGCACACTTTGTGAGAACCAATGGAAAGGAGCCTGAGCTACTGGATCTATTCCCTATGAATTCATGGCACGATGGGTGTTAAAAATAAACTAATCTGTGGTCTATAAACAAAAAAAATAAAGAGACTAGTCCAGTAAAAATATTTAATTATTATTTGGATTTTAAGCACTTAAACCTCATTGCATAGATTAGTTCATTTTAATCAACTCAACCTTAAGAATGAGAACTTAGAAATTTAGACCAGGAACCAGATGGTGATTTCATGATAAAATATGATGCTTTGTGAGGCTGATCCATATGGGAAAATTCCTGGTTCAAGGTTGGAGACCTTCCCAAATACAGAGCTGGCTGAGGCTAGGAGTGGATCATGACATGAAGACCCAGTTGGGGGTGCTGTCCCTCTTTCTCTCTCTCTCTCTCTCTCTCATTCATGGAAGAAACAAGCTTTAAAAAAAGTTTCACATTAAAAAATAAATAAATGAAAGACTAAAAGTGTAAGATCTTTCAGGTACAGGAACTTTATTACTTTGAAGAAAATATGTCCACCTTAGAAAATGTATTCAATATTCTTGATTTGACTATTTTAGAAGCATTGCTATCCTTTTTTCTGAATTAATAAATATATATTAATATTTTAATATATTAATATTTTAAAATATTAAAAAGCTACTCATCTTCAGGTGGTTTTCTCAAGGTGATAATGAGCAAATCAGAAGTCACAGAGCCACCCACAAATGTGACTCCTACTGTTAGTGCTTCTTTTCCTTTCCTCACTACTTTTGTCAAAGATGGTTTTCAAACAACCACACCATGCTGTGCACAAGTTCACATTTTCACTTTCAACCCCTGTAGATTGAGAACAAAAGTTACTGGCCCATGAATTACCTTGTGAACATCTTTTATTGTTTTCCTACTCTCTTGGATGTACAGAGGAAGAAACAATTATAATAGAGATGTGAGATTTACCCTACCTGGAAAACAATATACTACACAGCATGAGCAAAGCCGAAAGGTATAGTAGATATTCCTGGAGATGATAAGTGGTGTCTTCTCACCTATAAATCATAGGTCACACTACCCAATCTCCTCTCTTCCTTGAATGATGGATTTCACAGGGCGTTGTCCATCATATAATCTATACACTAGTAGTTCTGTCCACTTTCACCCAAAATAGATCTGGGAAAGTCATCTAAATTTGGTATTGAGAAAACTGGACATAGAAAACATGCTGAGAGAATTAAGTTACTGCATTTACATTAGTTGGAAAGCATTTCAGAGTATGCCTTAAAGTAATTGTTATATACTCCAAGCTAGATCAAATGTGATAGATTTCTGTTGAAAGCAAGACAGACCAAACTGGGAATGACCAAAGACCAGGAGACAAGACTGATTCATGAGGAAATAATAGATATCCAAACAGCAAGCAGATAGATGGACAAGAATTGTCAGGAAGAGTCAGTGGGTAAGGAACCAGCAGTTAGCGTAATGGCTATGTCGCTGGACTCCCACGTAGTCGACCGCGGTTCGCGTCCCGGACCTGGTGGCTTAAAACTCACACCAGGCGCATGTGCATGCGTGCCCAAGATCCCGAGAGGAGAATGGAGGAGAAGGGATTGCGGCGTGGCCATCCCCTCTGGGGGGTGATTTCTCGCTTTCTGTCTCTCTGTCTCTCTCTGTCTGTCTGGCGAGCGCACGCGCCCTATAGCAAAAACCTCTCAAAAAAAAAAAAAAGAGTTAGTGGGTAATAAGTAAGATCCAAGACAGGAGAAGTATACGACATTAGGACAATATGAGTTAAGAAGTATATTCTGCTCTTAGTATTAGAGACTTAAAAATATTGACTGACTTAAGATTTATTTTTTCTTTCATGTAATTAAAAATATTTCAGTTTTTACAATAGGGATTGTATGGCCGCTATCAAAGACATCAGAGAAACAATTCCCTCTACTGTCTTCATTTGTCATACCCAGTGTGTGTGATCTTCATCCTGAAGGTTACATAATTATTGCTGAAAATCCAACTATTACATCTGCCTTCATAGAGGAAGAAAACGCAAAATGTGAAGGACACAGCAAACCTTTTTAAAAGAGACTTCCAAAAAGTTCTGACTAATTCTGTATACACCTCTGCTTTTAACACTCCTATCAGAAAAAAAAAGACCATTATGTAATTTATTTCATTTATTTTTTTTATTTATTCTTACTATTTTTTAATTCGACCAGAAAGAGACAGACAGAGAGAGAGGGAAAGTGAGAGAAAGCAAGCTGCCAAGTCTGGGACTCAAACTATGGTCAGCCAGGTGGGAGTCCAGCCCCTCAACCACCATGCCACCTGCTGGCCCCATGATGTAATTTTTATCTTGATGCATTGCCATCCCCCAAAATATAGTTCTGTGCGTTAGGATGAAGGAGAGGAAACTGAGTTAGCAACTAGCAGCATCTACAACAGTGGAATGCAGTTTTCGGTGGGAGCCCTTTCATTCAGTGACTCAGGACATGTTTCCTTCTACCTGACAAGCTATTTTTAACATATGGTTTCAATGCTCACCAGAGAAGGGGAAAATAGGTATAGAAGACATACATGCTTCTTAAATTATATTTACACTGAGTGATATACC
Organism: Tupaia tana; assembly: GCA_026018925.1. Classification (NCBI taxonomy): domain Eukaryota; kingdom Metazoa; phylum Chordata; class Mammalia; order Scandentia; family Tupaiidae; genus Tupaia; species Tupaia tana. The sequence continues at coordinate 57,275,177 of JAKSZU010000009.1, read as the reverse complement.
TCACTTTTGCCCAATCTACATACAAAAATGAGATTGGGGACAAAAAATTGAGTAAGGAAGGGGGACATCGATATTTGGTATATAATTAGTCATATCTGTTATGGTAATTGGCATCAGGAAGATTGGCAATAGAAATAGGAACTCAGCCACAGGTACAGGTTCATTCAAGAGAAGGATATTAGTCCATAAAAGGACTAAAGAAGTAGTTTCATACCTTGGCTGCACATTAGAATTATTAGAAACATCAGAGCTTTTCTTAAATATTTTTAGAATTATTTATTTATTTAATTCCATTTGTTCTTACTTATTTATTTATTTATTTATCGGAGAAGTTTTTTGCTATAGGATGCATGTGCTTGCCAGAAAGACAGACAGAGACAGAGAGACAGAAGGTGAGAAATCTCCTCCCAGGGAGGATGGCCACGCCGCAATCCCTTCTCCTCTATTCTCCTCGTGGGATCTTGGGCATGCACGCACATGTGCCCGGCATTAGTTTAGGCTACCAGGTCCGGGACTTGAACCACTGTCAACTACATGGGAGTCCAGTGACATAGCCATTGCGCCAACTACTGGTCCCCAAATCAGAGATTTTATTAATTATTAATACCCAGTTCCAAGACAAATGGAGTGGGCATAGGCATCAATACTTTTAAAGTCTTCCTAATGATTTTAGTGTTTCAACAGAACCAGAGAACCATGTCCTAGAAAGAATACAGTTGAACTTTAGACCCAGAAGAACTGAATGCTGGACAAAAACCAAGAGACATTTAGGGCACATCTCATTGCTTAGTGGTTAAGAAGCTGGTCCCACATGGCTTGAATGGTTTGAATCCCAGCCCTGGTGGTTTGATAAACATACTGGGTGCACGTGCATGTGTGCCCCAAATCATGACAGAATGGAAAAATGGAGGAAAGGAGATTGTGGCATGACCGCACCTCACTGGGGGGGGTGCTTTCTCCCTCTCCCACCCCCTGCCTCTCCAACTCTCTCAGCCAAGTGCATGTGAACTCTACAATTATATATAAAGTTATAGTATATAGATATAGATAGATAGATAGAGATATTTAATTAATATTATCTTCAAAGTCTTGGTACCATGTAGCAAAACAAACCTGATGTTTAATTCAATGACCTGAACTTGAGTCTACTTGGATCTACTTAATCCAAATATCTGAGGTAAGGCTAATATAAATAAGGGTTATATGGTCCTAACAGTGATGTTTAGAGTACCCAGAGCTAGGGAGTCAATCACAGTATCATAAAATCAACCTCCTTGAGGGCCAGCAAGTAGTATAGTGGTTAAGGTGCTGGACTCCCATGTGGTTGACCACAGTTTGAGTTCCAGACCCAGAGACTTGAAACTCAGGCTAAGCAAGTGTGCATGTGTGCCCAAAATTCCAAGAAGAAAATGAAGGAGAAGGGATTGCAGCATGGCCATACCCCCCTGGGGGGGGGGGGGGGGTGGGAGTTCTCACTTTCTGTCTCTCTGGTGAGCATACATACCCTATAGCAGAAATATCTCTCTCTCCAAAAAAAGTCAACTTCCTAGAACCTTTGGAGTGTATGCTACATAAGGGATAAACTTTTAATAATTTCATTTATTAGTATATCCCCAGTGCCTAGAATAGACCCAGACACAGAGCCTGGGTGCAGAAAATAGCTCTTGGATTAACAAATTAAAAATTATTTAGAAAGACTATATATCATATGTACATTGCCTTTCTATATATATAGAATAGTGACCAGGGATGGCCCTGCAGCACAGTGGTTAGACACTATGCAGAGACACTGTGCAGAGGAAACCAAATCCAACATGGCTGACCAGGTTCCACAATTCCCAGTCTTCATGGCTTGAGAAACACACCAGGTACACATGCCCAGGATCCTGAAGGATGGAGAACTGGAAACAGAGATTGTGATGTGATCAGGCCCTATTAGGGAGTAACTTCTCTCTCTTTTTCTGTCTCATTCTCTCTCTCTTATGTGTGTCCACACATGTCCTCTGGCATTAAAAAATAATAGATGGTGTAAAAATGTCAAGATATTAAAAATATAATTGTTTTAGTTCACTTTTTTTTTGTCACTAACAATTGAATGCCATACTTGGTCATTTATAAAGAAGAGAGGCTTATTTAGCTCATAGTTTTGGAAGTCCAATGTCAAGGAACCACATCTAGTGAGGGTTTTCTTTTTCCTTCGGACTCTGCAGAGTCCTGAGGCAGATCAAGGCATCACATTTCAAGAGCTTGGATGTGTCTGTGTGTATCTCTGTCCATCTCTCTTATAAATTCACAAGCACTCAATCATGGAGACCCCACCCTGATGACCCAATCCAATCCTAATCACCTCTGAAAGGCTGTACCTCTTAATTCCATAGTTGGAGTAAGTTTCACATTTTTAATACAGTCACAACCAAATTTTAACACATGAATTGGAGGGGAGGAGACCACATTCAAACTGCAATAATAAGAATAATAATTGTCCTCAAAAAATGAGAGATGGACAGACCAAAACAAAGATGGAGAGAGGGAGAGACAGAGTCAAGATTTAACACATTAGACTAATGGTAAAGGAGCATGAGAGAATTTTAGATGCAATGTTTATGTTTTATATCTTAATTGTGGTGGTATATGCACGTATCGAAATACTTAATAAGATTATTTTGTGGCTGGACAGTGGCACAGTGGTAATACAATGTTCTGTAATGTTGGACTCACGTGGGAAGGTCCCAAATTTGGGCCCTAAAGTATCTTTGTACACATCAGATATGTATGTGCCTGTGATCCAGGCCAGCTTAGACTAGGGATGGATCATAATGTGAAAATCCTGCCAGGGTGCCTATCTCTCTCGTTCTTTCTCTCTGTCTCCTTGTCTCTCTCATGGAAGGGATAAATAGACTTTTCCAATAATTGAGTATATTTTATTCTATATAACATATACTCACTCAGAAGACACATTCATGGCTCCTAAGAACTAGTGATTTCAGGGGAATAAGCGAAATGAAGATTTTCCACTGTTAATTCAGCCTCCAGCCCACAAACTTGAGTGGGAGGAAGACTTTCAAGCCTCCTGTCTCTGTCTCTGTCTCTGTCTCTCTCTCTCTACCTCTGTCTCTGTCTTCTCTTTTTTCTGTAATTTTTCCTTTTTAAATTTTTTTAAGGTAAAGTATTTTCACAGCTTTCAGCCCCTCCTCTCCCTTCATCTTGTTAATAATCCCCTCTCCTCCTCCCAACCCAGAAGAGGCAAGGGAGCAGGCCTCAGAAGACACCTTCATGTCTCCTGAGAACTAGTGATTTCTAATTTTTGCCTTTTTTAAAAATATATTATTTTTTAAGGTTTTTTTTTTCTTCTCTTTTTCTCTGTTTCTTGGTTGTCTTTGTTGCTGTTGTTTCTATCTCTCTGTTTCCTTTTCTGCATGCTCCTGCACACTTAGATTGAACTTCAAGTTTGGAAAGAAACACGCTTTCCATCAGATGACTAGAAATCACCACAGGACCACAAAAAATATGGGAAAGCAAGAAAATACCTCTCCTCCAAGGGAAAAAAATAACTCCTCTTTATCCACAGACAGTTCAATGGAAATTATGGAAATGTGTGATAAAGAATTTAGAACGTTCATAATGGTGAAGCTAACAGAGATGGAAGAGAAGAGAGATAATGAACTGCAGAAGAGAAAGGAGAAAGGAGATGATGAGTTCTGGGAGGTGAGGAAATTCTTGCAAGATCTAAAAGAGGAATTACACACTTTACAAAAGAATCAAATGGAACTGTTAGAGATGAAGACTATAATATAGGAAGTCAAAATCTCTCTTGAAAGTATTAAAAGCAGACTAGATCATACAGAAAATAGAATCTCAGATGTAGAAGAGAAAATTGCTGGCCTAGAAAAATCCACAAAGACTGACAAAATTGCCCAAAATTTGAGAATAATATACGAGAAATGTTAGATACCATCAAACGTCCAAACATCCGGATAATTTGCATCCCTGAAGGCGAAGAGACACATAAGGGCATTGATAATCTATTCCATGAAATCCTGCAAGAAAACTTTCCAAACCTAGAAAGGCACTCAAAGATCCAGTCCCAAGAAATACAAAGGACCTCAAATAGAATCAACCCAAGATCTTCTCCAAGACACACTATAGTCAGACTGACCAAAACCACAGACAAAGACAAGATATTAAGATTGGCAAGAGAGAAATGGCAAGTTACCTACAAAGGATATCCCATCAGACTAACAGCAGACCTCTCATCAGAAACAATGCGAGTAAGGAAAGAATGGGAAAATATATTCAAAGTGTTAAGGGAAAAGCAATTTCAGATGAGAATACTGTACCTGGCAAGATTGTCCTTCATATGGGAAGAAAAGACAAAAACATTCTCAGATAGACAAAACCTGAAAGAATTTACCAGCACCAGACCAGATCTTCAAGAAGTTCTCAAGAGAGTGCTATGTCAGGAAAATTAAATGTAATCACAAAGAAATAAGAGTTCAAAAAGTAACAAAATGGCCAACTTAATCATAGGGACAAGTCTGAGGTTTAATATTATACCCCAGAATTGAATTGGGAAGATCAAACCATAATAGAAGATAGATTAAGTACATGAGACTGAACTGGTGAAATAGCATTCTGTGACTTTTGACTAAAATATTGCTTCTTTTCTTCTAGGCTTTGTTGTCCAGTTTTAAGAGTTTTTGTCAGGTCTTGAGCTGTCAATAGGTTCATGTACCTACTATATGAACAGAATACTAACCTGTTTCCAGGCTTTAAGTTTTAAGCAAATTTCCTTACCAATTCAAAACTGTTTTTCTTGAAATTACCAGCTGAACTTGCTGTTGAAAGTAGTTAGATTATTTAAGAAATTGTGTGATCAATAAAATGTGGGAGGAAAAGGAATGGAAGACAACTGTAGACACCAGAGATAGTGTGAGAAGAGGGTGGGAAAGGGCAGAGGGTCAGACATAAGGTAAATATATATATATATATATATATATATATATATATAACTAGAAATGGAAAATTATTGATGATAACATATATGATTAAGCCACTATGCAGTATATTCTGGATGGGAAACCACTTTTTGTATGCTCTGATGATGATTAGGAAATGAATGTAAATTAATTAATTAAAAAAAGTTTCAGGAGAAAAAAAATACACGAAAACTATTTTTCTTGAAATTAAAAAAATGCATATTTGATGACTGCAGTAAGCTATATAGTCCCAGCTAGGTGCTACTTTATAGTATGTTCATTCTACTCACTGAGGTTTATGCCTAAAGTCAGACTTGTGTTCATGGATATGTATATATCAGCTGTGCTTGTTATTGGAAGTATTTAGATTAATTACATTAATTAGTGAATACCAGAGACCACGGATACCAGAGACAGTGTGGGAGGAGGGTGAGACATGGCAGAGGGTGAGAGATAGGGAATGAAGAATGGCAAAAATAACCAAATATACAGGAAACAAGAAATGGAAAATTATTTGTTGACAATAACACATACATTGATGTGCTTGATTGAGCCAATATACAGTGTATTCTGGATGGGAAATCTCATTTTGTTTGCTGTAATGATGTATAGTGAATGAATGTAAATAAATAAATTTAAATAAAATAATAATAAACATATACTCTACACTAGTTTTATAATGCTGTGTAACAAATTACCACAAATTTGGGGGCTTAAAACAACATTCATTTGCTCCCAGATCTGTAGGTCACACATCTGGTTACAACATGATAGAATTCTCTGCACAGAATCTCCACAGGTTAAAGTCAAGGTGCGAAGCAGGCTGTATTCATATCTGGAGCTCAAGATCCTCTTCTATACTTACATGTTTGTAACACAATTTTAGTTCTTCATAACTATAGAACTGAGGCCTCCATCTTTTTGCCTATTGTGACTCAGGGGATGTTCTGATCTCCAGGTGCTCATATTCCTTGCAACATGGACCCTTCATCTTTAAATTCAGTAGTGAAGAAGTTCTGCTGCATCCAATCCATGCCATATTTCAAATATCTCTCTCCAGAAAGAGCCCAGTCCCTTTTAAGGGCTCACATAATTAGTCAATTACACAACAAAATCCCTTTTGCCATGAAGTGCCATAATCATGCAGATGATGTCTCACACATTCATAGGTTCCACCCACATTCAAGGGGAGGAGACTATAAAAGATGATCCTAAAGAACCATTAGGATCAACTTAGAATTATGCTACTATATTCCTCAATGTTTATTATAAAAGTAGACTAACATATAGGGAATTAAGAATTTAATGTTCACCTTTAGCCACATACTTTATGGCCACATTTTGGAGCTACGAAAATTGCTCAGCTTTTTAAATATTAAATAATACTGACCACAGACTCTTATCTTTCCAGTTCCCTCAAACTTTTGCTTCCACATTGTATGCTCTGTGACCTTGCAGGTCCTCTAGTCCTTTGACCTCTCTATGTTTTTCTATCTATTATTATTCTATATTCACTTCCTTCCTTGTCCAACATAGAGTCCATGATACATCATTTTATTTTCTTGTTTCTATAAATAATAACACTTCTCGTATTTTATGGTTGTCTATCTCCCCCACTACACTATGAATTTTTTTTTTCCCTTCATTTGCTGTAGGGTGTGTGCATTCTCCAAAGAGAGACAGAGACAAAGAGAAAGAAAGCAAGAAAGTACCCGCCAGAAGGGATGGCCACAACATATCCCTTATTCCCATTTTTCTTTTGGGATTTCTGGTATGCACACACACACACCTGGCATGTTCCTCAAACTCTTGGTCCAGGATTCACCATGCAGTTGACCCTGTGGGATCCTGCCTTCCCAACCACTACCCGACTAGCTGGCCCTCACTGATGCAAGATAGTATCTGAAGTATAGAAAAATCTAAATAAATATTTACTGAAAGGAAAAATAAATAGTTGAAATACTGACTAAATGTATGTATAAAAGGATTTCAGGGGGCCAGCATCACTGGCAAAGAAGTAACACAATGTTCTGTGATGTTGAACTCAAATGGGAAGCTCTCAAGTTTGAAGACCCTGTTGGAAGGTCCTTTCTATCATGCCCCGTTGTCTCTCTTTCTGTTTCTCTCTCTCATGGAAGCAATAAAGTAAAAGAAACTTAAAATAAAAACAAAGGAATTCTATGGGCTGGGGGATGGAAGAAGCCCAGTGGGCTGTAGTAGCTACAGAAGATTTAATGAAAGTAGTGGAAATTAAAGTAGGCCTAGGGGAATGAATAAGAATTGAATAACTTGAACTTAATTGAGGTCATTCCAGGATGAGGATTAGTATAAGCAAAGATTTGCACTAATTTTGGAGTAAGACTGTGTATCATATATGAGGTGGGACCACAGGAAACCAACTCTTTGTTTGAGCTATAATAATGAAAGCAGCTAGGAAACCAAGACACATACCCAACTGGGTAACAGAAAGCTTTGAATTGGAGACACATTCCTAGTGGGAGGCACTGTCATAGATGTCAGTGAGGGTGGCAAAAAAATCATCAAGAAGGGAACCAGCAGTTAGCGTAATGGCTATGTCGCTGGACTCCCACGTAGACGAGCACGGTTCATGTCCCGGACCCGGTGGCTTAAAACTCACGCCAGGCGCATGTGCGTGCGTGCCCAAGATCCCGAGAGGAGAATGGAGGAGAAGGGATTGCAGCATGACCATCCCCCCTGGGGGGTGATTTCTCGCTTTCTGTCTCTATGTCTCTCTCTGTCTGGCGAGCGCATGCACCCTATAGCGAAAATCTCTCTCAAAAAAAAAATCATCAAGAAAATATGAAAGTCTAATGAAGAGAAGCTAAAAGCAAGAACATAGGAAAGGAGTCAACTCTTGGAAACCCAAGGATTCTGTCATATATCTGAGAGTGAGTTACTCATCTAATTCTGCTGATTCTCTTTCTCAAACAAACCTTAGAACTCTTGTCCTTCCATTTAAAAAACTTTACCTACCATTTGTCATGAAATGTCAAAATAAGTGGGATAACTTTGGAAAGAGAAAGGAAAGTCTAGTTTTATAGATCCTCAGAAACATAGAAGAGAAGTTTAGGTTGAATGTGGTAGTAAATCAGGTCCATTCCTTAATCAATAGGGTGGCAAAATAGAAGCCATGTTTTAGAAACGTTTATAAAGCTATGAGATGTATGAATACATCATAGTGGACTATTTTCACCCTTATTGCAAATTAGTCTTGGGATAATATTAACATCTATATAACACAGGAATAAGCTATTTCCTTAATAATGTCCATTTCTTGAAAGAAACCATAAAAAGTCACCCTTTTCCTCTGAAATTATATCAGACTGAATATGTATTTTCTTCTATACATGAAAATTGGATTTTGAAAGTCAGCAAATTTATGTATTAAAATGTGACAGTAGACAGTTCATTTGTATTTTGTTGTTTTACTTTTTTTTTTCTTTTTTTGGAGAGGTTTTTGCTCTAGGGCACGCGCGCCCACCAGACAGACAGAGAGAGACAGAGAGACAGAAAGCGAGAAATCACCCCCCAGGGGGGATGGCCACACTGCAATCCCTTCTCCTCCATTCTCCTCTTGGGATTTTGGGCACACACGCACACATGTTTGGCGTGAGTTTCAAAACTCCGAGTCTGGGTCTCAAATCGCTGTCAAACATGTGAGAGTCCAGCGACGTAACCATTAAGCCATCTGTTGGTCCTAAAGTTAAAATTCTTATAAAGGGAATAGATTCACTTGAGTTCTAAATTTGGACATTTAAGAAATGGATTCCAAGTGTATTTATATTATAAGCTGATAATAAAAGTTCCCTCTGTTTGGAATACAATAAACTATCCAGGTTTTAATGATCATGTTCATTGTTAAATAGTCTCAGTAAAACTGGTTCTGGAGCCAGCTCCATGGCCTGATGGTTAAGGCAACTAGATCCTGTATGGCTGACCACACAGTTTATGTCCCAGACCCAGCAGCTTGAGAAATATGCCAGGTGTGTGTGCATTCGTGACCCAAGTCCTGACAGGATGGAGAAATGGAGAAGAGATTGTTGTGTGACCATTTCCCATGGAAAGTGCTTTTTCCTCTCCTTCTCTCATGTGCCTGGCAGGGGAATAAAAAATAAACAAACAAACAAACAAAAACTTAATAAAAAGCAAGCAGGTTCTAAAACAAAGGCGAATATACTCAAATCCACAAACCACACAACTTCCTAGATATAAAATGCAGACAGACATAATACTTGTCAATAGAAATGAGCAACTACATGATTAGCAGGGCCAGGTGACAGGTATTCAAGAATTAATTTTTCTATCACTATAGTTGACACATTTGTATCTTTTTCATTCTATTGGTATCACAGTGTAGTTGTCAGAAGAGAGTGTGTAACAGGTGAGATTTACCAATCCTCTCTTAACTACCTCTTACTTCTGACACCAGTGACTGATCACTGGTAAATTCCTTTCAGTTGTCAAGAAGTTCTCTTTATAAACCAGCATGTGCATGCACACATGCACACATCAGTGGCAAAATGATACAATTAATGATTTATGACCAAGTATTAATGCAGATCCTGCCTATTTTGGCAGTAAAAAATAAACATGATGTGATATTTATTATATACATGGATATTTTTCAAAATCAACATTTGGAAAAAACTTGTCTAATGCTGTGATTATCACTCAGCTAATTTTAATTTATGCTTAGAAACACCATACAAAAGAAGGTGCTATATTATTTCATGTAAGTTTCCAGGAAATAATGTGTTTTAGATCTCTGTTCATATCATAATAACTGTTTTAAGAAAATGATTCACTTTTGTATTTATATCTAGGAGAGATTAATTGCTTTCAGTATTTTTGTTTTATAAAATGATAAAAAATAAGCACACTTGACTTTCACAAAAATATTTCAAATTGATCACTAAACATTTTCAAGCTTTCAGAAATATTTTCCTCTCAAAATACATGATGATGAGTTCATTTCAAATTCTTTAAGCTAAATTACGGTAGTATTTTTATTTAGTAAACTCTGTGGAAACTTGCAGATGTTATCTTAATTTTCAGAAAAGAATCTTCCTAAGTGATTCATGCTTTTCATATGTCTCTACATTTTATTAAATGTAATTAGACTATGTTCAAATATGAATACAATATTAAGACTTAGGATAAGTGGCCTGCCTTTCCCACTAGCGTATTATTGAAATGATATAGAACCTACTGCTTTTCTGGTCAGAATGATAGATAATGACTTTGTACAAGCTAATTTGAAATTGGATCCTTAATTTTCATTCATTTAATTACAAAGCAGCATTATAAAATCGCTACCAAAATAGTTCACATAGCAGTCCGCAATGAGGAAGCTTTTATGTGAAAGCACATTGTGTAAGCTTGGTCTGTCGCCAGAAGTGGCAGGATTTTGCTGAGCAAGTCATGGCATTATTAGAGGATGCTGGCATAAACAGAAATGCAGATCAGTAAATGAAATGGAGGATAGAAAGAAACCAATAAAGATGGTATATTAAAAAAGTTGAATGTAGCTTATTAGAATACACATTTAATAGTTCAGAGTGAGTAAAGACCCGAGGAAATGACCTTTCATTTCAACATAAAAGAAATGTAATTATAATTTATTCCAACTGTGCTCTTTACAATAATATGGGATCATTTAGACCTGCCCATGAAAATGGTTTTATTGATAAGTTGGCACTAATGATAAATTAACTCTTCATAATACCAACATGTTGACTGGTAGAGAACTTTCAGAAAGGAAAAGGAGATATTCAAGAAGAGATATGGGGAGTCTAGGGGAATAAAATAATAGAGAAACTGTATTATCAAAAGCAATCTGCTTGTCATCATGATATTTACATCTATTGCAAAAACTCAGGCTTTGTAACAGAAATAGCATAGCCATCAAATTTTCTTTTAAAACATAAATGAATCCTACTAGCAACTTACTTGTTCAATTAAAATAATGATATTATTTCATTTTCAGAGAGAATTTGTTTATTGAGATGTTTATAGTCAGATACTCTGCATGAAACAGACTTCATCCCTTCATAATTGAATATAAGACATATATGTTAGTCTGTGCTCTTGGGAAGAGAGATGGCTAGCATCTCATATCTTTGAATCTTCAGATTCCATCTTGCTGCTTGCTCTTATTCAAGGTTTCTGAGAATAATATATAGCATAGTGGAGAGACTGGACAAAATACACTACATTCTAGCTAGAGCTATAACCTCAAATCACTGTACATGAGGTCTTTAAAAAGTTCATGGATAACGATTATTATGAAAAAAACTATGCATGAACTTGAATTTTTTTTTTACAAAAAAATAACCTCATAGTTAAATTCCATTTTTCTATGAACTTTTAGAAGTCCCCTCATATAGTCTCAGGTTAAATTGGTCTGCACCTTACATGAATGAAGATGGTTCTTTTACCCATCCCAACATAACTTAGGACTCAGGCTAGAAGTAAAAAGAGTGCGTTGTTCGTCCATTTTCTGAAGTACCACTCCTTAGTCTTGATCCCTCCCTTCTCTCCACCCACAGGTCTTACACTCTGATAGAAAGGATGAACAAAGAGAAAACCTTCCCTGAAAAACCCTAAAATAGAACTTGCTTAAACACTGTCCTGTATCCCAGACACTAACCTTATGTTCACTTGAGTTTACAATAAAAAAAAATATTTTTTAAATGGAATATGAGGGGCTTTCAACTTGGAGAAGGCTCATCTTACCATACTTTTTACATGACAGCACACCTGAAGTTTCAACTTTTACTTCTTTGTTTCTGGGACCAAAAACTTTTATCTCTTGAGAATTATGTTTTCTTTACCCTTATAGTCATTCCTTCTAGAAAATAGAGTCTTTGGGGGAACATTTGACCTTTCCCATAAATTATAACTTGCCACTAACAATAATTAGGTCTAAAAGTGAGGAATAAGTGACACCACCTCTTGTTGATATCGTTCTTCTCTTAATTCAGGGACAGAAATTCTAACACTATTGACCTAGTACTTAGAAAATGGCAAGGATTGAGATTTGTTTAGTTCTATGTCCACTTCCATCTCCTAGTTGTTTCTATAAAATAAGCAATTTATTTTATCTAGATGGGACTATACACATGATGGTACATATTTGAGAAAATATCAATTTGCTAATTGATCTGAGATTTGAAGAACTGGCTCTGAAGCCATTTTCTGCCACACAGTTATTTATGCATTTGTTATTTCTATCAACACACATTCATTGAGCATTGACCACTTACAACATGTGTGGCTTCAAAATTGGCTTCTACCTTCAAAAAAATCTAGAATTTATGATGCACACATTACATAAGCAACTTATACATAAGAAAGACTATGACAAATATTATAAGAGATACAAAAAGGACATGAAATACATGTTGTAAAGAAGAGCTACTATTTTGGGTGAGAAGCAATTCCTATATAGAAAAGGTAGGATTTAAAGAGAGGCTTCAGGGCTGGCCCTATAGTACAGTGGTAACTGCTATGCAGAGGAAGCCACATCCCACTTGGCTGACAGGGGTTCAAGTACTGGCCCCGGTGCCTTGTAAAATATACTGGGCATGTGCATGTGCCCAGGAAATTAATGAGATAGAGCATTGTATTGTGACATCACCAGAACTGATTGGGGTGCTCTCTCTCTCTTTCTCATTCATGCATATCCAGCTGGTATTTTTAAATAAATGAATAGAAACTCTGAATATATGTAGGATTTCTCAAGAGTTACATTTCAATAATATAGTCTAATCTAGTAATTTTCAATACCTGTTTTGAGGATAAGCTACATCAGCATCACCTGGGAACTTGTAAGAAATAAATACAAACTATCAGGCCTCACCCTAAATCTGATGAATCATCAGTGCTAGGGATGGGGCCAGCAATCCGTGATTTAACAACCCTCTGCATGATACTGATGGATGCTAGAGTTTGAAGACCACTCGTCTAGGCAATAAATAAGCCAATATTTATGTGCAAGGAACCAAATAGACACTTGGAGAAAAGAAATAATTATAAAACACAGTTCTTATTATTCAAAACATTCTGAAAGAATTAGAGTAGTAATCTTACCAGATATACCGAAAAAGAAACCTAACAACACAAAGTCATTGATAAGACCCAAGAGACTTCTATCAGGTACCAAAGTCCAGCATGGCACAATAACAGGTAGAAATTATAGACCTACCTGAGGGGAGAGTTCCAGGGAATACAAAGAGAAATATTATTAATTTACATATCTTCTCCTTGGTCCACATGGATATTATCATCCCTGGTCCATGTGACAATCAGTTTTGAGAAATTCAGAAAGACATTGAATCAGGAAGCCAGAAGCAAGGAAAAATGAAGTTAGGAATGAAAATAAAAGCCAGTTCAGAGCCAGCCTGTGGCATAGTGGTTAGGATGTCTGAATCCCACAGGGCTAGTTGACTTGAGTCCTGGACCCAGCAACTTGAGAAATGTGCCAGGTATGTTTGTGTGTATTCTCAAAATCCTGAAAGGAGAGAGAGAGGGAGGAAAGAAGGCACTGCAGTGTGACCATTCTCCATAAGGAATGCTTTCTTATTCTTGCTCTCTTTATGTCTCTCTCCGAGAGCACATGCCCTCTGATCAAATTAAAATTTTTTTAAAAAGCCAGTTGATAAGCTGGGATTCAGGGAACAATAAAACAAAACAAAAAAATACAAACAGCATTATGTCTTCTAGTTCACTGATCTTTTTTTTCTGCAATATCTAATGATGTTAATCCCATCCAATGAAATTTTCATCTTAGCTACTTTCATTGCTAAAAATCCATTTAGTTTTTTTTACATCTTCCGCTTGTCATTATGTTCATGGTTTTCTTTTTTGTTTGTTTTTTTTTTTCTTCCTTAAGAGTATGGAATATATATATATATATATATATATATATATATATGTGTGTGTGTGTGTGTGTGTGTGTGTGTATATAATAACTGTTTAAATGTCCTTATTTGCAAATTCCATCATCTCTCATTCATTTGAGGGTCTGTTTTCCTTCTGCTTACAGATCATGTTTTCTTGCTGCTTCATATGTCTTCATATGTGAATTTCATGTTGTGGAATAGATTTAATAGCATTCCTTTAAAGAATGTAGTGCTTTATCCTGACAGGCAGTTAAGTAAAGATCTCCCTAGTACTTTTGAAGCTTGTACTTAAGCTTTCCTTTTCCTTTATCTTCAGTACTAAGGTATGATCTTCTGAGATCTCTACTGAATGCCACTGATATTCAACAATGTCTCTCCCATCTGGCCAGTTGGAACCCAAATGATTCCTTGCCTTGTTTGAAGTCTTGAAATTGGTTCACAGCTTTCTGGTAATTATTCTTTTTGTAACAGTGGTTCTTTGCCCAAGCTAATAGAGTTTCACCCCACATATGCACAGATCATTTTCAGTCAAAGACATAAGGCGATTTCTATATAAAATTGCAGAGCCATTTCTCTACATAGCTGTCCCTCTCCAGCACTCTGCCTCATGAATTCTAATTGCACTGCTTTCTTCGAACTCTGATCTCTATCTCCTCTCCTCAGTGAGATTCTCTCCTTATGCGACTGTTACAAAAATGTCTCCACCTGAAAGTCAAGGTAGTTGTAGGTTCCCCTCATTTATTTTCCTACTCTCAAGAATTAAAATCCTATATAGCCTATTATCCAACATGTGAAAGAATTATTTCATGTTTTTTTTGTGCATCATTCCAGTTATTTATAGCAAGAAGGCAAGTCTGGGGGCCAGGAGTCCACAGTAACACAAGTGGACTCACTTTGGAAAGGTCCTGGGTTCACCTCCCTGGACCTCCCTAAGCATATCAGACACATGGGCAAGTGCCTTTTATCCCAACTGGCAGATTCTGGGGGTCTATTATACTGACATACCCTGTCCGGGATGTCTCCCTCTATCTCTGAAGAAATAAGTCAAAAAATAAAAGAGGAAAAAGAAGAACACAAAGTTCAATAGGAGATACTGTTCAATAGGAGCAGAAGACCCCAGATACAGTGGCCTGGTGGTTAGGGCAGCTGGATCTCACATGGTTGACCACATGATTTGAGTCCCAGGCCCAGTGGCTTGAGAAACACACCAGGTGCATGTGTGTGTGCCCAATATCTTGAAAAGAGGGAGAGATAGAGGAGAAGGGATTGCAGCTTAACCATTCCCCACAGGGAGTGCTTTTTCCTCTCCCTCCCTCTCTCTCTGTCTCTCTGTCTCTCTCTGGTGAGTGCACACATGCTATAGCAAAAAAATAAATAAATAAAAGTAAAGAAAATATAGCCATAGTCATAAAGAACTTAGGACAGGAAGCTAGGATAGTAGTGATAATGTATATTTGGTAAACATGTTTGGAGTAGAAAATTGCTTCTGCCTGAACCCAGGTTAGTTTTAAAGGTGTCCTGACTCCAAATGACTGGGCATTCTATATGCACTGACATTAATAAATAATTGCAGTAGACATTAAGTGCTTTTGAAGGGATGCTTAATTTATCCTCCTTATTAACAAGTCAAATAAAATGCAGCATTTGCATTATCTAGCAGAGTTTCCTATTCTTTAGCAGGGAGGCCTTATTATAAAAGTAATGTATGCAATGTCTTCAAAAAGTTCATGGAAAATGAATATTAAGAAAAAAAATATGAACAGATTTCAAAAACTACACCAACATAAACTTGTTTTATTGTTTTTTTTGTTTGCTTACTTTTTGGCTTTGATTTTTGCTATAGGGCACATGCAGTAGCCAGAAAGACAAAGAAACAGAAAGTAAGAAATCAACCCATGGAGGGGATGGCCAGGGCACAATCCCTTTCACTCTATATTCCTTTCAGGACTTTGGGCATGCACACATACATGCTCGGCATGAATTTTAAGCAGCTGAGTCCAGAACTTGAACTGCAGTCGAGTACATGGGAGTCTGGCAACACAATTGCTACACCATCTGCTGGTCACAATAAACTTGTATTTTATTTTTCCATGAACTTTTTGAAGTTCCCTCATATGCTTATCATTTAAAAAAATCGAACAATGCAGAAAGATACAGAGCGGACTAAAAATATATATCAATTACTGCAAGCAGTTTGGTGTATATATCTATATTTATATCTATCTGTCTATATCTATCACAGAAGGAAATGTCTCTTCCACTGTCCAATCCTTCTCACAACCAATAACAGGACTTTCCCTACTATATCACCATGACCCCTCTATTTGAAAGACTTACCAGTGTCTTGAGCTATTGCCAACAAAGAGCTTGGATAGGATCCAGAAAAGCTCAGGGCCTACTTCTGCTATATAAGGAGCAGTGAGAGCCACAGGAAGATCTTAAAACAAACTTTTTTCTCTCACAGATTAAATATGACATGGCTCCTAGGCAGTCATGCTCTTTCTTGACTATCAATAATGTTTTCTGGTATCAACTCAACTTTCAGTTCACTTCTTTTCAGTGCATCGATAGAGTACTCTTCGCTCCTCAATGCCAATTCTCTCCTGTCACCCATGTTCTTCAAGGTCCAATCTTTCTGTCTCTAGTTTATGATCATTTCCAGTGATAGTCCTCCTCCCCCCCACCCACACACACACACACACATGCTCTGTCCTGCCTAAGTGATTTTACTCTAGTCTCTTCTCAGTATGCAAGACAAGTAGACAGGATCCATTTCCTTTCTTTTTCGTTGCAAGCTTTGTGTTATCATGAACTCCATGGTCTGCTTTACAGAGGCCTTCCCTTTTGCTTCTCCACAGACTTGTCTGAAAGTTAAAACAAAATTAAATAAAACAACAGAGTATATATTAACTCTTCCCCTTTTCATTCTCACTGTAACTGTGCTAATGTACCTTCAAGCCATGCAGATGGCTCTGAGTGACTGGGAAAAATGGGTCAGAAAGTTCAGGAAGTGAAAGAAAGGAAGAAAAAGAACAAAAATGAAGTTCAAGGTCATATTCTGCATCCTTATAAGCCACTACATATAGAAACACTTCATAATACCGTATTATTACACTGTATAAATTACCATAATTAGTTAACCAGTATATTATTGATGCACGAAATTCAGGAAAAATGTCAGGTATCTGCTCAAACATATTTGTTTACTTCTGTAGGAAAAAAAATTCTGAAAATAGAAAGGCTGGATCAAAGGGTATGTAATAATTAAATTTAAAAAATAAGAAATTGCTGTCCAGAAAAATTATACCAATCTAAACTTTTATAAACAGCATATGAGTTTTTTAACATAGATATCGATATTTGCATCAATCTAATAGGTTAAGATATTTAATTTTTTAATTCAATTTTTATTATTATAGCTTAAAGTTATTTCCCTATATGTAGGAGCTAATTATACTTCTTTTTACGTGAAGTATCTATTTATTCATATCCTTAGTGAATATTTTATCTGGTTGTTATGCTTATTTATTTATTTGGAGACGTTTTTGCTACAGGGCGTACATACTCGCCAGAAAGACAGAGAGAGACAGGAGAGACAGAAAGTGTGAGAAATCAACCCCCAGGGGGTATGGCCACACCACAATCCCTTCTCCTCCATTCTCCGCTTGGGATCTTGGGCACGCGTGCACATGAACCTGGCATGAGTTTAAGCCACTGGGTCTGGGACTCAAACCATGGTCAACTACATGGGAGTCCAGTGAGGTAGCCATTATACCATCTTCTGGTTCCTATTTTATTATTATTATTATTATTATTATTATTATTATTCAATTTGAGCAGAAAGAGAGAGGGAGAGTGAGAAAACAAGCCTCCAGGTTCAGTACACAAACTGTGGTTGACCATGTGGGAGTACACCACCTCACCCACCAAACCACCTGCCATCACCGATTGTTATCCTTTACTTATTGATATGTAGCAGCTCTAAGTGTGTACCAATATTAACCATTTAGACATTATACATTGCCTATACATTGCAAATATTTCTTCTGGTTTAATATTTGTATTTTATCATTATTTAAGAGACTTTCACTATGCAAAGATTATTCAACAAATACTTATTGAGAATCTCCTGTATGCCAGCTACTAGTCTGAGTCATAGGGACTTAGTGCTAATAAATCCCTGCACTCAGGGAGCTTGCATTCCACTGGAGAAGTAGGAAAAGAAACAAGTAAACAAAAGATGTACAGACTACAGTTACATGACAATTAAAATAAATAGGGTAACAAAGATTAAAGGGGGGGGGCTGGATGGTGGCATGGTTCTGTGAGGCTGACCCACATGGAGGACTCCAGATTCATATCCAGAGACCTCCCTAAGTACATCAGGCATGTATGCACCCGCAATCTGGGGCTGGCTGAGGTTCAGAGGTGGATTGTGGGGTTGGAATCTGTTTGGGGTACTCTCTCTCTCTCTTGCTCATGGGAGAAAAAAATAAAAACTTAAAAGATGAAAAGAGGGCCTTCTTGAACCTTTGTGCTAAAAGTACTTTCCTGTACCAGTAGAGTATTATATACAAACCTCAAAACATTGAACACATTATGTTTTATATATGGTCGCTCATCTTTCTTTGTATTAGACCATAGACTCCATGAGGTGATGATTATATCTTATTTATCTATATAACAGAGCACCTGGCTCAGTACCTGGCATGTATAAGTATGTATTTATCAATTATTATCAAATTAAAGAAATGAGTATTAAATTTTATCTAAAGGATCTATTGAGATACCAACTTATTTTAATCTATTGATATTACATGTAAGTCACTTATCTTGGAAAAGAATAACCCTCTGAATTCCTGAAATAAGCTTTATAGAATTGTGCTACATTATTTCCACATAATACCAAATTCAATCTACTAATATTTTATATATTTCTATTTCATCTATATTTACAAGTGAATTTACTGTATTCTGCTATATCTTGTTCACACTTTAGGACTGTGGAGGGCACTGCATACAGAAGCCATCTTGAGCTATCCACCATCTTGGAAACCATTAGGTTTCACTTCCTCACTGAGCAAACTGTTTCTCAGAAATCATGTGACCAACCGTTCTCCCCGGAAGTGGTTGGGTTTCTAGGCAACGGGAGAGATCCACCCACATCAATGATTGCTTCATGCTGTTCTATCTCATTTGCATTTCAGGCAACCAATCGGTGCCCACCAGCCTGTATATAACTCGCCATTTTTCCTCAATAAACAGAGGAAGAAGAAGAAGACTTGATCAGCACCTCGTAGTGTGTGTGCGTGTGTTTGTCCCATCTCTCACTCCCTCCCCCAGGGAACCTGTTCGACTGTCCCTCGGGTCAGGACATAGGACCAGGGCTATGCTGAATATAATACATGTCGAGTAGGTAATACAGTTAGGATCTTTAATTTCAAGCAGCAGAAAATGATTATGTTTAATATAAACAAATATGATGTTTATTGAAAGAATGCTAGGTATTTCATAGAATTCATAAGGAGATCAAAGACCTAGGATCAGCATGAATACAGGAACCACAGAAGGATGGGGTCAGCACTAAAGCCTACACCACACCATTGCAGCAGTCTGGTGAGCACACTGCCAGATCAGCTACCACTGGATATTGGATATTGTAGCCAATATCCACTGTTGGAAAACGGAAGTCTTCCCTTTTCCTGCTCCTTCATTTTAGACAAGCCCCTGATCAGAAGACCTGACAGAGTTAGCCTAGGTCATGTACCTATATCCTGGAATTAGAGGAAGAGATTCTATGTGGCTTTTTCAGTTCCAGTACTGGATGGCAAGTGCTGCCTTCTCACGACATTCACACTGTGGGGAATTCCTCAAACATAAAAAGGAGGTTTATGCTGGACAGCCGCAAAGGAACCCTCCAAAAAATGCAAAACAAAAACTGAAGTCTAATCCAGATCATTTTAATTTTGATGACCTTGAGTAGACTACATTGTATGGAAATTTGACTGTAAATTTGCAGAGAATGAATTTTCTGGGACAAATTTCTGGGTACTTATGATTGTTTTTTCTATGGTAATTGCTCTTCTCAAATTGTCTATGTAACTTTTTTCTTAAAAATTATTTCCTAGGGCTGACGGATGGCACAGTGGTTATGGTGCTGAACTCCCACATGGCCAACCACAGTTCGAATCCTGGACCAGGTGGCTTGTTTTCTCACTTTCTCTTTGTCTCTCTTTCTCATCAAATTAATAATAATAATATAACAAATAAAAATAAATAATTATTTTTAAAAATATTTGCTAAATGTACAAAAATAAAACATGAGTACACAATATAAAATGCCAAATATTTAGGTATGTAGAAAGTAAAAATGTGAGTGTTTCTTATCCTTTTCCTGAGGTAACAACTTGTAGCAACCATTTCTTTATGCATTTACATAAAGAATGTGTGTGTGTGTGTGTGTGTGTGTGTGTGTGTATACACATTAAATTCAGTTTTGACTTTACAAAAATAGCATTATCCTAAACGTATTACTCTGATTTCTTTTTACATAATAACATAGGAAGGTCATCTCTTTATAGTATTATAAAGAGATATACCACATTTCTAAAAGGCTTTACACTGGGCTATTGTACGGATTATGATAATGTACTTAGCCAACAGTGTCTTGATGGACTTCTAGGTTTCTAATTTTTGGGTATTGCATATTATGATGCAATGAATATTCTCATATTCATATTTCCATATTTTTAATCTTCTTGATAGAGGCTAATGATGTATGTTACGCTTTTGTAATTCTGTTTCTGTCCATTTCTCTTTTGATTTTTAAAATTGTCATCACATGCATAATGAATTTTGGCATTACTTTTTTACTACATAAAGTTCATGATTAAAATACTTTCATTTTTATTATGTTCTTTAGTCAATATAAACTTACTTTGTCTCATTAAGTGTTTTTTTTCTTACATTTTATTTCATCTGGTACTGGTATTGACAGTAGTTTTCATTTTTTATGTGATTGTCCTACATATATTTACTCACCTGTTTTTGTTATTTTGAGATGGCTGAGTTTAGGAGTATCTCCAGTAAACAATGCATGGTTGGGTGGGCCACCCCTGTGATTCAGTATCAAAATTCTCCTCCTTCATGGTCCTGTTTTCCCATGAGTTGGAAGGAAGGATCAGGTCAGCCTAATGGCACTATTTTCAAAAGAAGTTCATGAGGAGTAGATATACCACTTCTCAATACTCAAATATGCCTTAATAAAAGACTTTTAAAATCAATGATAACAATATCATAGTGTGAGTCTGATCTTGCTTGATGCTTTAATAATCCCTTTCCTATGTACAAGTGAGGTCACAAATGCCTTGGAAGTGTTACTGCCTCTATCTTCTGACACATAAAGGTAATACATTTTCTGGAATCCCTTTCTGATCTCTCTCCGCATGCTTCCTTCATCTTGGCAGCCTTCTGATTGCAATTACATTGCTTAACTCCTGCTTTTTGCCTCCCTCCCCTACTCCTTTGGCTAGGTTCTTGATACGGATTAATTTGGTTCTCCTTTTGAGCTTTATTCCCATAGCTCCATGCTCTGCAGATCATAGGCCAGAACTATCCTTTCCCCATGTTAACCCACACCTTAAAGGAGATTCCTTAGATCTCTGATCTTCAGCATAATGATGATCTGAGATAGCAAAAAAAAAAAAAAAAAAAAAAAAAAAAATCTGAGGTTCATATACAAATGCAAGATATTTGAAAAAGAAAACCATTGATCTCTCCTACTTTCCAATCCAGGCAGGACTCATAGTGTCTATGGCATTAGACTAGAATACAAAACTGGCTCCTTCACACCAGTTTGGGACGTACAACAAGAGGGATTTTATGTTCAGCTATTACTCAGCTCTATTTCTGAACTTCTGCGTGTATTGGATCCTATTTTTATAATTCGTAAGCATTTCTGGTTTCTTTAATAGGCTGAAAGTGCCTATGTCATATTCCCCTTTCTATTTCCTACATGGCCTGCTAGAGTGTTCTACATGTATAGTCACTCAATAATTGTGTAAAATAAAGAGGGAAATAATGAAACAAACTATAGGAGAAAAGGGGAAAGAGAACCAATAGAAGGGAGACAGACGGCTACTCAAGAATTGTGTTTACATAAAATAAGGATATGATAAATTGAATGAAGATTTGTCTGGATTGGTTGGTTTGGGTAACGATAGAGAATTAACTATAAATATCTGCAATACGTGTACAACTTTATTTAGATTCTACCAATGGGGAGGAGGGAGTCTAAGAGAGTCATAGTAATATTGGGTCATCAGGGGACCAGCAGTTGGTGTAATGGCTATGTCGCTGGACTCCCATGCAGTTGACTGCGGTTCAAGTCCCAGACCCAGTGGCTTAAACTCACGCCGGGCACGTGTGTGTGTGTGCCCAATATCCTGGGAGGAGAATGGAGGCGAAGGGATTGCAGCGTGGCCATCCTCTCTGGGGGGTGATTTCTCGCTTTCTGTCTCTCTGTGTCTTTCTGGTGAGCGCACACACCCTATAGCAAAAATCTCACCTTAGAAATAAAAATTGGGTCATCAGAAAAGTCATGACAAATTTTTGCATAGAAAAATACATCATGGGACCAGCAGTTAGCATAATGGCTATGTCACTGGACTCCCAGGTAGTCGACCGTGGTTCAATTCCTGGACCCGGTGGCTTAAACTCACACCAGGCGCATGTGCGTGTGTGCCCAAGATCCCAAGAGGAGGATGGAGGAGAAGGGATTGTGGTGTGGCCATACCCCCTGGGGGGTGATTTCTCACTTTCTGTCTCTCTATGTCTCTCTTTCTAGCAAACACACAAGCCCTATAGCAGAAACCTCTCCAAAAAAAAAAAAAAAAAATACATCATGACTTTTCCAATGACTCAATAGTAAAATCCAGGGACCAGTAGTTAGCGTAACGGCTATGTCACTGAATGCCTATGTGGTCAACCACAGTTTGAGTCCCGGACCTGGTGACTTAAACTCACGCCGGGCGCGTGTGTGTGTGCCCAAGATCCCGAGAGGAGAATGGAGGAGAAGGGACTGCGGCATGGCAATTGCCCCTAGGGGGTGATTTCTCACTTTCTGTCTCTCTGTCTCTCTCTGTCTTTCTGGCGAACACATGCACCCTATAGCAAAAACCTCTCCAAAAAAAAAAAAATTGTAAAATTCAATCCATCTCTCACCTATAACAACTGAGTCAGTGGAATCCCTCTGGATGGGGCAGGTTCAAGGATTAGCTCACGTGGTTTATGAATGGCTAATGATTATTTTCTTTCTCCTTATGGCATTCATTATCTGTGCCTCTGCTCCTCCAGACCTGTGCCCTAGTGGCAACTACTGCTTCCATAATACCTCTGGATGTCAGACACGATGCTGTAGACTCAGTTGCTTTTTCATTTCATTCCAACAGTTGTTTATGCTCTTGCTTGTACATCAGTGTATTACTAAGCCACAATAGCACTGCCTTGTGCTTTCAAGTTCTGGGGGTGACTCTAAAGCTAGAGTTCTTTTATCTGACCTGTTTTCTACCACTGTGACTCTCAGCCTCCAGCACAGCACAGACCCACCTGTATTCTACTCAACCACCTTTCCCCTCTAACACAGACCTTTTTATTTTTCCTGATCAAACCAGTTTACCTCAACAATATCTCACCTCAAAGTGAGGGCAATAGTGCCTTCCCATTTATTCAACTGAATTCTTGTTCAAGGAAGAGCTCGTGGTCTCCCAAAGCTCAGAGAGAGGTCTTAGTGCTGAGGGCAGATATCAATTTGAACTTGTCCAGCTATTATAACTCACATCAGAGTCCTCAAGCCCTCATAGAAAGAAACCCCTGATGAGTCAGCCCTCCTGGGCATCTAGATATGCCTGAATCCACCGTGTGTACTTCCACAACTTAGCCTCTCACTCTATGACTCCTGCTGCACTTGAATAGCTTGTATAATTAAAAAATAATAATAAATAAACCTGTGAGAAGAAAATGAGAACAAGCATGTGAAAGTGCTTTGCAAATTGCAAAGTGCTTCGCAAATACAATGTATAATAGTATAAGGGGTTACTTATTGCTTGTTTGTTTAGGAGAAATCCACATCCATGGGAGAACTGAAGGCATCAAATGGGAAAGGCTAAAAAAAAATTAAGACAGGAATGATTAATTGAGGAGAAATCAAGTAGATAAATACATGGAAGCAATTCAGAATCTATGCACTAAATAGAATTTTCATGGGCCTATTTGAATGCAAGACACATTTGCCAAATGAACAGAGAAAAGTTGGAAGATGATCCTAGGGTACCTACAAAGTAACAATACTCAGCCTACATGCTTTAGGTAACAGAAACCTAATTGAAGCTATACAGCACAGAGAATTGCAAAACTTGACTCCAGAGGTCAATGATTTGTGTTTAAATCTGAGCGGTACCACTTAGACGCTCTAGGTGAATTTTGACAAATTACTTTAATCTCAGTTTCTCATCTCTAGTGACTTAGAGATATAGTAGTATCATCTCACCATGATTTTTTTTTTTTTTGCAAGTGTATGAGTCAATAGATATGAAGCACTGACTATCTTTCAGGTCAGGCACATACACATGCTCACTATAGATCAATTTCACAAGTCATCTACTCATGCAATTGTACTTCACAAAAGGAAATTGAATGGGGGCCATAGTTTACTCAAATTTTCACCAAACAAATTTAGAGACTTGCATTTTTCAGGTAAGTAGAATTTACCTATAATTGTATTGAAAATTTCTTTCTTTCTTTCTTTCTAGTCAAAAGTTAGAGAGTAGTCCATTATAGAATATTCAAGTGGCTTTAACAATTCACATTATGTAAAACTAGCTCATTTGCCCTTTCACTCACAATATGGGCAAAAGGACACACTATCATATGACAAGATCAGGAAATAACAGTTGATATTAAAATGATGAAAAATCTCATTTACTCAGAATGACTGCTATAAATGGAGACTACTTTCACAATTGCTCTAGAAGACATAATTAATATTCATGTGCAGATACAGTTTTATTTACAAATATCAGATAGTTTACAGTGTACTTTGTTTTAAACTACTGCCATAAATGGAAATCACTTTCGCTACCACTATAGAGAGCTGCATTAATAATCATATGTAAATGTAGTTGAAGTTCTGAATATTAGTGAGTGTATCAAGTAATTTGTCCAAAAGTACAGCCTTATAAAAGGAAATTACTTTCATAACCATTTGAGGGCTTAATTACTAATCAAACATAGATACAGTTTTAGTCACAAATATTAGAGTTTATTGTGTAATACTTGGAAATAATTGCACTCTAAAAACATTTATTTTCAATAATTCTTGAAAATCAAATGCTTAACATAAACCACAAAATGTTCACCATAACAATACTTTCAAAATTCTGTTTACTAAAACATGAATTTGGAGCAATAATTTTAAAAAATGATTTGGATCCTGGCAATGTTTATATTCTGTCCCAGAAAGGCATGTGAGTGAGTCCATAACATTCCCATTGGTCTAAAAGCAAGGCTGTCTGCCAGCATCCTGACTCATAAGCAGCCCGTTGGCCATATTTAGCAGAGAAGCCTGCAGTTGATTAGCTGTACCCTGACAATAAATATCCTATCATTGCACTGATGAAAATCACCACAGTTTAGAGAATTTCTAAGACTCTATCATAATTCATGTTAACCAAGCTAGAATATGCACGTGTGAAAACCCTTAATATAAAGATCTGGTTTCATGACATATATCCTCATGGAATTTAGTTAAGCAGATATTTAATAGCTGATCCTCACTTCAGTCAACTCAACCATTTTGAGACTGATTATCCAGTTTCTGGGTTATCCATGACCTGCTTTTTTCTCCTTACCGCTTCCTTTGGCTGACAGCCTTTTGACCATTTCACTGTTCATTAGCACCTGCAAAGGATAACTGAAAGCAGATGAACTCAAACCACTCAATTATGCTTCTCATTAGCAGCTCTACTGAAAGGTTCTGTCTGGGAGGTGGTTGCAACTATTAGGTAAAATTAGGTTTCTGGATTATCAGTAGATTTCAATTATCCATGTGTTTCTGTCCCTCATGACCCTGCATAATCTAGAGTTGGTGGTATATATATTATTTGCCTTGCCATATGGAGAAAAATGGGTCTTTAATAGGAACATTAAATATACTGGCTCTCTGTTCTCCTGTTCCTATTGAGAATTTTCTGTCTAGTTCTCTTTTGTATAGCTAACTGAAAAGCACACAAAGTTCTGAGAATCCACACTAATTATTTGTTTAATTATTACTGTAATTGGTAAAAACCCTGAACATAATCTTGCAAACATGAGGATCTTTAGTCATATTTCTCACTTTTGAAGAGTTTTATGTGAGCAGTTTAAATACTTAATTTGGCAATTCATTACTTGTACTAATTTCAATCAGAAACACTGTAGCCAAGGAGTGCCAGTAATCACAGGCTGTTAGAAGTTTATCCTATGATGCATGAACCAGGACGCGTCTCCAAGGGAAAACAAGATTTGCCTATCTTTCTAAATCATGAAATACTTCAGTCTCTTGCAGTCTTTATTGTATGCATTTGAATATTTATACTAAAGAGTATTACATGCTTATTCCAGGAAATGAGGATAATCATACAAAATTGCTCGTAACCCAACCAGTGATAACCAATTCCCATTTTGTGGTATACACTTGAAGAATATTTATATTCATAAATAGATTAACCCATCACCTTGATAATGGGGTCATATATGATACTGTTTTCTAACTTAATTTTTTTCTACTCCATATCTTAGGTAGGTTTTTTCCTGTGCTTATAAATACACTTTTATAACCTTATTTGAATTGGTTATATAATATTTCGTTGTATGAGTGTGTCATAATTTACTTAAATACTCTAGATTTGGAAATTTAAATTGTTTTCAATTTTTATTATTATAACAAAAGCCATGAGAAACACTCTGGGTTGTAAATCTTTGAGCATATTCTTAATATTACTGCAGGAGAACTTAGTAAAAATAGAATTCTGGATCAAAAGATATGGATATGTCTCCAAATATTTTTTCTGCTTAGCAAATGCCCTAATTTTAGCAGCATTGAGATTGTGCAGATTTTTTACAAGACTGAAAACAGCAATATACTCTTTAGGATTTAACATTCAGGAACCAGTGTAATTTCTGAGGTACATGTGTATAACTTTTCTAATTTAATATGATGCAGCCAGTTGTCACACTGATCTTATTTTTGCTAATGGTTTCCACCTTATACACATATGGGTATTTCATCTCTACAATTTTCTAATATCTATCAATATAAGAAGACAGCTATATTCCAAAATACCTCATTTCTTTTGGTGAATTATCACATTAAAACACCAAGGGCTGGCCCTGTGGCCTAGAGGTTGAGGGAGCCAGATTTCCACATGGTCAACTGGTTCGAGCTCCAGCTCCGGTGGCTTGAGAAACATTTGGGGTGTGTGTGTGCGCGCGTGCACATGCACTCACCAAATCCCAATAGGATGGAGAAATGGAGAAGGGATGTCCACGTCCTTCAGAAGGTGATTTCTCTCAATCTCTCTGGTGAGCACACATACCCTCTGGCAATTAATATGTGTATATATAGAGATAGATATACACACACACATATCACACACACACACACGCACACACACACACATATATATATCAGCACAATTTAAAACAATAACTGAATTTAATATGCACAAATAATCTGTAGTAATAATATCTATGACTTCTTTAATATATATTCTGAATATTCTTTGTACTGTGCTGTATTCAATTCTCAGAAGTAGAAAAAAATGAAAGAAAATGAAAGCAAAAAAACCTCTTACCTACAACTTTTTAAACTTAAACAATCAACAATGAAATAAACAGTAACCCCCTAATCCCCACCTTAAGGAGAAACATCTGAAAACATACTGAAACCTTCCCCATATTTTTAACATTCCTAGTCTTCCAAACCAAACAAGACTTTTCCATCTCATTAAATGACGTCTCCATCCTTCTGTTTACTCAGGCCAAAACATTGGAGTCATCCTTGTCTCATTGTCCTTCTCTTGTAACTATATCCATCCCATGAAAAAATTGCCTATACTTAATGCTGTATTGTATACTTACAAATTGCTAAGAAGGCAGTTCTTATATTAAACGTTCTTAAATAATAATAATAAATAAAGAGGGAGGGAGGACACTTTTGGAGATGATGGGTATGTTTATGGTATAGATTGTGAAGATGGTTTCACTGGTATATAACTATCTCCAAACTCACCAAATCATATACATTAAATAGTTACAGCTTTTGTATGTCTACCACGTCTCGATAAAGTGTTTGTTTCTTTTTCATTCTATTGGCTATACCTTAAAAATATATCCTCAGGGCCAGTAGGTGGTATACTGCTTAAGGGTGCTGGACTCCCACATGGCCAACCACAGTTTGAGTCCCAGACCTGGCAGCTTGCTTTCTCACTTTCTTCTCTCTTTCTCTCTCTCACTCCGTCCCTCTCTGGTCAAATTTAAATAAATAAATAGAGCTAAATGAAATAATTCTTTATATATATATATATATATCCTCAACCTGACCAATTCTCAAAATCTCTACTGCTACCACCCAGATCCAAGGCACCATCATCTATTCCTTGAATTACTGTAGCATTCTCTTAATTGGTCTCCCTATTTTAGATATTTGTATGCCCGTAGTTTATTATTTATACAAGATCCAAAGAGCTATATGTTAAAATAAGTTACCATCAAGTCATTCCTCACCTTAAAACCTTCTAGTATTGGGGCAGCAGATGGCACAGTGGTTAAGGTGGCTGGATCCCACGTGGCTGACAATGTGATTTGAGTCCTGGATTTTCAATGGTTTGAAAATCACTCTAGGCACATGTGCATGCATGCCCAAAGTCCCAAGAGGATAATGAAGGAGGGAGAGCAGAGTAGCCATCCTCCCCGGGGGGGAGGTGATTTCTCTCTCTCTCACACTCTCTCTCTATCTCTGTCTCTTTCCGGCAAGTACACATGCCTTTAGCATACCAAAATAAGTAAATAAATAAATAACAAAACAATCAAAAAAATCTTCAGTCATATCACCTTTCACCTCACTTTTTTTAAAAAAAATATTTATTTAATTTTATTTATTCACTCATTTATTTTGACCAGAGAGAGACTGCAAGAGAGGAAAAGTGAGAAAGCACACCACCAGGTCCAGGGCTTAAACCGTGATCGGCCATGTTGGAGTGTCCAGCGCCTTAAGCACCATGCCACCTGCTGGCCCCTCACCTCACTTTGAATCAAGGCCAAAATTCTTATACTAGACAACAGGACTCAATAGAAAAGATCCTTCAACATTCCCTTTGAACCCTTTCTCTTCTTCCCTTTTCTCACTCCACATCAGCTACAGTGGTCTCCACCCTATCTCTCTTATAAGCAGCAGCCATAGAGAGCTTGCACTGTAAGATTGATTCTGGGCTTGCTGGTAGCCTGGTGGTGGTTAAAGTTGCAAGATCCCACATGGCTAACTGTTCAGTTAAAGTCCTGGAACCAACAACTTGAAAAATAAAGTACAGCAGATGTGTGTATGTTTGTTCACGCCCAAAATCCTGAAAAGAAATGGAGGAGAAGGGATTGTGGCATGACCATTTCCCATAGGAAGTGCTTTTTCACTTTCCCTCCTTCTTCTCTCCCTGTCTCTCTTCAGTGAGCACATGCACCCTCTGATAATTTTTTTTTTAATAGATAGATTCTACATGGTTATAAAAGTAGTAGTCTATTCCACTACAATAAGCCCACTGTACTTTGTATCCTTCACTCATCTACTCTGGAACACCTCATGCTCCTTTCTTTCTTTCTTTCTTTCTTTCTTTCTTTCTTTCTTTCTTTCTTTCTTTCTTTCTTTTTTTCTTTCTTTCTTTCTCTTTCTTTCTCTCTCTCTTTCTTTCTTTCTTTCTTTCTTTCTTTCTTTCTTTCTTTCTTTCTTTCTTTCTTTCTTTCTCTTTCTTTCTTTTTTAATTTGCCAGAGGGCATGTGTGCTCACTAGAGAGAGGGAAAAAGCACTTCCTAATGGAGCATGGTCATACCACAATCCCCCATCCACTTCTCCAGCCCGTCAGGACCTTGGGCATGGATGGCAGCATACTCTTCAAGCCACAAAACCCAGGATTCCAAGTGCCTTGTTAGCCATATGGGATCCCACTTCTTTAATGACCAGGCCAAGGATTGGCCCCATACTCATTTTTTTTTCCTTGTAGAGAGAGATTTTTGCTATAGGGCACATGCTTTCCCTGGAGAGACAGAGAGACAGAAAGCAAGAAATCGCCTCTCAGGAGGTCTGGCCACACAGCAATCCCTTCTCTTCCAGTCTCCTCTCGGGATTTTGGGCATGCACACATATACGCCTGGCATGAGTTTCAAGCTTCCAGGTCTGGGACTTGAACCACGGTCCCCATACTAATTTCTTAAACATCACTCACCTAATTGATTCAGTCAGCAAACATTTATTGAGATCCTATTATGTTCCAAACGCTGTTGTATATCCTAGGCATGTATCAGTGAGCAAAACAAACAAAACTCTCTACCCTAGTAGAGTTTCTTTTCTGTTGCAAGAGAGAAAAAGAGATATGATAAGTAAATTATGAAATATGTTACAATAGAAAGCAATAATACTATGGGAAAACATAGAACAGAGATATGGGCTTAAAAATGTGTGTGTGTGTGTATGTATGTGTGAATACTGCTTGTGAGTATGTGTATGTTAAGTATCACTGCTGTTCCTTGCTATAATGTCATACTTAAGATTTGCCATACTTCTTGGGCTACGTTTTGTGTCTACATACACTACACTGATTTCTGATTTGGTTCCCCTATGACTTGGTACTATATGTGGTGATTTTCCTGCACTTTCCAGCATAATCTTGGCTCTGTTCCTTTAAGGTACTCTTACTCATTTCATTGCTTTAACAGCGAATGTATTTATCTCACTGTTTTCTGGCCCAGTGGTAGAAATTAAGACTGGTATCTTGCTGTGGTTTAAGTATTGTGCCTCTTCAAGACCTCATGCTGTAATTTGATACCTAATGTTGCATGTTGAGAGATGGGGCCTAGTGGGAGATGTTGGGACATGGGGTAGATCCCTCATGAATAATTTATGATGGTAGAGGGAGCAAGTTTCCTAATTAGTTCCCTCAAGAGTGAATCTTTACAAAAGCAAGCTCTCCTGCCTGTTTCCCTCTACTTCCCTGTTTCTCTCAGCCATGTTGTAAGTAGCACCAGAGGCTGGCCAGATGCCGGCCCCACACCTCTGGAATTTTTAGCTACTAGAATCATGAGCCAAAAAAAACCTCTTTTGTTTATAAACCACACAATCTCGGGTATTTCTGTTATGACAACATAAACAGACTAAGACATACCTTAAGAATATGTTGGTGATCTACTACAACCACTACTCCCTGTCTGTTTGGTCTTCTCTCTTGTTTATGCCTTAGGCCTGCCAGTGGCAATCAGTGACACCCACATGCATTTCTTAACCCCAAAGGTTTGATTGAAACTGCCATAGTCAGAAATGAATTATTGACCTGCAAGGAATTAGACATAGTGAGTCAACTGGTTAGTTTCTTAGAAATATGTCCAATTCTAGTCAGAACCAATGTTATTTAGCTTTGTATCAGTCCATCACTGATCCCAAAGATGTCCAGGTATCCAAGATGATTCTGGCTCCCTTGATTTCTCAATTCTGAGACTTTGGTTTACTGTGGAACAATGCTTTAGGTTATCCCAGAGGGTTTCAGGCAAAACAGAATTTCTTAATCTACCGAATAGCCTGACTGTTCAGATAAGGGGAATTTAATTGACTTACCTATTTAGGAGATTCCGCTTAGAGATGAGCTATGGAAAAATATAACTCCACTAGGAACTTTTCACTTTTCTCCTTAAAGCTCTGATTTTCTCCTAGTCCAGCCATGCTCGCAGGGGTTTTAAGCGGATTAATTAGTGCTTAAAACGCACCTTTATAAATGAAAAGTAGCTAAGTACAAAGATAATCTTTTAAACTCTGGATGTTTGCCTTTTTTATTCATATTACAGTTCTAATTTCATACTTTTTCCATAATGTCACCAGATTGTAGGTGAGCTCCCAAAATAGATAGTTACTAGGACTGAAACTTGTATGACCCAATATGCAAAATAGCTCTGGGAAAGGAATGCTGAAATTGACTTGATAGTAGTAATGGCCTGTTCTTTTTAAAGGATTCTTGTTTATTCAATATAATCATAAACAGTTTTTCACGGATTTGGAAATGTGAGCATTTTGTATTTGGTGTAGTGCAAAAAAAAAGTTATTTATGTAACTGTCAACACAGATTAGCTATAATGCCGTAAAAAAGTTTGTTTCAAAACTCAGACTTGGAATTTCAGTTTAGCAATAGGTCAGATTAATTTTCATGAAAATCTTGGAATTGTAAGTTCTCTTCCTCCTTTCTTAATCCTTTCATTACCTTTTTACAAATAAAGCTTAACAGGTTGTTTCAAGATATTTCTCTTCCAAGACTGATTAAAAAAATATTCATTTGGATTTATAACCAAGTGTCTGTGAGAAAAACAAGTGAAAATACTAAACCTACAGGCAATACAGAAATACCACTGCATTGTAATAATTTTCTATTCTATTTCACCTTTCCCAAGTAGTTTGCACGCACACACACACACACACGTACACACACAAGGTCAAATCTAATAATATGAGCTGAAGCTACCAAGTTTTGAAACAGGCAGGTTATTGAAAGGTGGCTGAGAGTATGTGGGCGTATCATCGCTTCTAACTCTGAGCAAGTTTAAACTTTTGTAGCTACTCTATAATTAGTACATTGACTCTATAATAAAAGATTTGTTAGTTTGCTGAATCTACCTGAATAGAATGCATATCTACTGTTCTCCATAGCATAGATAATGATTAATTATTGGTCTTCTCAGCTGGCTCCTCTATGCATTACAATAGTAAGGACACAAAAATTTAACTCCCCTGTCATATTAATTTACTAATCTTACAAATCTTTCCTTTTGGAAATAATGCCTTAATTGGTTTTGTCCTTTTAGAAATTCTATAGTATAGTCCTGAAAAATTAAATAAAATTGATATATTAAAACAAATGAAGATATATACATTAAGTTCTGATGTAGGTTTCTAAATTATTGCTACCTGACAAAAATGAACATTTCTACTGTAAAGTGTTTTATGAACACATGTTTTCAATGATAAATATATCAGATACATTTAGCTGGTTAAAAGAATAACAACGAGTACTTGAGGAGAGCTGGAATACTGGACGAATTATTTTTTAATGGAAAAAAAAGTGAGAAGATAACCATCTATGGGGACCAGCAGTTAGCATAATGGCTATGTTGCTGGACTCCCATGTATCTGACCGCGTCCAGGACCTGGTGGCTTAAACTCACGCTGGGTGCATGTGCGTGCGTGCCCAAGATCCTGAGAGGAGAATGGAGGAGAAGGGATTGCAGCGTGGCCATCCCCCCTGGAGGATGATTTCTCGCTTTCTTTCTCCCTATCTCTCTCTGTCTGGCGAGCGCATGCACCGTATAGCAAAAATCTCTCCAAAAGAAAAAAAAAGTCTATGATATTTAATAGGTAAAATAAATGGCTAAACTCTAGGGAAAAAACCGATTTTCCTCTACAAAAACAAAAGTATTCTCACATGCTTTGGTGCTTGCCTATTAAATTCAGTAATTAAAGGGTGAACACGTACCACTTTAGCTATGAATTATGAGGTATTTAAGAGATGAAAAACCGGAACCAGCAGTTAGCGTAATGGCTATGTCGCTGGATTCCCACGTAGTCGACCGCGGTTCGCGTCCCGGACCCAGTGGCTTAAAACTCACGCCAGGCGTGTGTGCGTGCGTGCCCAAGATCCCGAGAGGAGAATGGAGGAGAAGGGATTGCGGCGTGACCATCCCCCCTGGGGGGTGATTTCTCGCTTTCTGTCTCTGTCTCTCTCTGTCTGTCTGGTGAGCGTACGCGCCCTATAGCGAAAAACCTCTCCCAAAAAAAAAAAAAAAAAAAAAAAAAAGGTGAAAAACCAAGAGAAAGAATAAATGACCAACTTTCAGTGTGTATAAAAGGTTAATAGGGAGGTGCTATAGTCCTATATGTAACTGTTGGAGTTGTAGTTTTATCAATTTATTAAGAGCCAGAAGAGGGATGGATATTAGAGCTCCTTGTCAAGAAGAGGGGAGAATTATAAAACACTCTTGGGGAACTGAGCAAATGTTATCATTGGGCAACAGATGAACAATGACAGATAAAATTTAATGTCTGCGTGTACAAGTATATACATGTTGGGAAAAATTAAACTGCTGCTTGTTCTGAAAGATTCCAAGTTAGTACACTATTTTGAGGGGCAGGAGGAAGCTTTAAATGCCCAAAACAGACATTTTGGTGGCATTGTCTGCTCAATGGTTAGCTCTGGTCAATTAATGAGCAAAGTATTAAAAATGTCATGAAACAAGTGAAGAATTACTTAAAAGATGGAATATACCACTCATACCACTTAAGTTTTGTGACCTTGACACACACACACAATAATAAATAAATTTAATTAATTAATTAGAGTACTTTGGCCTTGTTTAGAGCAAGCAAATAAATGTCTTCCAACTTTATTTTGGTATCGTGAAACACAATTATAGATACACTTAGTATTTCACTATCTCTTGGTTTCATAAAATA
Source organism: Tupaia tana (assembly GCA_026018925.1). NCBI lineage: Eukaryota > Metazoa > Chordata > Mammalia > Scandentia > Tupaiidae > Tupaia > Tupaia tana. The sequence goes on along the minus strand of JAKSZU010000009.1, from coordinate 57,240,489 downwards.
GGAAAAGAAAATCTATGCAACCACAGTTTTTGGCATAAGTAGGTAAAAAAGACACTAATCATCATAGAAGTTAGTACAGGATAGTGACTGTGCGCATGGGCTTCTATAGCAAATATACCTAAGTTCCAATCTTACCTGATTCTTAAAAAGGCAATCCTTGCTTTGTAAGATGAATCTGTTATCTGCCAAGTACTAAATTATCCATGAGAGTTCCAAAAATTATAAATTTTCTGTCACAGATACTCAATCACTTTTTGAACTCAGCAGTTCCCACTGGGTTACTTAGAAGTTTCTTTAGTACATGTTTCTACTGAAATATAACAACATGGATTCTGAAAAGTACACAAATCACAAATACACAGCATGGTGAATTTTTGCAAAATGAAAACTTTTATGTAGCTATAACCCAACTCAAGAAATAGAACATTTCTCAAACTCAAAGAGCCTCCTCAATTTTCCTCCAACTCATTATCCCTCCTCCTCACCAAAGGTAATCACTCTTTATTACACTGTTTATTATCATAGATGATTTTTGTGTTTCTGAACTTAATATATGACCAAAGAACATGTAGTGTTATGTGTCCGACAGCTTTCACTCAATATTATGTTTGTGAGATTCAGCTATTTGGTTGCCTGTGGTATTATTAGTTTATTGATTTTCAGAACCATGAAGCATTCAATTAACTGTTTATGTATTAATTCTCTTGTTGATAAACATTTTTTCCTGGCTCTAGTATAATGCTGCTATGAAATTCTTGAAAAGTTTCTTGGTGAGTAAATGAGGAATCTAAAGTGCATATTATTTTTAAAAACTGTACATGGATTTTAAAGTATTTTTCACCAAAATAAACTCATACTTTAAGTCCTTTTTTTCCATGAACTTTTTGAAGTCCTCTTGTTTGTATACATTTGTCAGGTTTGAAGATTCTGGGTTATAACTAAGCATATATAGAGATTTAATTGAAACAGACGAGCAGTTTTCCAAAGTGATTATACCAATTACATTCCTATCAATAACGTGTGAGAATTGCAGTTGCTTCACCATTCTCTTTTTATTTTTTTTTTTTGAGAGGTTTTTGCTATAGACAGACAGACCAGACAGACATAGAGAGACAAAGAGACAGAAAGCGAGAAATCACCCCCCAGGGGGAATGGCCACACCGCAATCCTTTCTCCTCCATTCTCCTCTCTGAATCTTGGGCACGCACACACACGCGCCTGGCGTGAGTTTAAGCCACCGGATCCGGGACTTGAACTGCAGTCGACTACGTGGGAGTCCAGCGACATAGCCATTACACTAACTGTTAGTCCTGCAGTTGCTTCACATTCTAATCAGCACTTTTTTGTTTTTTTTGGAGAGGTTTTTTGCTATAGGGCGTGTGCGCTCGCCAGACAGACAGACAGAGACAGAGAGACAGAAAGCGAGAAATCACCCCCCGGGGGGGGGATGGTCACGCCGCAATCCCTTCTCCTCCATTCTCCTCTCGGGATCTTGGGCACGTATGCACACGCGCCCGGCGTGAGTTTTAAGCCAGCGGGTCCGGGACGCAAACCGCAGTCGACTACGTTGGAGTCCAGCGACATAGCCATTACACTAACTGCTGGTTCCCAGCACTTTTTTTTAATACTGGAGACTACATAGGCTCTCCAGAGAGAGAGACAGAGAGAGAAAGAGGGAGACAGCATATCCCATGGGGAATGGTCACACCACAATCCTTCTCTCCCATTCCTCCATCCTGTTGGTATTTGGTGTATGCACATACATATGCCAGATATGTTTCTCAAAACTTTGGGTCTGGGATTCAAATTGTGTGGTCAGCCATGTGGGATCTAGCTGCCTTAACCACAAGCCACAGATCTGCCTCCTAACACTCACTTCTAAAAGTTATTTTTACATAATAGTATTTCTTTCTTCTTTTCCTTCTTTTTTATTTATTATTTTTAGAGCGATTTTTGCTATAGGGCATATATGCTCACCAGAGAGACAGAAAGCAAGAAATCACCCCCCAGGGGGATGGCCATCTCACAATCCCTTCTCATTCACTCTCCTCTTGGGATCTTGGGCATGCACACACACGCACCCAGTTTGAGTTTCAAGTCACCAGGTCCAGGACTTGAACCAAGGCTGGCCTTGTGGGAATCCACCAATGTAACCACCACATCATCTGCTGGTCCCTGCACAATGGTATTTCAGTGAACCTGTTAAACAATATCCAGTATAACACTAGAAGAATATCAGTCATCGCCTTGCTTTATTCACAAATATATTGTACATCCACATACATATTTCCCCCTCTTAATTGCCCACATAGTAGATGCTATGGGGTGATTACAAAAAACAATTTTTGGAGACACATGTAAAGTATCTCATCAGGAAAATTCAAATAATCTTGTGCTGGCTGAAGCTCAGAAGTGGACTACTACATCAAGATCCTGTTGGGGCAACCAGCAGTTAGCATAATGGCTATGTCACTGGACTCCCATGTAGTCGACTGCAGTTCAAGTCCCAGACCCAGTGGTTTAAACTCATGCTGGGCGTGTGTGCTCAAGATCCCGAGAGGAGAATGGAGGAGAAGGAATTGCGGTGTGGCCATCCCCCCTGGGGGATGATTTCTCACTTTCTGTCTCTCTGTTTCTCCCTGTCTTTCCGACGAGCGCATGTGCCCTATAGCAAAAACCTCTCAAAAAAAGAGACCCTGTTGGGGATAGTGTATGTCTGTCTCTTTCTCTTTCTCCCTGTCTCTCTCTTGCTAATAGAAGAAATAAACAAACTTTTAAACCTAAACTAAGGACTTCAAGTGATAATGATGGGTAAATGTAAGCTCCTTGATTCTAACAAACATACCACTTTAGAGGAGGACAGTAACTGCAGAGGGATCTATGTGAATAGGGGGTGGTGAGAGGGTAATATGGGTACTCTCTGTACTTTCTGTCTAATTTTTCTGTGAACTTAACAGTATTTTTTGTTTCAATTAAGCCTATTTTAAAAAGTGTAAAGCAAAAGCTAACAGTTCCTTGGGGATATATTAAGGATGTGACCACTGTGTACTTTATCATAAGAGTGTTGGAAGGCCAGGAAATGCAGGAATTTTTAAAAGCATGTAAGCTGTTATTCAGACCCATCAACCTCTCAAATAAAACAATATTTTCATTGCTTTCATTCTCTAAGAATGGGAAGCAAAACTGGGAAACATTTTAGGCTCTGTTTATTTCCTACCATATGAATAGGGCTGCTCTTTAGTTTGGAAGCCGCCTACATAATGAGATACAAGAAATATCTTTTTTTTTGGAGAGGTTTTTGCTATAGGGCACGTGCACTCGCCGGAAAGACAGAGAGAGACAGAGACAGAAAGCGAGAAATTACCCCCCGGGGGGATGGCCACGTAGCAATCCCTTCTCCTCCATTCTCCTCTCGGGATCTTGGGCACGCCTGCACACGCGCCCGGCGTGAGTTTAAGCCACCAAATCCAGGAGTCAAACAGTGGTTGACTACATGGGAGTTCAGTGACATAGCCATTATGCCAACTGCTGGTCCCAACGAGAGATGTTTTAAAGTTACTTTTGACCTAAAAACTCACCTACTGTTCTCACACCTGCTCTATAGCAAAAATCTCTCTTAATAAAATAAAATAAAATAACTACAAACATTCTCCATCATCTAAAAATAAAAAATAAAATTGAGTACTCTTTTTATCTCTTGAATTTGTCAATTTCAAATTCCTTAAGCCTGAATATCCATGGCTTTCTTTTAAACTACATTTTGTTTATTTTGCTCCTTACGGACAAGTAACATGACTTTGAAACAAATAAACTCTTTAAAAGTGGTTTGACAGTCCAGTTGATTTTGAATTCAGTGATGTGCAGTTTGGCATGTTCATCCACAATTGTCTGATTTCCATTTTGGGGGTATAATGTGTACATATAAATGAAATGCAGTCATACTTTTTATTTAGTGTTTTACCTAGTAGAAATGTCAGATGACACTTAGAGCCTTTAAATACAATGAGAAGGAAAGTAGAGGCTATTTCCATGAGTTCAGCTTTATTTCTTACTCTTTTCCTTCCTGTTATACACACCTTAAGGCATCATTGTTCTTGTGTACCTTCCTGTTACCATGCAAAATGGCAACAACGTGGATTTTCTGTCATTATGACCACTACTTCACCACCTGGTCTGGCCCCAAATCACTATAATGTCTTTATAGACATTCATCCTTTTCATTCCTAGCATTCTGATTCATGAGGCTTTGGTTCTTTACGAATATATAACCAAACTGCTGCAGAATTAAAATAGATTGGGAATCTGCAAAGTACCCTAGAAAATTTAAGGTAGAAACAGTAATTGAGGTAAATTTTTAAAAATCACACATTTGTATGAAAACCATCTGTGATGAGGTGGTGGGAAAGAGAAAAGTTAAAAGCAAAATGAGTCCTTGCCCTTCTAGATATAAAATGAATGTAATCTGGAATCAGAAATACATTTTATTATCTGTAGGGTTTGGGATTTATGCTCCTGCCCACTGTTTTTTTGTTTTTGTTTTTGTTTTTTTTTTGGAGAGGTTTTTGCTATAGGGCGCATGAGCTCACCAGACAGAGACAGAGAGACAGAAAGCGAGAAATCACCCCCCAGGGGGGATGGCCATGCCACAATCCCTTCTCCTCCATTTTCCTCTCAGGATCTTGGGCACGCATGCACACACGCCCGGTGTGAGTTTAAGCCACCGGGTCTGGGACGCGAACCGCGGTCGACCACATGGGAGTCCAGTGACATAGACATTATGCTAACTGCTGGTCCCCTCCTGCCCTCTATTGAGCACTGTGTCAGAAAGATGTGAATTAAGCAGATGACTGAAAAACACACTTGATGCCTAGGTCTCTGAGCCTTGAAATGATAATTTAGCAAATCCTACTCTAGTGTCTGATTTTACTCCAAGGAGAATTTTACAAACTTGCTTACGAATACGGCCTCGAAAAACATTAGTTGTGTAAGGTAATTCTTTATTTTTGTTTCTCCTTTGAAATGCTGATAAAGCTCAAGCAATCATAACAATTTCCTAACCCACATTTCTAGCTCAGAAGAACCTAGTTGTTTCATAAGTATCTCTTTTTATCCCATCACATCGATATCTGCTCATATATTAAAAGTCTTCTGAGGCCAGCAGGTGGTGTAGTGGTTAGGGCGCTGGACACTCTCACATGGCAGACCACAGTTCGAGTGCCGGACTTGGTGGCTTGCTTTCTCACTTTCCCTCTCTCTCTCTGTATCTCTCTCTGGTCAAATTAAAATAAATGAATGAATAAATAAAAATAAATAAATAATTCTAAAAACCAAAATAAAACAGTCTTCTGCTGCCTAAGAATAGCAGCAACACTTACATAGCAACAGCAGCTTTTCTACAGCTTTTCAAATGCCCCCTTTAGGTGCATTTAATTCAGAAAACAGTAACAATAAGTCAAATCCTACCATGATGGGGTTAATGATCTCTGTTCGGTAGTCACTTTGTTCAAATAAGGGATCCTGGTTTATGCAATCAAGTGCAGAAGTTCTAGCTCAACCAATCCTTTTCCTTCATTGTTACAAACTGTGGACATCAGCGATTCCACTCTTAGGTACATGGATAACAAGTGCCAGCCTGCTCTGTCCTTCACGCAGACATAGCCTAATTAAAGAGAGGACATCTGGGCCGAAAAGAATGAGGGTAATTTTGATTTCCTTTGCCATCGCCAAGCTTTATGTTAGTACTCTCCAGGCTGGAATGCAAGAACACAGACTTTGGGAAAATATTTTAATGGAAGTATCAAGTAAACTCAGAATTGTATCATTACTTAGGAATGCCTGGAGCCTGCATCTTTCTGCCACCATTATCACAATAAACTCATAAAGGTGCAAAACTATGCAGAGCTATGTCAGACACATTAAAATAACATCTGCTAAATGTCTCTCATGGCACATTTGTTTCCTTCTTGTTCTTTCCATTCATCATTTTCTCCTTACCTAGTTTTGAACTGACCTGAAATAGGAAACAAAGAAACAAACAGAAAGTATTATTATGGTTCTATAGCATAGGTATTTTAGTATTATTTTGTTATCTGGGATTTTTTTTTCTAACAATGTTCTAATATAAGAACAACATAAACATAATACTGTGCAAACGACAAAATACTGTTATGTAATCTCAGGATACTTGAGAATTTTTTGAAAATAATAAGTTAACATAAATGTCAACTTCAATAGTTGAGGCCGTTTTATTACTGATTCTGAGAGGTACTTTAACAATTGGTAAAATATACTTCAATTTACTGTGGTTAACAGAGATATTAGCGTTTGGATGATTACTAAACAGTCATCTCCTTCTGTATTTCATATCTTGGTGAACCATTTGCCATCCAGGACAGGAACCTGAGACTGGTCCTTTAGATGTACTTCTCTAAATTCACACATCTAGTCTATGTAAATTCTACCTCGTTGACTTATTTTTAATCTCTTCTAGGGATCTGTAACTAGTAATTCTGATCCTTTCTATCAATCACCATTTCTAGTATGTTTGTTTTGGTTTTTAAAAGTGTATACTATCCAGTCAGCCTGCCATCACCTTTCATCTCCCAAACCATCCCAAATATTCTATCTAACAAAATGATCTTTTGAAATGAAAATATAAGGTCATTTAAAAATCTATAAGTGATTCTCTATTGCCTTTCTGATATAGTTCACATCCCTTAATATTGGTTACAAGGAACAGTCATTACGTATTTATTTAACTTCATCTCTGGTCGCTCTTCCTTAGTAACTCCAACTAGTTTGTTTTATTTACAGTTTCTTCACTGTGATGGCTTCTAACTCCTTGTCTTTGCATATGGTATCATTTCCTGTGCCTGAGGTGCCTCTCTTGAAGTTGGGACTCCCAAACTCCAGGAGTTCTTTATTATTATTTAGAACTGTGTTTAACAACACAGGATAAATACAATAGAAAAGTGACTACAGTGCCTTAAACAAAAATTCAAAGGGAATAGGAGTTGCAGGATATCATCAGAGACTGATGCTATCATCTTTTTATTTTAGCATTATTATAATGAACCTATTGTCCTCATGGCTTCAAGGTAATGGCTTCATCTCTGAAGTTTCTTATCTGCATTCCAAGAATGAGGAAAAGTAATAGCAAGAACCTATCAGTTGAGTTTGTTTTTATCAGGGAAAAAAAAAAATTGACTTTCAAGAACGCCTCACCCGGAACCAGCAGTTAGTGTAATGGCTATGTCGCTGGACTCCCACGTAGTCGACCGTGGTCCGCGTCCCGGACCCGGTGGCTTAAAACTCACACCGCGTGTGTGTGCGTGCGTGCCCAAGATCCCGAGAGGAGAATGGAGGAGAAGGGATTGCAGTGTGACCATCCCCCCTGGGGGGTGATTTCTCGCTTTCTGTCTCTCTGTCTCTCTCTGCCTGTCTGACGAGCGCTCGCGCCCTATAGCGAAAAACCTCTCCAAAAAAAAAAGAACGCCTCACCCACTAGACTTTTACTTATGTGGTGAGTCATCTTTGGAATGGTGTATGAAGGGATAAGGAGTTTTTAACTAGACATAATGCTGCCTCAAAAGGATAAGGAGTTTTTAACTAGACATAATGCTGCCTCAAAAAGATTTAAGCCTTTGTTTTTATGCAGGATGGAAACAATGAGTATTGTCTGCCATATCCTTTTACCTGGTAATCTCTTACAAAACTCAGATCAAGAATCACCTTTTCTTGAAAGTGTTTCGTGACATCGCACCTTTAGGTTCAGGGTCCTCTTCTGTCTTCTCAGACTAGGGCCTAAAAAATAGGACAGGGACCAGCAGTTAGTGTAATGACTATGTCACTGGACTCCCACGTAGTTGACCGCGGTTCGCGTCCCGGACCCAGTGGCTTAAAACTCACGCCGGGTGCGTGTGCATGCATGCCCAAGATCCCAGGAGGAGAATGGAGGAGAAAGGATTGAGGCGTGGCCATCCTCCCTGGGGGGTGATTTCTCGCTTTCTGTCTCTCTCTGTCTGTCTGGTGAGCGCACGCGCCCTACAGCAAAAACCTCTCAAAAAAAAAAAAAAAATAGGACACACTCATTACATTTAGTTGATTGACTGAATAAATGAAAGTTTCCTCTATTCTTTTTGTCTTTAATACACTATACTGTAATCTCAGTTTGGATGCTTGCTTTTTCATGAGTGGGTAGATTTTCTAAGTCCAAGAGGTATGTTTTACTCACCTTAGTATTCCACAATATCTGAAATATAATAATCATTTCATAAATGTTTATTAAGTCACTATGTGACAAAATACATTTTAAGATGAAATTTTATGAGCAAGTGGAAATAGTCAGGGAGACACAAAGATGAATTTTTTCCTATGTTGAGGATTGGTAGCAGACATCTATCAAAATAGAAGTAACACAGGAATATACCAATCTTGTGTCTAATTTAGAACCCCAAGAGCTAAGTAATCTCAGTAGCTGAAGCCATTGAATTTCTGCATATGAGTTTTACTCCATCCCCAGGTCTGGACCCATCATCTCAAATCGCCATACTGCCATCTTTATTCAAGATTTCATTTTGCCTTTCTGTCTTATTATAATCAGTCTTAGCTTTATACCTAACATGGAGTCTTTGAATAGAATTTCGCTTGCTTTGTGATTAGGGTCTGTGCTTTGAACCGTTTCCTTATTACTGTTCTTTTCCATCTCTTGCAAGACCTCTTTTATACCACTCGTTGCCCTGACTGGATCCCAAAATAGTATCTGGGTTTGTATAACAGTATGGACCTTTTCTTAATGCATGCTGTTGGGATCTTTTCAGTCTGCCGACCTCCCTGTCTACCTGCCACCTGTAAATCTGTCTACATTCTCATCTTCATCCTCTCCCTCTCTAGTTTATTTCATCAGAGAGGCTAAACCCTGGCTCTGACATTTGTGAGTGGAGCTGGTTTCACCTAAGGAACACTATCAGAGAATAACTAGAGTCAAAAAGGGAAACAGGTATTTAACAAGAATTCTGAGACATATTCAAATAATTGAATTAAACTGAAGTATCAAATATATAATTGTCTGGACTAATTTGCGTAATGCTTACTGTTTTTTAAAGTTTTCAGAAAGCCAATAGGTATATTCTTCTTTTGTATATGAATGCTGGCTACCCATCAATATCTTTATTTCTGATTTGGGGTTGTAGCTACAGAAAACTGTAAGTTTAGTGTTTTTCACTAAAGTCAGAGTTGTCTTGTTTTCACTAGTGGCAGTTGTTAGTAAAGGGTGAATATTGGTACAAAGACAAAAAGCTTGCCCATCTGCTTTTTATGAAATATCACTGCACATAAAGTCAAATTCTCTCCTTTACATATATTGGCCTTAACTCTATGCCGAGTTATCTAACAGAGACCAGTTCTTCTTTGCTCCTAGCTTGCTTATTATATACAGATTCACCTGAAATAATGTGTATGAGGGTAGCAAGCAGATAATTGATGTCTGCACAAGTACTGTGAAAGTGAGTAGTCATTCAAATTTCTATGTCTCAAACATTGGGACCTAGTTTCATTATACAAAGCATAAGGTGATTCCTTCTCCTAAACTCTTATAAATAAGACCTGATATTTTTTTCTAGTCTTCTAAACATTTTTCTACTAGTGAATCTGTTATAACTAACTCTAAATATTATAGTGTAAGGGTGCATGATATAAATAGGAATAACTGGGGAAGATTCTCCAAAATTGTACCATCCTTTATCCCACACTGCTCTATGTGTTGGGATATGACTAAAGCACAAGAGGACTGGACATGGGTAAGTCTTTCATTCCTGCCTCACTATTCTTATGTAAGAGAGCCTGCTATGTGCTCAATCCCAAGCCAGAAAGAGGAATATAAAAAAAGTCTGAGGCAAGGTGACTGCCCTCAGGAAAGTTACCATGTAGCTGACTGGAAGAGGATGCAGTACTCTGAGTAATAATAATCAAAGGCTTAAACAACAGAAAATCACTATATATGTAAAATCTCAAACTCAATTTAACTGCCAGTAGGAGTCGTGCCCTCTGGTTCTCCATTAATAGAAAATCAAACCAGCCCTACCTGACATGGCTAGTCACAGTTGAAGGACACTTAGCATAAAATCATGAGATGGTTTCATAAAATAGACACCATGCTGAATACAAACATTTCCTTCATTTTTCAAATATCACCGAGAAAATATTTCTCTCACTTTTAAGAAGTCCAAGTGCCTTTTCAAATAGTGTCTACATTGTACACCTTGTTCTTGAATTTCAAATGCATTCCTAACATAATTGAACAATGAATAATAATTCAAGAGTCAATTCTAATACAGTTATAGAAGAAACTAAACCGTGAGAGAAGTAAACAAGAAGAAGGGGTTGAGAAGTCAAAGGAAAGAGTCTTATATTTTAGGATCGTCCTATTCCTCTTAAGCATATTCTCCAACTAAAAAGGAACTCGTGGCTGCCAGTTGGTGGTCTGACCTTAGACCAGGTTTAATTAATTTGCAGTGTTTTCCAGCTGTCATCTGGCCTCATTTGCCTAGGCTGTAACCACAGCTCAGTACATTACTGAAGCTAAGACTGAAACCATGACCTTTTTGGTCCACTGAGCTACAGTGACTCAACAGCTGATCAGATCTTACTCCCTTTTTCACTGAACCCAAAACTCTATCACAGCTGACAACAGGGGCCAACTTTAACTTCCTACACAAAGATCAGTGTTTCTCAAAGTGTGGTTTCCAGATTATTACACAGTGCAGAACCCTGGTGTTTGTGAATATGCAAGTTCCAGAGCATTATTCTCAAAGATTTTAATAAAATAGATATGAAATGAGGGCCAAGAATATATATTTTCAACTCGTTCCATTTGTGAATCTAATTTTCCTTAAGCTGACACATATTAATTGTACACACTTATGGGGTACAATGTGGGTTTTTTGACACATGAATACAATGTATAATGATTAAATCAGGGTAATTAGCATATCCATCATCTCAAATATTTGTCATCGTTTTGTTTTGGGAACATTAAAAAGCCTCTCTTTGAGCCATTTGGAAATATGCAATGAATTATTATTAACTATAATTACTCTACTATACTACAAAACATTAGAACATATTCCTCCTGGACAACCCATTTTCTGGGGCCCCTCCTTTCTTCTTAGGAGCTTTGTTTTTCCTTCTCTCTCCTTCAATAAACTCCCCACTTTACTATACCTACTCTCTGTGTCCACGTCTCTAATTCTTCTTGAGTATGGGACCAGAACCTGTTTGAATGTGGACCTGATCAACCCAGTGCCCCTGCGTTCCTGTATTATATTTTGGTGAATTGTCCCAGAAACATCTAGACTCCCCTTCTTCATATCGAAATGGTAAGTAATACAAACTATCTATCCTTTTTTTTTTGGGGGGGGGGGACACTCTTGTCCCTAGGAACTAGCTTTATCAGACAAAATTATTGGGCATCAGACAGTCATGTAAAGACCTTAAGGGTGACTGCCAGTCTATAAGACTCCAATGTAAAGCTGGCCAGGAAATAGTAAATCCCTTCAGATTATCAAAATGTTGAGAATGTTGGCTGTTTTGTGGCTCAGTTTCCATTTCTGGAATTTTAACCATTAAGGTGAATGTTCCTGGGGCAATTGATGGTACATGCCAGGGTTACTCTCTGGTGTATCCTAAAGGTCCTGAGAATTTGAAGCCATACTCCATAGCCCAACTGGGTGATGGGACAGATTCCTGTATTTCTTTTCCCTCAGACCTTTTTGCTCTCTTCCACTAGCAAGAAAGTAATACATATCCAGAGAATTGCCACAATACATTAAAGAAAGTTAAGCTGCTCTTTGTCTGCTCTGTGGGCCTATAAGGTCCTGGGACTAGGGACCCCAAATATTGTGTGAGAAACTGAATGTTTCTGAGCAAGTGAAAGCATCTGCCCAGGGCCACTCCCCGGGATGCTGGAAGGCTCTGAGGTTGAAAGTTCTCCCTCACTGCTCAATTGAGTGTCTGAAGGAGTTCCCCTCTTCCCTTACCATCAAAGCCACAGAGTCTCCTCTCCTTCTTCATGTAAGTCTAGTCAAAAATGAGCAGGAGATCCTCTTTCTCTAAGAACACATTCCTTCTAACTGTAACCGACATCCCCCTACCTTTCCCAGGCTCTAGTAATCACCATTCTACCCTTTACTTCTTCTAGTTTTTAAATAATTATTTAATTTTATTACTATTATTTTTAATTTGGCCAGAGAGAGAGAGAAAGGGGAAGCAAGAAAGCAAGCCACCAGGTTCGGGACTCAGACTGCAGTTAGCCATGTGGAAATCCAACACCTTAGCCACCACGCCACCTACCAGTCCCTTCTCTACTTATACGAGGACAACTTTTTCACTTTTCACATATGAGTGAGAACATGGGATGTTTCCTTCTGTGCCAGGCTTATTTCATTCAACATAATGTTCTCCAGTCTTATCCATGTTGCCTCAAATGACAGGATTTCATTTTTTAAATGACTGAAGAGTATTCCACTGAGTATATATATATACACAACATTTTCTTTATCCAGTTATCCATTGTTGGATATTCAGGTTGGTTCTGCATCTTGGCTATTGTGAATAGTGTTGCAATAATCATTAGAGTGTAGATGTCTGTACTACATACTGATTTCCTTTCCTTTGGATATATGCCTAGTGTTCACTAAATTTTTGTTTTTGTGTTTGCTTTTGTTTTGTTTTGTTTTTTTGAAGAGGTTTTGCTATAGGGCACGTGTACTCACTAGGGAGACAGAGAGAGACAGAGAGACAGAAAGTGAGAAATCACCCCTTGTGGGGGGATGGTCACACGGCAATCCCTTCTCCTCCATTCTCTTCTCGGGATCTTGGGCACGCATGCACATGCACTTGGCATGAGTTTAAGCCACCGGGTCCAGGAATAGAATTGTGGTCGACTACATGGGAGTCCAGCGACATAGCCATTATGCCAACTGCTGGTCCCAGTGTTCACTAAATTTTTAGACCCATTGATTGATGGTGTTAATACAATTAGGAAATAAAGTTTGTAGGACCCAACTAGTACAATGAAAAGCAAAGTTGGAAATAATTCAATTTGGTGTTAATACATATAATATGAATAAGAATCACCTAAGAAGTTTGTTCAACATGCATATCTCTGGGTCTCACCCTCATACTAAAAGACTCATAATCATAAGTTGAGCCTGGACATCTGTATGTTTAAAAAGCTTTTCTAGGGCTGGCATCATAATGCAGAGGTTAAGCACTATGCAGAAGAGGCCAGATCCCAGATGGACAAGTGGGTTTTGAATCTCAGTCCGCAGACTTGCCTTGGATCTTGACTGGATAGAGAATTTCAGAAAACGTGACTGGTATAACTAGACTCCATCAGGGATAGGGCTGTGCTCACTCTCTCCCTTGCAAGTGCCCTATGTCATTAAAAAAAAAATGCATGGGAGAACAGAATTAGGATACAAATTTAAAAAATAAAAAATTAGGGGATCAGCAGATGGCATAATGGTTACATCGCTGGACACCCACATAGTTGACTGTTGGAGTCTCAGACCCAGTGTCCTAAAACTCATACCTGGCGTACATGTATGCATGCACAAAATCCCAAGAGGGAAATGGAGAAGGGATTGTAGCATGGCCATCTCCTGGGGGGTGATTTCTCACTTTTGGTCTCTCTATTTCTCTCTGTCTCTCTAGTGAGAACATGTGCCCTATGGCAAAAGTCTCTCTAAAAAATAAAAAATACATTTAAAAAATTGAAAAATAAATAAAAATGCTTCCCTAGGAAATTCTGATGTATTTTAACATTGAGATTTACTGCACTAGATCAATTGCTTCAAATATCCAGCAGTTAGCCAAGTGAAAAAGATTATTTGCTGAAGACCCAGGAAGCTGTTTCTCATGTCTAGACTCTATTTTAAAAACAAAGTCACTCACATTTTTGCCTTGCTTAAAGGATACTTGTAGAATATGGTTGGAGTCAGCTATCTACCAGCCCCAACTGCATTGTCTTATACCCTTTATCAAAGATCAGTTGACTGTATGATTTGAGCTTATTTCTGGATTCTCGATTCTGTTCCATTGGTCTATGTATCTGTTTTTGTGCCAGTACCATGCTGTATTACTTATCACTGCTTTGTATTATACTTTACAATTAGGTAGTGAGATACCTCCTAGTTTATTATTTTGATACAGTATTGCCTCAGCAGTACAAGGTCTTTTTTGATTCCAAAATTTATAATTATTTTTTCTATTTCTGTGAAGAATGACTCAGGTAATTGATTTGGAATTGCATTAAATATGTAAATCAATTTGGGTAGGATTGACATTTTGGTTATATTGATTCTTCCAATCTGCTTAACAAAAATACTCAAGAGCATGGGCTGTCCTTCCACTTTTGTATATCGTACTCAATTTCTTTTTTAAGTTTTTAATAGTTTTACTTTTAAAAATCTTACTTCTTTTTCAAAAAGAATTATTTATTTACTTTTATCAATTATTATTATTATTATTCAGTTTGACTAGAGAGAGACAGAGAGAGGGAGAATGAGAAAGCAAACCACCCAGTCCAGGATTTGAACCACAGTCAGCCATCTGGGAATCCAGTGCCTTAACCACCATGTCACCTGCCTACCCCAAGGTCTTTTACTTGTTTGGTTATATTTATTCCTAGGTATCTTACTTGTTTTGTAGCTATTGTAAATGGAATTGTGCTTTTCTTTTTTTCCTTTTTTTTAAAAAATAATTATTTATTTTATTTTATTTATTCATTCATTTATTTTTTAATTTGACCAGAGAGAGACAGAGGGTGAGAGTGAGAGAGAGAGGAAGTGAGAAAGCAAGCCACCAGATTCAGGACTCGAACCCTGGTCAGCCACGTGGGAGTGTCCAACACCTTAACCACCACACTACCTGCTGGTCCCCAGAATTGCATTTTTCAGTTCAGTCTCAGTCTGTTCATTATTGTTGTATAAAAAAGCTATAGTGTTTTTTTTCTTGGGGGGGGAGGGGTTTTGCTATAGGGTGTGTGCACTTGCTGGAGAGACAGACAGAGAAACAGAGAAACAGAAAGCTAGAAATTACCCATAGGAGGGATGGCCGTGCCACAGTCTCTTCTCCTCATTTCTCCTCTTGGGGTTTTGGGCATGTATGAATACATTCCTGGCATGAGTTTCAAGACACTGGATCTGGCACTCAAACTGCAGTCAGTCATGACTGAGTCCAGCACCTTAACCACTATGCCACATGCTGGCCCCCAAAGCTATAGATTTGTGTAGATTGACTTTGCATCCTGCTACTTTACTGAATTCATTGGTCACTTCTGGAGCTTTTTGTGGATTCCTTTGGATTTTCTAAGTATATAATCATATCATCTGCAAATAGGGACAGTTTAACGTCTTCTTTTCCTATCTGAACGCCTTTTATTTTGCTCTCTTGTCTGATTGCATTGGCTAGGACTTTCAGCACCATGTTAAAATTAGTGTAGAGAGTGGGCAACCTTGTCTTGTTTCATTTTTATTTTTTAGAGAGAGATTTTTGCTACAGGGCATATGCACTTACCAGAGAGACAGAAAGCAAGAAATCACCCCACCCTCTCCCACAGGAGGGATGGCCATGTTGCACTCCCTTCTCCTCTATTCTCCTCTTGGAATTTTGGGCACCCATGCATATGTGCCCAGCATGAGTTTCAAGTCTCTGGGGCCAGGACTCAAACCACTATGCGGGAGTCCAGCAACATTACCATTA
Organism: Tupaia tana; assembly: GCA_026018925.1. Lineage (NCBI taxonomy): Eukaryota > Metazoa > Chordata > Mammalia > Scandentia > Tupaiidae > Tupaia > Tupaia tana. The sequence goes on along the minus strand of JAKSZU010000009.1, from coordinate 57,224,727 downwards.
AGCCATCTTCTGGTCCTGTTGTTCTAGTTTTTTAATGGGAAAGCTTTTAACTTTTCCTCATTCACCATGATGCTCACAGTAGGTCTGTCATATATGGTTTTTATTATGTTGAGCAATGTCCTTTTTACCCCAATTTTTCTAAGAGTCTTGATCATGAAGGGATGTTGTATTTCATCTAATGTTTTTTCTGCATCTGGAGATACGATTATATGATTTTTTTTCCCTTGCTTTCTGTTAATGTTGAACCATCCTTATGTCTCCGGGATAAAGTCTACATGGTCATGGTATATAATTTTCTTGATATGTTATTAAATTTGGTTTGCTAGTATCTCGTTGAAATTTTCTGTATCAGTATTCATCAGGGATATTGGTCTGTAGTTTTCTTTTTTGTTATGTCCTTGTCTGGTTTCAGTATCAAAGTAATAGAGGCTTCATAAAATGAGTTTCTGAGGATTCCTTCATTTTGAATCTTTTAGGAATCGTTTGATAAGAATTGAGGTTAGGTAATCTCTGAAAGTTTTGTAAAATTCAGAAATAAACCCATCTGGACCTGGACTTTTCTTTCTTGAGAGACTATCACTGCTTCAATCTCTTCACTTGTTATTGTTCTATTCTGGCTTTCTGTTTCATTTTGATTCAACTCAAGTGACTTGTACTTATTCAGAAATTTGTGATTTCATCTAGATTTTCTAGTTTGTTAGCATATAGTTGCTCGTGGTAGTCTCATAATTTTTTTTGTATTTCATATGTATCAGTTGTAAAATTGCCAGCTTCATTACTTCATTCATTATCTATCTGGTTCCACCTAGAGGGATGAAAGGCTTATATTTCCACGTAGTGCCTAGCAGTGCCTTTCCTATAGCAATTACTTTAAAATTGTGAGAGGGACCAGCAGTTAGCTTAATGACTATGTCGCTGAACTCCCATGTAGTCAACTGCAGTTCAAGTCCCAGACCCGGTAGCTTGAACTCATACCGGGCGCATGTGTGTGTGTGTGTACCCAAGATCCTAAGAGGAGAATGGAGGAGAAGGGATTACAGCAAGGCCATCCCCTTGGGGGGTGATTTCTCGCTTTCTGTCTCTCTGTCTCTCTGGTGAGTGCACGCGCCCTGTAGCAAAAACCTCTCAAAAAAAAAAAAAAAAAAAAAAAGAAATGAAAGTGTTGGTTCCTTGACTCAGTAGTAATATGCTGCTCAAGAGAAGTTGGATTCCACACCATGATTTTGATTCCAATCTCCAGCCACATCAGCTTGAAACCCCTGGGCACATACAAGTCTTCAGAATCCTCCAAGGAGCTAAAGGACTGAAGGAAAGGGATAGAGTCACTATCAGACCCTATAGAGGTACTCCTCTCTCTCACTCTCTCTCTCTCACTCACTCAGATCATGTAGAGGTACTTCTCTCTCTCTCTCTCTCTCTCTCTCTCTCTCTCTTTCACTTTTACTCTCATATGTGCATGCACAAGCTTTATCATGAAAAAAGAAAGAAAATGATGAAATAAAATAAATGGTGAGAAACGAATGAATTTCTCCTTCCTCAACTGCTGGGTAAATTCCCTAAGTGAATCCTACTTGTATAAATAACAAGAGAAGCTTTCATCCCAGTATGTCTTAGTTTTCTTTCGCTTTTTGTCTGTGCCTGTCTCTATCCCTATGTACATCCCTATATCTCTGTCTGTTCTGTCCATCTTTGTCTTTCTCTCTGTGTCTCCTCACCTTCTGCCCTCTACCTTAGCACTATCGATCTGACTTTCTGTCCTTTTTTTATGGTATTTTCCTTTTCATTGTCAGTATATCTTTGACTTTTTCCCTGCTTGGTCTTTATCTGTCCAAGTCCGTTTCTCTGGCACCCCACCCCCTTTTAACCTGAAGGTCAAGCTCTGAAGCTCTTTTAAAGCCCCGCTTAAACTGTGACTCAAAGTAGAGTGTTACTGGGCCTTTTCAAGTTGGAACTCAGAGAAGGCTAAAGTCTGAAAACCTTGTAACTGCAAGGAAAATCAACTTTCCAGGGTCAGGTGACATCCAGTGCCTCTTACCAGGCACTCTGAATACTTAATTTACATGATAAGGCATATAAAGGTGATCCACAATAGCTAATCATAATAACAATGCTAATTTCTCTAGCTCCAGCTTCAAAGATAAGGACTTGTTAAAGAACAAACATAAAGTTCTAGAAAATCATTGACCACTTTGGCACTTTGCCCTGGAAACTCTTAGGATTCATATATAAGTATAAAGGAATTGAAACTAAAGGTACTTTGTAATAATGCTATTTTTCAGTACCCACAGTGAGACAAATACACATTAATTTATTTAATGTCTAAACAACATTTTGTGGAGATGGAAACTGAGGGTGAAGGTTGTTAATTAACTCTATAATCAGTCATTTACAAGGAGGGGAGCTGGGATTTGAACTCAACTGTAATCTGATTCCAAAGCCTTGGCTCCTAACCTCTCCAGCATTTCCCAAGATTGTCAGCTTTTAGAAATCCCTTGGGTGCTCATTAAACCATCAGATTCCTGAGCCTTGTCCCCAGAGTAGGGACTGGGAGTCTATTTGTTTAACAAATGACCCAGGTGATTCTCACCATGGAACTTGTTTGGGAAACAGTGTGATGTATGAGGTAGAGAGTTAGATTTCTCTCTGAATAGCCTCTACCCCAGCTGGTACTTAGTAGCACTCGGCCTACCTTCATCTAATCTTAGTCTCCTCTAGAGAATCAAAATCGGTCTGATTTTTTAGTCTCTCTTCCCTAGAGAATAAAAATCAGCTTTAAATTCTTTATTGAACCTATTATTCAAATGTACAGATGTCTCCACCCTGGTGGCATCCGAATATTGTCCTGAATTTCAACCAGTCAATACAGAGATGGAGCTTTATTTATGGAATGGAATCAAGTAGAAGAGTATGCTGTATTTATGTGGGGAGGGGGGTTGGGAAGGTTTCAATCTTCCTGATACTCTTAGAAATCATGTCATGTAGGGACCAGCAGATCGCTTAATGGTTCTGTCACTGGACTCCCACGTAGTCGACCGCGGTTTGAGTACCAGACCTGCGGCTTAAACCTCAGGCCTGGCACGGATGCCTTCATTCCCAAGATCCTGAGAAGAGAATGGAGGAGAAGGGATTGCGGCATGGCCACTGAGGGGGGGGGGGGGGGGGGGAGGGTGATTTCTCACTTTCTGTCTCTGTGGCAAGTGCACACTCCCTATAGCAAAAATTTCTCTAAAGAAAACAACAACAACAAAAAGACCCAGAATTATAAGCTTGAACTTTCTTTGGGGTCAGACAGAAGAAAAAAAAAGTTGTATCATGTAGGTGATTGACTATTTCATCATTTTAAAGCTCAATCCTTATTATAAAAAGGATATTTTTCTTTTAATAGAATGTCCTGATACTAATATGATACTAATAATAGTTAACATTTAGAAAATGTATAGGACAAAAATATGAAATAACAATGACTTTACATATAATATACTGGCTATCAGGCCCTGAGTAAGTGATTTACATAAATCTTTTCATTGAATACTCACAACAAACTTGTGATCCGGCCACTTTATCTGCATTTTATAGATAATGAGGGAGAGGTTCAAATAAATTACTTGTTCATGATCTGATATTCTAAACCAGGTTCCTTTTACTGCAGTTTGTGGCCTTAACACTCTTGCATAGCCTCCACTACAAACAGGTCAAAGAAAGATTTCGGGAAATTCAGTGATTATAGATCCCTAATGAGATATGAAAGGATGTCTTAGGATATTCAGGGTGTTTTGAGAAATATTTTTAGGTGTTTACTTACATGGGGAGTATAGGATTCTTCTACAAAAATATCATTTGTTTTACATGTAGAGAGATACTGATTTGATCCAGTGTAATATTTCTTGTATTCGAATCTTTTTACATTTTTAACAATTAATTGCTTTAGTCAGGACAAAGGACACATGCCCTCCGAGAGAGTGAGAGAGGAAGTGCCCCTCCAATGAAGGTTGATCGTAGCATAATCCTTTTCTCTCCATTCCACCCTCCTGTAAGGATCCTGAGCAGAAGTATACACATATCCAGCATGGTTTTCAAGATGTTGGGTTCTAGTTGGGACTAGAACCTAGGTCAGCCATGTGGGATCTAGCTCCTTCTATATAGTGTTTAACCACTGCACTATGGGGCCAGCCCTGATCAACTGTTTTGAATTCACTATGATTTCGGAACTCCTTTTCTGAATCTTTAGAACCCAAACTTTCCCAAATTTATAGGCTTTAAAAATTTTTATTATTTAAATTTATTTTATACATTCAAATACATACATCACTACAGCTTGTAAAGTGAATTTACCCAACGTGAATACACTTCACACCAGTCCATTTGAAGCTATCATACATTTTATCAACAATCATCCATTTCTGTGTCCCTTAAATGTCTTGCTTCTCTAAATTTATCCTTGATTCCTTTCCTTTCACTCTCCCCCTTCTCCCACCCTCTTCCCAACTGTCTTCAGTATCTGTAACCATTTTTAGACTTTAACACACACACACACACACACACACACACACACACACACAATTTCCTGTATGGTGGTCAGAGTCCTTCCAAAATAAAGTGACAACGGAAGGAGGAATGAAGAGATTTTTTTTCCTTTCTTGAATTCTCCCCTGTTCCTAAAATATTTCTCTTCATTATGCAAGGAACCATAATAGTGATGAAGAATATAATAAAAATGACTCTCAACAAGAAGTGCAAGATATTTGATATATATGTATGAGTAGCTTGTCAACAATTCTTTTCAACTCATAAAGCTTTACCAAAATTATATATTGTTAAATAAAAACCTAACAGCTTTCAAATATCTGAGTACTTATAATTTCCAAATTTAGAATTCTTTTCTTCTACCTAAACTACACAAATGAGAATAAATCAGAATTTCTTTTAAAAACTTCAGCTTTCAAAAAATAAGTGACTGTCAAAATGGCTAAATTTACTGCATTAATCTTCAACCGATTTATACAACTTAGTGACTTCAAAGAAGGAAAAAAAACTTAATGTAACATATGTCTGATATTAACTTATTAGTCTTTCTTTTGAAAAATTGTTTTTATTTTTATGAAACAATACACAAAATGGATACAAGTTTAATCAGTAAAGAATGTCTGTTCCTCTTTCCCACATTTTAATTCCCAGTAGACAATTACTTTCAAATATTTTATGTTTTAGTTCTGTTAACTCATAGACTATGCTAGTAATACCTCCTTTTTTTTTTGAGAGAGAGATTTTTTGCTATAGGGTGTGTGCACTCTCCAGAAAGACAGAGACAGAGAGACAGAAAGTGAGAAATCACCCCCGCCCCCAGGGGGATGGCCACACCACAGTCCCTTCTCCTCCATTGTCGTCTTGGGACCTTGGGCATGCATGGACACGCACCTGGTGTGAGTTTAAGCCACTGGGTCTGAGACTCGAATCGCGGTTAACTACATGGGAAACCAGCTACATAGCTAATATGCTAACTGCTGGTCCTGTTAGTAACACCTTCTTTAAAAAAGGTAATAATAAAAGACATATACCCATCACCTAACTACACAAATTATGGATATTTTGCCAAGAGTGCTTCATCTAGATCCCCCTCCCATTTTTTTCCCCTGGAATTTCTTTTCCTTTCTGGTTTTCTATTCCAAATAACCAGTCCTTGGGGCAAGGACTAGATGTAACTTGTAACTCTACTCTTCAGCCCCTCTATAACTTGCTCACTGCCTGGAAAATCTACCTTTGCTCTAGTGTTCGCAGATGAAACTAGATTGCTGGGAACACAAGCAAAGTCTTGTCATTTATAACATTGGGCCACTTTAAAATTTTTATTTTTAGTATAAGTGATATACAATGAACTGAACATATTTACAGTATACAATTTGGAAATTTTCAAATATGTAAATGGTCATGAAGCCACTGCACAAAGTAGCAAACACATCCATCACCCAAAATGTTTTCTCATGTCATCCTGCCATCCTGCCTCTCCCCATACCCTTTTCTCAATATGGGAAAAACCGGTCTGATTTTTTTTTTTAGGTTTTTGCTGTAGGGTGCAAGCATTCACCAGAGAGGAGAGAGTCAGTGAGAGGGAAAGTGAGAAATCACCCTCTGGAGATATGGTCATGCCACAATCCCTTCTTCTCCATTCTCCTCCTGGGATTTAGGGCACACATGCAACGTGAGCCTGGCACATGAACCTGGTGTGATTTTCAAGCTGCTGGGTCTGGGACTCGAATCACATTTGGCTATGTGGCAGTCAGCGCTTTAATCACCAGGCCACCTGCTGGTCCTCTGATTTCTGATGCTAGAGATTAATCTGCATTTCCTATAGTTTTGAATAAATGGAATCATACAATGTGTACTCTTATATCTGGCTTCTTTCACTCAGCATAATTATTGTGACACTATTCATATTGTTGTATGGACTCATGGATCTTTTATTTTGGTTGCTGAGTAGTTAGTTGTTCATTAAATGGATATACAGCATGGTATTTATCCATTCACCTCTCAATCCATATTTGGGGTATTTCCAATTTCCATCTATTACAAATAAATCTGTGACAGATATTCATGAACAGGTTTTTGTATGAACACATGTTTTATTTTCTCTTGGGTGAATACACAGAGGTGGAATGGTTGGATTATGCAGTAGGTATAGGTATAACATTTTAAGAAAATGCCAAACTGTTTTCCCAAAGTGGTTTTACCATTTTATATTCACATAAGCAGTATATGAATTTCAGTTCTTCCATATCCTTGCCACATTTGGTATGATCAATCTTTTACATTTTAGTCATTCTAATAGGCACATAATTATATATCACTGTGGTTTATTTTTCATTGTTCAGATTGCTAGTGTTACTAAGCAACTTTTCATGTACTTAATAGTCATCCTTATATCTTTTTTGGTGAAGTGTCTGTTCAAATTCTTCTCCTATAATGGGAGGAAGGGGTCTTAATACCACCCTCAAGTTTGCTAACTCATTAAAGGACTCACAGAATTCAACAGACATTTGTTACAGAAAAAGTATACAGTGTAAGCACAACAGGCACAAGTCATCTATTGGGTGGGGTCCAGAATGGGAAAGTATAGGCTTCCAAGTTCTTTCTCATCTGGAGTCTCACAATACATACTTTTTCTCTGGCTATGAACTGCAAGGATACATGTAAAAACTCTGTACCAGAAAGCCTATTCAGGTCTTGGGTTCAAGGTTTTTAGAAATGCTGGTCAAACAGTGTATCTTGCTATGCAACCAAATCTTAGAGCCCTAACAATGAAATCAGGTGCACAGCATCAATCTTGGTGTTTGTGCAAAGCAATCCTGTCAGGATGGTATGATAGGGACCAGCAGTTAGTGTAATGGCTATGTCACTGGACTCCCATGTAGTTGACCGCAGTTCGAGTGCCAGACCTGGTGGCTTAAACTCTGGCTGGGCACATGTGCATTCATACCCAACATCCTGAAAACAGAATGGAGGAGAAGGGATTGTGGCATGGCCATCCCCCCCTGGGGGGTGATTTCTCACTTTCTGTCTCTGTCTCTCTCTGTCTTTTTGGTGAGTGAAAAAGGCATGATGCAGTCCATTGTTCTAGGTGTAACCAGTAAAATCATTTTAACATAATGAGTCATCTAAGTATCATATTCTCAGAGATTATCCAATAATTCAGAGATGTGTGAAAAGTGAGCTAACAATACCTACTATGTTAACTCTTTTCTCACATCCATTTTATTATTGGGCTATTTACCTTTATTCACTTTTAAGAGTTATTTGTATATCTTGGATACAATCTTTTTTTTTTTTTTTTTGGAGAGGTTTTTCGCTATAGGGCGCGTGCACTCGCCAGACAGACAGAGAGAGACATAGAGACAGAAAGTGAGAAATCACCCCCCAGGGGGGATGGTCACGCCACAATCCCTTCTCCTCCATTCTCCTCTCGGGATCTTGGGCACGCACACACACGCGCCCGGCGTGAGTTTTAAGCCACCGGGTCCGGGACGTGAACCGCGGTCGACTACGTGGGAGTCCAGCGACATAGCCATTACGCTAACTGCTGGTTCCCTTGGATACAATCTTTAATCAACTATATGCTTTGCAAGGATGTTTTCTAGTCCTTGGTTGATCCATTTATTCTATTAACAATGTCTTTTTTTAGAGAGATTTTTGCTATAGGACACTTGCGCTCATGGAGAGACCGAGAGAGGCAGAAAGACAGAAAACGTGAAATTCTTTCCCCTCCCCAGGGGGATGGCCACACCACAATCCCCTTTCCTCCATTCTCCTCTTGGGATTTTGGGCATGCAGGCACATGCATGCAGCGTGAGTTTTAAGCCACAGGGTCCAGGAATCGAACTGTGGTTGACCATGTGGGAAGGGAGAGGAAATCTAGAATAACTGCTTGGTTTCCATCAACTGAGTACAGAGTAGTGCCATTTATCCTATATAGAGAATAGAAGAGAAAGAGCAGGTCTGGGGTAGGGGTTAGGAGCACAGAGGAAAATACGTTTAATTTTAGACATTAAAACATGAGATACTTAAAAACAATCAAGTGGATCATTGGAATTATGGATCTGGAGTTCAGGAGAAAGATGTGGGACAGAGCTATAAATTTGATGGTTACCAGTTATATGGGTGATAGTTGGAAGCCACAAGCATAGATGATGATATTGCCGAAGGAATATGTAGAGTGAAGAAAAAGATATGCAAAAAAACTCTGAAGAACACCACAATTTTAGAAAGAGACACAAGCAATCAATTGTTACAGTGTGTGGTAACTAAAATAAAGACATGCATGAGATAGTCTAATGAGATTGATTGATGACTGGGAGAAGTTACCATAAACTGACTTTGGTTTGGATATAGTAGTATATATAGGAGTATACCAATGAGATGAGGCACAAAAAAGAAGATAATCTATTTTACAAGGAAAACAGAACTTCAAATGAGAGCTCTCTCAACCTCCCCTGCCCCCAACACTCAAATCCAGAGCAGTGTTTCTCAAATGTAGTTAAAAAAAAAAAGTCCACATGAATGAGAAACATGTAGGGGCTTTATCAAAATGAATATCTGCATGAAATTTTGTACAGAGTTTAAGGTGTAACCATGGAATGTGCAATTAAAATGGAGGGCAGTATAATGGACTTAAGAGTTGATGAGAGGGGCCAGCAGGTGATGTAGTAAAGGGTGCTGGATTCCCACATGGCCTACTATAGTTTGAGTCCCAGACCTGGTGGCTTGCTTTCTCGCTTTTCCTTTCTCTCTCTCTCTGTCTCTGCCTGGTCAAATTAAAATAATAATAATAATAACAAATGGAATTAAATACATAAGTAATTCTTTTAAAAAATTGATGAGGTCAAAGAATTATGACCTTTGGGTTGCCAGTTCCAGCAGGAAGGCATGGTGGGAAAATTGGGAGCACAGAGAGGTTTTGCAAGAGTCTAATTGATTCAATCTGTTTTCTCTCATTAAAAAGAACAAATAAACTAGATAAGATAAGACTAAGAGCAGAGTAGTTTTCCTCTGAGCTGGTCCCAAGTCAAAGAGGCAGCACACACAGTCACCTTGATGAAAAAGAAATCAACAATTGATTTGGTTGATTGAATGTGGTCATTAAAACAACAACACACACATGAATTACACTGATTTTGTTTTCACTTTCAGCTGATTATCTGGCACTTTACACTCAGCCCTTCCTAATGAACTGATATAACCTAAAGTTACTAAACGTTCAGGCTTTCATTTCGTCAATAATTCTGGGGATAAAAATTTCCATGTTACCCATAATTTTTATCCTAAAAAGAAGTCTCAAGTTGAGTCATTGTCTACTGTTATGTTAGAAAATGTTTCTATCTCCATTCTCATAAAAAAGACAGATAACTCTGAGTTTAGAAATATATTATTTGAAGTACATCATGAACTAGATTTCTCTTGGGAATTAACTCATTTGTGTCTTTGTGGAATCCCAAGACTGTCTTCTGAAACTAAATTTGATGGTCTATGAATATTCTACTATGGCTAGAAATATTCTTCTTCTGAAAAATCTACTAACGTATTTTGTTATTATGTCAGAGCAGCTATCTACCTGGCTCTCCAGAATTGGGTGTATCTTGTTAGAAATATGCTATTGTAACATATTACTCTATTTTCAGAAAAGCTGTAAATATTCCTATTCATTCCTTGTAACTTTTCTAAAAACAGTCACATAAAAACAAATGCCTCCTTTGAAAAACCGCTATAGCATGGTCTTTCCTATGATAAAATTAAGGCAATTCTGATTTCAGAAGTAAATACAAGGAATGATAAGATTTCATAAGAGAACTAACCCTTCTCTTTGTGTATCCATTAATTCTGTATAGCATTCATTGTTTTCTAAGATAAATTTCCTGACCCACATACTATGATAGTAAGTTAGTTATGCACAAGAAGATAATTGTCCCTAAATAACCTGAAATTAGGAGATGTTTTAGGAAGTATAAGATGTGTGAAGAGGAAATAAACTGTCACTTTTACAGTGACTCTACCCAGGAGCTGAAGGATTATATTGTAGAACAAAAACAAAACAAAATGAAACTTACAGAAAGGAGAGCTTGAGAATAAGGGACTGTCAGTTTGTGTGCAAATTTGTGTGAGGGAAAAGATACTAAAGAAAGGAAATACTAGGTTACTATAGAGTTATATTTCTGTACATGGGAAGAGGCTCTAGTGTATTATATATAAATATTCCCATGGAACATGAGATTTTTTTTAATCTACTTGCCCAAACAATCTTAGAGATTTTATTAGGTTGCTAACTATAGTATTAGTTGCAAGGACTGCCATACAAAGTACCACAGACTGAGTGGCTTACACAACTGAAATTTGTTTTCTCACAATTCTGGAGTCTAGAAGTCTGAGGTCAAGGGTCAGCTGGGTTGGTTTCTTCAGAGACCTCTCCTCTCAGCTTGTAGATGGCTGTCTCATCCCTGTATCTTTTTTTTATTTTTGGAGAGGGTTTTGCTATAGGGCGCATGTGCTTGCCAGCCAGACAGAGAGAGACAGAAATAGAAAGCGAGAAATCACCCCCTGGGGGGATGGCCACGCCGCAATCCCTTCTCCTCCATTCTCCTCTCAGGATCTTGGGCATGCACGCACACACACCTGGCATGAGTTTAAGCCACCGGGTCCAGGACACAAACCGCAGTCGACTACATGGGAGTCCAGTGACATAGCCATTTTGCTAACTGCTGGTCCCTTCATCCCTATATCTTTATATGGTCTTTTCTCTGAGTGTCTGTGTCCTAATCTCTTCTCATAAGAACATCAGTCATATTGGACTAGGGCCCACATAATAACCTCATTTTAACTTAGTTGCCTTTAGAAGACTGTATCTCCAAATACAGTTGCATTCTGACTGGGGGTGAAGTCTTAGCCATGTGAATTTTGGATAGTGTGATCCAGCCCATAACAGTCATCACTTCGGGTTTCTATATACGTTAATACAAAGACAGTTCCCTGTAAATACCATCTACTGTAAATGTAAAAATTGAATTTTTGGATAAAATCTAGTTGACTGTGAGTTACAGTTCTAAAGGTCTGATCCATCTAGGGAATCAACATCCATTTTCTGAATACCTACTCTGTTCTGGGCACTGACATGGATGCGAGGGCTGGAAAGGCAAGAAAGTATATTCCTTGCCCTTCAGAAGTTTGCAATCTGTAGAAGGAACAATATAAACAAGCTAGTACAATAAAATGTGCTAAATATTATTAAACAGGAAATGCAATGTTGAAGGAACAAATTCAGCCAGATCCATGTGACCTAATTAATTAAAAGAAGTATATTAGGTCCCAGAATACCACCTAATTAACACTTTCATGAAATATTAGTTTACTATTTTAAGGCTTAATTTATTCATCTGTTTAGTTTTTGACCTGAAACCCTAAAATGCATTTGATGCAGATATTTTTTAAAAAATACTTTACAAAATATCATATTTCTACTTATTGAAAAAATTCAGTGGAAATATTTTAAATTTTGTCATAATGCAGTGATCATGACCTTGCGGATTATACTATCCAAATTAAAAATCAGTCTTGATAGGACACTATAAACTAAGCCATCATTAAACACAAGGCTATATGTAAGAATTCAGAGATCCAAGGACAGTTTTAAAAAAAAAACTATATGTGAATTGTTTGCCAAGAACTAGAACAGTCACTAATGATACTTAAGAGCCAGAGTAATAAAGTGGTGAGATAACCCAATTCATTATCAAGTAATGTATCACTTAGAAAGCAGATATCTATCTTATAAAAGTTATCCTGAAATTATGATACACTTCAAGAACCATTCAGTCTATTCTAAATTATTTTTCATAATACCACCATTTTTCCTGATAAACCAAGGATAAATTTATCACAAATCTCTACATACATCAGTAATTCTTCATTTTAGGCTTCTTTTCTATTCAATCCTTCAAAGATGCTATTAGGAGACAAAAGAGAAGTTTTAGGTCAGTAAATACCACTAAGAAAAGGTCAGAGAATCTTCTTTGGAGTTGTATATTCAAAATGGTACTCTAATATGGGCAAAACAAATAAAGACAAATATGGCATGATAAATGCTCACAGCTTTAGGACAAAGTTGTCAATAGTTGATAAACCTGTTTTACAAAGTAGCCAACTTTTGCTTCTTGTAGATTTCTTCTCCTGTAGTTTTCTTAAAATGCAAGGCTATATGATTTAGCTTTGAAATATATAAAACAAGAAATTTGAATGAAAGTATTTTTATTGTCCTGGTCTGGAACTTTGAATAGTCTGAAATTTTACATTACATACAAATTATCAAGTCTGTCAGCCACAGTTTCATAGATGCTGGCAGAAGATGCAAGACTCCTAGGATAAGAGACAAAGGACAGTTTATTAAAACTAGCAATAGCAGTAGCCACAGTATCAACATTTGTTCTAGTTCTCTAAGCCACAATTCCCACAGGGTGCAAAGAAGGCCAGAAGATACCTGCCCATGCAGTAGAGTACATTATAAGAGAGGAATTCTAAATTTATCCTTTATAATAGTAACAAGATGGACCAACGTGGAAGGCATTATATTAAGCGAAATAAGCTAGGCACAAGAAGAGAAATTTTTTTAGCTCCCACATGTTCTTACTCTTGTAGAAGCTAAAGAAATTGACCTCATAGAAGGAGAGAGTAGAGTAGTGCTTACTAGAAGCTGGGAATGGTTAGGGGAGGGAAGGAGAGATAGAGAGATATTAGTTAATGGATTATAGTATTTATTTTGGGGGTGATAAAAATATTCTGGAATTACATAGTGGTGATGGTTGCACAATATTTTGAATGTACTAAAAGCTACTTTACAATTTACAGTGGTTAAAGTGCTGACTTTTATGCTTTGTGGATTTTATCTCGATAAAAATATATGCCCCTGACCCCTGCCATAAATAAATAAATAAATAAAGGCAGTAAGCTCTGGAGGGAAACACTACTTCTGTTTTCCATGGTTGTTCACTGTACATTCTTTTTAAAAGTGAAATATAATTCATATATGAAAATCCTTTCAAAGTGTATAATTCAGTAGTTTTGAGTATATCCCAAAAGTTATACAATCATCACCACTCTGAAATTCCAGAACATTTTCCACTATCTGAAAAATAAGTCTCATACGCATTAGTGGTCACTCCCAATCCTGCCTACCTTCCCTGAACCCCTGGGAATCATTAATTTACTTTGTTCCCCCCCCCCAGGTTTTTGTCATAGAGTGTGTGTGCTCACCAGAGAGAGACCATGAGAGGAAAAGTCAGAAATCACTCCCCAAGTGAGATGGTCATGCTGCAGCCCTTTCTCAATTCTCCTCCTGGGATTTTGGGCATGCATGCACATACACCCAGTGTGATTTTCAACCTGCTAGATCCAGGACTCTAACTGTGGTTGGCCATATGGGAGTCCAGCACCTTAGCCACCATGCTACCCACTGGCCCCATTAATCTATTTTGCTTCTTTGAATTTGCCTGTTGTAAGCATTTCATGTAAAAGGAATCATACAAAATGCGACTTTTCATGACTGGCTTCTTTTAGCATAATGTTTTTCAAGTTCATCCATATTGTAATATGAATTAGTTCCTTTTTTTGATGACTAGATAGTATTCCATTGTATGGGTATAGCATGTTTTCTTATCTATTCATTATTTGATGAGCATTTGAGTTGTTTCCATCTTTTGGCTATTATGGACATTCCTATACAAGTTTTTGTAAGAGCATATATTTTCTATTCTCTTGAGTATATAATTAAGAGTGGAATTGCTAGATCATATGAAATCTCTATATTTAACTTTTTGAGAAACTGCCCAACTGTTTTCCAAAGCAGCTGTACCATTTTATATTCCCAGTAGTCATCTACAAGGGTTCCAATTTCTCCACACCCCTGACAACTCATGTTGTATCTCATCTTTTTGACTGTAGCCATCATAGTAGGTTGAAGTGGTATCTGGTGGTTTTGATATGCATTTTCCTTTTGGCTAATAATGTTGATAATTTCTTTTCATGTGTTTATTGGTCATTTTTGTATCTTCTTTTGAGAAATGTCTGTTTAAATCCTTTTCCCTTTCCTACATTAGATTATCAGGATTTTTAAATTATTTTCATTGTTCAGTGTTAAGAGTTCTTTAGACTAGAGCCTTACACTACACACATTTGGCAAATATTTTCTGTGAGTTATTGTTTTACTTTCTTGAGGGTATCCACTAATGCACAAGTGTTTAATTTTGATAAAGTTCAATTTATCTATTTTTGGGAGGGTCATTTCTTCTTTCAGTGTTATATGTAAGAAACCAAGGTCAGTAATATTTACACTTATGTTTTCTTCTAAGAGTCATCTAGATTTAACTTTTCCATTTAGATTTTGGATCTATTTTGAGTTATATTTTCTAAGTAGTTTGAGAGAAAAGTCCAACTTCATTCTTTTTTTTTAGAGAGAATTTTCTATAGGGTGCATGTGTTTGCCAGAGGGACAGAAAGTGATAAATCATCCCCCAGGGGGTATGGACATGCTGCAATCTCTTCTCCTCCAGTCTCCTCTCGAGATTTTGGGCACACACACACACATGCCTAGCATAAGTTTCAAGCTACCAGGTCTGGGACTCAAAGCACAATCACCCATGTGGGAGTCCAGTGACATAATCACTACGCCATATGCTGTTCCCCCAACTTCATTCTTTTTCTTGTGTATACCCAATTGAGTTGCCAATATTTGTTGAAAAGACTACTACTTCCCATTGAAATTCTTTTTGGTCAAAAGTGCATTGATCATAAGTGATTATTTTATTTCTGGTTAATCTCTATGACATACACACAGTCTTTATTATTACAGCCTTGTAATAAAGTTTTAAATAAGGAAATGAACAAAGTTTAACACTGTAGCCTTTTCTTTTAACATTATTATTAATGCTTCTAGCTTGTGCTACACAGTGCAAAAAAGAAATTAAATGCATTTAGATTGCAAAGCATAAAGTAAAACTGTCTATTTTTGCAGAAGACATAATTGTCCATACAGAAAATTCAATAATATCTACAAAGATGGTACTAGAATTCATAACTGAATTTAGCAAAGTTGCAAGATTCATGATCAATATGTGAAAATCAATTGTATTTCTACACACTAGCAATGAACAATAGAAACTAAAAAAGTTAAATATGTTTTTACATGAGTATATAAAAATATGAAATAATTAGGAATAAATCTATTAATAGAAGAGAAACTGAAAACCATAGACAATGCTGAGAGGAGTTAGAAAAAAACTAAACCTAAATAAATACTACTTTCATGGATTGAAGGACTGGATTTTGTAAGGATACCGATTATTCCCAAACTGGTCTGTTAAATTAATACATTACTAGTCAAAGCTCTAGCAGACATTTTTTTTTTGGAGGGTGGGGAGCAGGGCAGGAGTTGACAAGCTAATAATCAAATTCATATAGAAATGCAACAGTTCTGAAAGAGAGGAGCAAAGACCAAAAGACTAACACTACCTGCTTCAAAACTAACAAACTACAATAATTAAAACAGTATGTTATTGACCTAAAAATAGATGTGATCAATATCTTGCACCATTACAAAATTGAGCTCTAAAGGAATCATAGACCTTAATGCAACACCTAAAACTATAAATTCTACAATAAAAATTAAGAAAAATGTTTGGATAGCTTGGATTAGTTAAAGATTTCTTAGATATCATACCTAAGGTACACTCTACAAACAAACAAAAAAAATCAATCAGTATATTGGACTTTGCCAAGATTTTAAAAATTCTTTAAAAATTCTTTCTTTCTTTTTCTTTTTTTTTAAATTTTGCTATAGGGTGCATGTACTTATCAGATGAAGAGAGAGAGAGAGAGAGAGAGAGAGAGAGAGAGAGAGAGAGAGAGAGAGAGAGAAAGCACCCCTCAAGCAGAACGGGCACACTGCAGTCCCTTCCATTCTCCTCTTGGGATTTTGAGTAGGCATACACATGCATCCGTTGTATTTTTCAACCTGCTGGATCCCAGACTGGAAGAGCACAATTGGTCAAGTGGAAACTAACTGCTTTAATTTCCATACCAGTGGCTGGCCCGCAAATCTTTGTTTTTCAAAAGACACTGTTAAGAGAATAGGACAAGTGACAGACTGGTAGAAAATATTTGGAAAATATGTATAACTGATACAGGACTTGCATTCAGAATATAAAAAGAATCTCAAAAGTTGATAATGAGAAAACCATCAACCCAATTTTTAAAATAGTCAAAATATTTGAACAAACATGTCACAAAAGATATTTGGATAGCAAGTATCATATGTGAAGATGCTCAACATCATTAGTCATTAGGGAAACGCAAATTAAAAGCACGATGAGATATCACCACACATCTAGTAGAATGGCTAAAATTAAAAGTGAATGTCCTTTGTGGGAGGCTGCGCACCAGTGAGTCTGCCGAGGTTTCTCAGAGAGCAAACAATTGCCATGATTGGTTCCCTCAAAAAACCTGACCTTCGAAACCTTGCTCTAATTGGCCACTAGAATCCCTCAGATTTGCATATCCGGCACCTCATGATTGGTCCAAAAGCAACCATTCATAACCCACCGTTTACAACCAATCACAGCCCACCGTTTACAACCAATCATAACCCACCTTTTACGATCCTTCATTCAACCAATCACAGCCCACCAGCGTGTATATAACCACGATGCCTGGCCTACAATAGCCAGACGACCAGGAAGACAATGAAGACAACACAGAAGACCAGGAAGACGACGACCCTGGAGAGCCTGAAGAGCTGAAACACTGCACAGTCTCCAGAGGACCCTGAAGACCCTGAAGAGTTGTAACACTACATCGTCTCCGGACGACCCTGAAGAGTTGTGACACTGCGTCGTCTCCGTGCTGCTCACAACAGACGACACGACCCTGAAGAGTTGTAACACTGCGTCATCTCCGTGCTGTACCGTGCTGCCCACAATAAACAGATGACACTGAAGACACTGTGTCGTCTCCGTACTGTGACACTGCGCCGCTTGTCCCGGCTCTCACTCCTTTCCTCAGGAAACCTGTTCGACTGTCCCCCCGGGTCGGGACACGTGGCGCCCGAACCGGGTCGGGACAGTCCTTAACAAGTGTTGCCAAGGATGTAAAACTACTGGAACTCTCATACAAAGGTACTTTAAAAGTTCATGGAAGGGACCAGCAGTTAGCGTAATGGCTATGTTGCTGAACTCCCATGTAGTCGACCACAGTTGAAGTGCTGGACCCCTTGGCTTAAACTCACACCAGGTGCATGTGTGTGCGTGCCTAAAATCCAGAGAGAAGACTGGAGGAGAAGGGATTTCGGCGTGGCCATCCCCCCTGGGGGGTGATTTCTGCTTTCTATCTCTCTGTCTCTCTCTGTCTTTCTGGTGCGCGCACACGCCCTATAGCAAAAACCTCTCCAAAAATAAAAGTTCATGGAAAATGGAATTAAAATATAAGTTTATTTTAGTGCAAAATATTTTTTAATCTATGCCTAGTTTTTTCTGTAATATGAATTTTCCATGAACTTTTTGAAGATACCCCTCCTCCTTATCCTACATGCATGTGGGATATAAAGTGATATGATCCCTTTGGAAAACACTTTGACAGTTTCTTTATTTTTTATTTCTTATTTCCAAAGGGCAAGTGTGCACATGCATGTGTGAGTGTGTGTGTGTGTGTGTGTGTGTGTGTGTGTGTTTGAGAAAGAGAATGAGAGAGAGAGAAAAAGCACCTTCTAATGGGACATGATCACACTGAAAACTTTCTCCTCCATTTTGGCATCCTATCAGGATTTTGGTCATGCACACACACACGTGCCTGATGTGTTTTTTAAGCCACTGGGGCTGGATTCAAACAGCAGCTGACCATATGGGAAAAGGCTTTCTACGCACAGTACTTAACTGCTGCAGTACAAGGGTGGTCCTTTGGTAGTTCCTTAAAAAGTAAAACATCTACCTAGTATATGCCCAGCCATTATGCTCTTAGGTATTTTCTCCAAAAGAAATGAAAGTATATATACAGTAAATACAAAGACTTATACTATGTGTACATGTTTATAAAAGGATGTTTTTCCTCTTTTTTATTTTCTAGTACTAGTCCAAAACTCAAATGTCCATCAACAGATGAATGAAAAGGAAGATTGTGGTATATCCATACGATAGACTAGTACTCAGCAATAAACATGCAACAGCATGGATGACTCTCAAAGTAACTATGTGGAGTGAAATAAGTCACAAAAAGAAACACAATACATATATATGATTCCATTTAGACAAAATTGTATAAAATGCAAACTAATCTATGGTGACAGCCTGTGACCTGATGGTTCAAGAAGTTGGATCCTGTATGACAAATGGTACCGTTTGAGTCCTGGACTTGACAATGTGAAAAGAAACACACCTGCACGTGGGCATGCATTCTGAAAATCCCAAAAGTAGAGAAAAATCGAAGAGATGGATTGCAGCATTACCATTCTCTATAGGAGGTGCATTCTTCCTCTTTCTCCCTTTCTGGCAAGTGCACATGCCCTCTGATAATTTTTTTTTTTTTAAAAAAGATAAATTTTTGTGGACAAAACAAAGGAAACATTTTTTGGGGTGATAGTTATGTTCATTTTATTGATCAAAATGATGGTTGCAGAAGGTTATGTAATGTCAAATTTTATCAAGTTGTATACTTTAATATGTGTAGTTTATTTTATGTCAATTACATCTCAATAAAGAGTTCAGGGAATTACATAGCTTTGAGTAATAATAATAAACATTTATCAACTACTTGATTTGTGCCAGTCTCTGTCTTAAGCATTGTACGTGCATTGATTAATTTCACTATCAAAACAAGCTATGGTGGTGGCATAATGTTTTTTAGGTCTTTGTCATAGGGCATAAGCACGTGCTGGAGAAAGCCAGAGAGAGATGGTGAGAGAAAAAGTGAGAAATCACCCCCCTAGGGAAGATGGCCACACCACAATCCCTCTACTCTATTCTCCTGGGATTTTCGGCACACATGCACCTGCACCCAGCACGATCTTCAAGACACCAGGACTGGGACTTGAACTGCGGTCAGCCAACACTTTAAGTACCAAGCTACCCACTGGCTCTGGTGACATCATTCTTAACCCCACTTTAGTTCTGAGGAAACTAAGGGAGAGTAAAGATAAGTACCTGGGGCAAGATTACAAAGATCACAAACCATAATACTTCCTCTCACAATAATATAGCTGAAATACATCAAGCACTCTATGTCCTAGACCCAGAGTTAATCATTGGACATACACTATGTCATTTTTTTAATTTAAACAACAATAAAACTGTTTCTTCTAGTATAGTGGGATGACATTTGGAAAAACACATGAAATCATAAAGAAGAAAGGTACCCCAAACCCCCACCATGGATAGATGTCATCAGGGGGCCATTCCCTTCATGGGGTATCGACAATGGTCAGGCAACACCCAGCTAGGCCTGATCTGGACCCACACTTCTTCCCCACACGGGGAAATTCCCATGTCCTTGGGGAAGGGGGGAGAGATGGGGCTCCGTTTTTGAGCTGCTGCCATAGGCCTGGTGCTCCATGGCCCCAGGAACAGCTCTGTCACTCTCTGAACTTGTGAACTGAACTGCCCCTTCCCATGGAGACTCTCACCTCTTAACCTATCTGTCACTCCCAGTTGGAGCATGGGCCCCCTCACTCAGTAGAGTCATCTCAAGGAAGCCTCACACCTAGATCCCGTGCCTGAGCTTGAGTCTCTGGGACACTGACCAGAGGGCCCTGAGACAGCTAAATCCAGACCAGAGGGCCTCCCATTCCACACCCTGCTTCCATGTCACCTCCTCACTTTTAGCAAGGGCAATGTTAGTGCCCCAGGCACCGGCTGGTGCATGGTTCATTCTTGGCCTTGTGCCTACCTCCCTTTCTGCAGACAGGCGCAGGGGCAGTGATGGAAACCTGAGACCCCACAGGAGGATGAAGTATTTCTGGCCTGCCCAACCCTCAGGATGACAAGACACTTAGGAAACAGATGCCTCCTGAACTCTCCTGCTCTCCTGGAGAGACCGCTTCTTGACACCAGAGGAAGCATCATGCTTACAGATTGAAAAACAGTCACAGTGGAATTCAGCAACATGCCCCAAATTGGACAGTGAGTGGTGGAGTAGCAGAGAGTTAAACCAGGATCTTCATCCTGGTGTGTACCAGTAAGGAATAGGTTAAGAAATACTTCTCTGCTTACTAGTTTTTTGTTTGTTTGTTTTTGAGAGGTTTTTGCTATAGGGCGCGTGCGCTCGCCAAAAAGACAGAGAGAGACAGAGACAGAAAGCGAGAAATCATTCCCTGGGGAGGGGGATGACAATGTCACAATCCCTGCTCCTCCAATCTCCTCTCAGGATCTTGGGCATGCATGCACCCGGCGTGAATTTAAGGCATTGGATTCGGGACTTGAACCGTGGTCGACTACATGGGAGTCCAGCAACGTAGCCATTAAGGCAACTGCTGGTCCCTGTTTTTTTGTTTGTTTGTTTGTTTTGTTTGTTTGTTTGTTTGTTTGTTTTTAATTGCCAGAGGGTGCATGTACTCTCCAGAGAGAGAGAGGAAGAGAGGGAGAGAAAGCACTTAAGCACTTTAGCATGAGACATGGTCATGTCACAATCCTTTTTTTCTTCCATTTCTCCATTCCATCAGGGTTTTGGATACACACACACACACACACACACACACGTATCCAGTTTATTTTTGAAGCCACTGGAGCTGGTATTCAAACCTCTGTCCACCATGTAGGATTGGCTCCCTATAGACAGGGTTTAACTGCTATTCTTAGGGGCCATACCTGCTTCTCTGTTTAGAAGTTGGGCCTGTGTTGGAACCAGCAGTTAGCATAATGGCTATGTCGCTGGACTCCCACGTAGTCGACCGTTGTTCACGTCCCGGACTCGGTGGCTTAAAAATCATGCCGGGCGCATGTGCGTGCGTGCCCAAGATTCCGAGAGGAGGATGGAGGAGAAGGGATTGCGGCATGGCCATCCCCCCTGGGGGGTGATTTCTCACCTTCTGTCTCTCTGTCTCTCTCAGTCTGTCTGGTGAGCGCATGCGCCCTATAGCAAAAACCTCTCCCCCCCCCAAAAAAAAAGAAGTTGGGCCTGTGTGACCACAGTTCAAGTCCAGGACCCAGTGGCTTGAAAATCACACTGGGCGTGTGTTCATGCATACCCAAGATCCCAGGAGGAAAATGGAGGAAAAGGTTTGGTAGCATGGCCATTCCTCCTAGGGGTGATTTCTCACTTTCCTTCTCGTTATCTCTGTCTCTCTCTGTCTCTCTGTCTCTCTCTCCAGCAAGTGTATGCACCCCATGGCAAAAATTTCTAAAAAAAAAAAGGAAGAAAAAAAGGAAGTTGGGCCTGTGGTACATGCAGATAGATCTGATCCTCAACCGGTCAAGACGGATCACTACAAGCCTGATGCTGAACACAGATATTGATGAGGAGTCTTCAGAAAGTTTGTAGAAAATATGTATCATGAAAAGAAAAAACTATGCATGGATTTAATTTTTTTTGTATCAAAATAAAGACATAATTTAATTGCATTTTTTTTCTATTAAAAGTCTCCTTGTATTACCTGGATCCCTTACTGTTTTGGGCTTCCTGCCTGATTGGATACTTAAGGCACCTGCTGTCGCCTGCATTACAGTGGAGTCTGCTAAACTTTTCTACCTGATTGACCTCCTTCTCACTCTTCTTCTCTACCCCTTGCCAAACTATACAGTGGAGTTAGCTCCCATAGGTCCTTGACCTTAAATACCTAGGTCTCTATCAATCCTAGTTAGTTTGACGTCCTTATAGACTTTGTGCTGCCGATAACCTTAAAGCCTCCTAGCGAGGTATTTCTAAATGATGGCCAAGGCTAATTCAAAAACAGTCTCATTCAGATTTAAATGTATCTACTTTTTTATAGAGCTATTTATTTATGTTGATGTTAGAAATTTCACTCACAGTGGCCAGACTGTGGGACAGTGGTAACGCAACAAGACTGAACCATATGGGAAAGTTCCAGGTTTGTGTCCAGAGATGCCCCCTGAGTATGCCGTGTGTATGTGCCCATGATCAGGGACTGGGTAAAATTGGGATGCATCACAGCATGAAGACCCTATGGAAGATGCCTGTCTCTCTTTCCTTCTCTGCCTTTCTTGCTTGTGGAAGAAAGAGAGAAATTTAAAAAAATCCAGTGCATATTTGAAGGCTATGAATGCATAATAAGGAAGTTTCATACGCCATAGTCCCTGCTGAAATATTAAGGACCTGGATTACACTAACTGTTGGGCTGTCAGAAAAGTCATGATGCATTTTTGCATTGAGAAATAGAAAACGTACATCATAACTTTTCCGACAACCCAATATCTTTCAATCAGTCATTCAGGTGATTTTGGATTTTGTGAATGTGAGTGTGTGTGTGCATGTGTGTGTGTGTATATAAATATATATGTATATAATGTATATGTCTCCATCCCTTGACCCCATTCCCACCCTTGGAGCTGCTTGTTCTTCTCTCTGGTAGTCCAGTATCAAGTGTCATCAGCATCAGAGCTTCCCTAAACCATCAGAAGGATCTGATTCACCTCTTCTCTTGCTCATCTACCACTGTTGTGCTTTCTTCCATTCCTGACGGCTTCTACTGGTTGGGTATATACCATCTACCCCTTACTCTGTTCTGGCTATTGCTCAACATTTGATCTCCCATTCCACTTCATTTGTTGCTGCATTTTAAATGTGTAGTTTAGCACTTTTAAAACATCTGGGAGGAAGAATTGTTCTTTGAAAGTCAAAGTGATAGCATTCAGTAAACTACTCCTTTATTATTCCCCTCCTTAATTCAACTCCATCTCCATCACTGGTAGCTTTTTTTTTAAATTTTTTCCAATCACTGGTAGCTTTTATTCCCTCTTTCCTCTGTACTATAATCCCCCTGCTCATGACCTGTTTTCTTCTATCTCACACTCTCCCACTTTAGTGTGCATCAGAATCACCTAGAGGGCTTGTTAAAACACAGATCACTGGATCACAACAGAGTTTTTGGTCTGGTAGGTCTGGGTTTGTGCCTAAGAAGTTTTATTTCTGGGCTACACCCATTGTATGGCAGTTAAACACTGTACATAGAAAGTCAGATCCCACTGTGGTTTGAATCCTGGTCCCAGAGGCTGACATGTCCTTGCATGGCCCAAAATCCACATGTGATGGAGAAATAAAAATAATTGCTGTGTGACCATGGCTCATGGGGGTGTGTGCTTTTTCTACTTCTCCCTCTCTCTGGATTTTTATTGCCTACTGGCAATTAAAAAAAGGATTATTCGTATTTCTTTTATTTTGGAGAGGATTTTGCTATATGGCGCGTTCGCTCCCCAGAAATACAGAAAGAGACAGAGAGATAGAAAGCAAGAAATCACCCCAGGACCAGCAGTTAGCATAATGGCTATGTCGCTGGACTCCCACATAGTCGACTGCGGTTTGCGTCCCGGACCCGGTGACTTAAAAACTCACGCCAGGCGCGTGTGTGTGCGTGCCCAAGATCCCGAGAGGAGAATGGAGGAGAAGGGATTGCGGCGTGACCATCCCCCCTGGGGGGTGATTTCTCGCTTTCTGTCTCTCTGTCTCTCTCTGTTTGTCTGGCGAACGCATGCACCCTATAGCAAAAACCTCTCCAGTGAAAAAAAAAAAAAAGAAAGAAAGAAAGCGAGAAATCACCCCCCAGGGGGGATGGCCATGCTGCAATCCCTTCTCCTCCATTCTCCTCTTGGGATCTTGGGCATGCACATACACGCACCCAGCATGAGTGTAAGCCACTGGGTCCGGGACTCGAACCATGCTCAACTACATGGGAGATCAGCGACATAGCCATAACGCTAACTGCTGGTCCCAGAATTATTTGTATTTCTAACAAGTTCTCAGGTAATGCTGATGCTGTTTGTCTAGGGACCATAGTTTGAGAACTAGCTCAACACTACTCATGTGACCACTTGTTTACCTCTATGACTAGTTGATGTGTAAAGCTGGCTGATGTGGCTACAAATACTTACCTCTGAGGCCCACAGGTGAATCCTCAGTACATGCATAGTCACAGAGGCAAGTCTCTAAATTAGGACTGATGATCTTGGGCAACCTTAAAGTCAAACATTTAATATGCTGCCTAAAGGTAAGAGCTCAGAATGAAGATGTAGAATTTATGTTATATTTTCTTGAAAGAAGGACCACTGGATAGTGGTGTAGAGGTACATATGTGATGTTCTATGAGGCCGACGCACATAAGAAAGTTGCTGGTTTGGGTCTGGAGACTTCGTTGAGTATGATCCCATGATTTGGGGCCGGCTGAGGCTAAAGGTGAATTGTGGTATCAAGACCCTGTTGGGAGTGCTCTTTGTCACTCTTGCTCATAGAAGAAATAAATAAATAAAACTTTAAAAAATTAAAAGAGGGATCAGTAAATGGCATAATGGTTCTATTGCTGGACTCCCACATGGCTGACCACAGTACAAGTCCCGGATCTGGAGGCCTGAAACTCACACTGGGTGCTTGTGCATGCGGTGCATGTCCAAAATCCTAAGAGGAGAATGGGGGAGAAGGGATTGTGGCATGGCCATCCCCTGGGGGGATGATTTCTTGCTTTCTGTCTCTCTGCTTCTCCAGTGAGCATATGTACCCTATAGCAAATATCTCTCAAAAAATTAAAATAAAAATATCTGAACACATATTTCCAAAGTGTAGCTCACTCCAAATTAAGCTAGTTTGGTTTTCTAGAAGTAACAGAGAGGAAGAATAAATTTAGACAGTAAAATGTAACCTATTCCTGAATAAACAAAATAAATGTGGTCTCTCACATTCATATTCGCTCTCTCTCCTTCTGTCATTATTAAAATAAAAATGGTTGTACATATTAATGCAGTAAATTAAGGATTATCTATGTGTGTATCTATTTGTGCACTTTGTAGATACCTTTTAATATAGAAGCATATATCTAGACAATCCTTAACTTACTGTAATTTGCATGTTCTAAAACTCTAGCACTTAGAGCAGCCTTCCAGCATGCAAATAAAATTATTTGCACTCTACTTTGTGATACATTGTAAGTACTGCTCTTCCTGGTTCCAAGCTTCAGCTTGGCTCCCCAGACATAACCTTCACCCTGTATAGCCCCTCCACCCCATGTTTGGTAATAGGCCAACATCAGCAGAGACTTTTGTTCAATAGCAGGTGAGGGTTAGAACTAGTACCTCTGGCAGAAGAGGAATAATAATGAATTAAGCTTAGTAAAGAAGAGAAGGGAAGAAGAGAGGAGGAAGAGTCAAAGAGAGAAAGAGACACATATGTGAATATCAAGAGTAGTAGTCAAGGGCTGGACAGTACTGCATAAGTAAAAACATACCGTTGTGCAAGGCCGATCCACATTGGAAGGTTCCAGGTTCATATTCACAGACCTCCCTGAGTACGTTGGGCATATGTATGCCGATGATCCAGAACTAGGGGTAGATCTCTGTATCAAGACCCTGTTGGGGGGTACTGCCTCTCTGTCTCTGTCTCTCTGTGTCTCATTGCCTCATGGGGAAATTAATTATTTTAAAGAGGGGCTAGCTTCTGACTAAGAAGAAATGAGGCTTTTCTTGTCTGGCTGGTGAACTGTCTCTGAAAGCAATTTTCAAAGTCTTGAGAAAGGTTAGCTTTATTTTAATGCAGGTAGTCTTCCAAAGGTACATTGTTTACAAGGACCAATTTGCTCATCAGTTTCCTGATTTCTGTTTTTCCTGTCACCAAAGACCTCATCCTTTTTGACCTTCTTGCTGGCTACCATCTCTTTAAGGCTAATATATGGCCTCTGTGTTACTGCACTCTTTTGGATGCCATCCTACCTGAGTTTCTCAGCATCCAAGTATCCAATATTAAAAATGTTTCTCAGGCTGGCTCTGTGGCACAGAGGTAATGTGCTGCTCAAAAGAAGCCAGATCCCACATGGTAACTGCCCTTTGAATCCCAGCAATCCCTGTAAACCTGAAGCACACAGGGCTGGTGCTCAAGTGGTCAGGAACCAATGGACTTGAGGGAATAGGAGAATGATCAGACCCTGTGGAAGGAGCTCCTCTCTCTCCCTTTCAAGTGTGTGCACACATGCTTTATCTTGAGTAGAGGAAAAAAAAATTTCCTAATGTTTTTCCTTCTACATTCTCAATCTGCATTATACAAAAGTATCCTGGTATCCCCATCCTCCTTGTCACTTTGTCATGAAATTGCAGAATCGGCCTCGAGTAATAATGAGCTGTTAGGTTCTGTCCTTGGATGAATTTTTCCCTCTGTCCACACTTGAAATGAGCTGTCCACAGACTTTTCTTTGGTTCTCATACTCTTCTGCACTCTCTTCTTTGATAATCTCACCTACTCCCACATCTTCAACTAATGTTGCTATGTAAAGGACTCTAAATCTTCACCTCTGGCTCTAAAACTTTCTAAGAAACACCAGACTTAATTTCTAGTGAAATCTCCATTTGCATATATTTGTAGAAACCTGAAGTGTTTTTTTCTAGCCATAACTCATCATGTTTTTTACAAATATATTTCTTCTTCTAGATTCCAGTCTACATTACAGTATTGTCACTCCTTCTGTTACTCAGTATGGAAATCCCAGAATTATCTTTAACTTTCCCATTCTCCCACTGCCTATGTCAACTCACCAAATCCTGAGAACATTACATGTGAAATCCATTTCTATCTTTCTATTCTCTTTTTTACTGCCCAAGATCCTATCTTAGATCAAGATCTTTTATCTATCATTGAAATATCTAATTGCCTCTGACGCCTTGAACTAGACCAACATACCCAAGCATCTCATATCTGCTAACTAATAAAGGTGGTAGGCAGTTTTACCGTTGATTCTCTTTTCTTCCCTAGTACATCTTCTTGCTTTGATCCTGACTCTACCTTACAAACTCTTGGGTCCACAGTCAAGTCTAATGAAGACTAGTCCTTTACACCCAAAGTATTTTTTTAATCTTTGGTTATTCTTAGCAGATTTTGCCATGGTTTACCATTGCACTTAACCACTATGCTTTGGAGCCACCCCCCCCCCCCCATTTTTTTCTTAAAATTTCATGTGTAAGGAGCCAGATTGTGGTGGGGTGGTAAAACTTGATATTCTGTGAGGCAATCCCATATGGTAAAGTGTCCAATTCAGGCCCAGAGACTTCAAGAGTATGCCAGGCCTGTGCTTTCCGATGATCCAGGGCTGGCTGAAGGCTGGGGTGGATCACAACATCAAGACTCTGTTTGGACTGCTGTCTCTCTCTTGCTCATGGAAGAAATAAACTTAGAGAAAATTTTTGTGCAAATCTCTCTTGCTCATAGAAGAGATAAATAAACTTAAAAATTAATGTGCAAATCTCCTCACAGAAGCCATTTTCAAATGAATCTGATGCCAATGTAGATGCACATTTTACTTCTAGGATATTGGCATAGAAAACTTAAAATAAGTAAGTAAGTAAGAGCTTTTTTTTTCTGTTGCTGTATTAAGTAAAATACAATTTAATGTAATTGGTTTCTGGGTCACCCGGTTTAATCAATTTATACAGAGTCCTAAGAGCTGTATGATGCTTGTGGTCCTTCTATAAAATGTCAGCTAGCAAGCCCTGGGTCAGAAAAAATTGTTCTACTATGTCATTGTACAGGTAAACTGAAACTCAAATCTCCTGACTTTATCAGGAGACGGGGCCCATTATTACATGGTGTTCATGTAATGATGTCAACTCTTTGGAACTATAAGTAGGTATATGCTTGTCATTGTTCACAGCAGGGGAGGACTTAAACAACTGAGTTGTATATGTAGTCAAGAAACAAATAGGGGGACCAGCAGTATAGCATAATGTTGCTGGACTCCCATGTAGTCGACCGTGGGTCGAGTCCTGGACCCAGTGGCTTAAACTCACACCGGGTGCGTGTGTGTACATGCCCAAGATCCCGAGAGGAGAATGGAGGAGAAGGGATTGCAGCGTGGCCATTTCTGGCTTTCTATCTCTCTGTCTTTTGGCGAGTGCATGTGCCCTATAGCAAAAGCCTCTCAAAAAAAAACAAAAAAAAAAAACAAAACAAAAACAAAAACAAACAAACAAAAAAAAACCAAATAGGTAATAATGAGCAAATAAAAATGGATGTGGTGGGTCAGTAGGTGATATAGTGGTTTAGGCACTGGGCTCCCACATGGCCAACTGCAGTTTGAATCCAGGACCTGGTGGCTTAAAAAGCACACATGTGCATGTGTGCCCACAACCCTGAGAGGAGAATGGAGGAGAAAGTATTACAGTGTAACCATCCGTCTGTGGGGAGTGATTTCTAACTTTCCCTCTCTCTCTCTCTAGTGAGTTCATGTACCCTTCACCAAAACCAAAAGCAAATTGATATGGGATGGATTAACCTTGAAAACCTTATTCTCAGTGAAAGAGAACAATCACAAAAGACAATGTATTGTATGATCCCATTTATATGAAATGTCCAGACTAGGCAAATCTAGAGAGACATGGAATAGTGGTTGCCTTGGGTTGGATAGAGGGAGCCACTTTGGGAGGACTGGCATGAGTGACAACTAAAAATAAAGTTTCTTTCAGGCTGATTAAAATATTCTAAAATTGATTGCGGTGATGGTTGTACAACTCTTTTGAATATACTACAAATCACTGAATTGGATACTTTAAAAGGGTGAATTTTATGATATGTGAATTATATCTCAATAAACTTGATAAAATTGATGTGGGAGAATATATAAAATACAAATGAACCTGTTTTTATGCTTGCCTAACTATTGATATCTAGAGATGAAAACATGCTTTTATTATTTACAGATGTCAAACATGTGTTCCCTAATTTTCATGTAACAACTAATATTTTGAAAAGGATAGAAAATAAACACAAAGCACAAAATAAAAGATAATGGAATTTTAATTGCATAATTTTAGTTCTTTTGAACTATATTCATGTTCAAGAGACTGTACACTGATTTTTTAAACTTGATAAAATAAATAGCATCCCTATGAATACCATTATGTTTTTCTGATCCACATAATTTAGCAAGTGGATTCAAAGCTTTTCTCTCACAGTTCATTATTACACCTATGCCTTAGTAACTTATAGATTGGACAATTACCATTCACAACCTGTTAAGCCACTCTTGACAATCACTCTGGGGTTCTGGTTAATGTAGAACAGGAAGTCTGTTTTTTGTTAGAAGTGTATATATTCCAGATAAAATCCAAAGGGTCAGTTTTCAGTGTACTGTAAAGCCATAGGGAGCAGGAGTCTGGGGATTCTCAGTCTCAATCAGGTTTGACGCTTTCTTCAAAAGGAGAAATTGGCATTGTTGTTTCTTGGACAAATTGGCTGTGGGGCGGCTGTGCTTTAGCTGCCTGGCTCCCTGTCTCCAAACCCTGTAATCATCACATTGGAACCCATTGACCTTTGCTTCCAGGTACATGACCTTTATTGGTTACTATTGTTTTTAAGTCTTTTCTTGTTGTCCTGTTTTCCTCCACTGGGACCAGTCCTGTTGTTAGTCAGAGAGGACATAAGGAGTAGTATTTCAGGAGTTTGGTGGCATAGCTTCAAGCAGACCTACTACTACTGGCCCTACTCCGATATTACAATGCAATTGAAATAACTGGGTACCTTGGTTATCAGTTTTCTTTGTGTCTGGCTCTCTTTCATGGACTTCCTCTGATATGCAGGTTCCTTTAGGAACCTGCCTTGTTCAGCACTGTCTTGTGAGACGTCTTAGGCATTGGTAATTTGTTTCCTATTCCAATCACTGTGACTGGATTCTTGCTATGTAGTGCTGTTTGATTCAACCTCTGCCTATTGCCTACCACCAGATTTTCCAGATTCTATTTTCTCTCTGCTTGCCAGGACATCTATTGCTGGACTTCTAGAGTCTGGCTGATTGCCTGCTTATTGCCTGGTGTTATACTCCCCTTATGCTTTACCAGTCTGTCCAGATTCTACCTCTTGGTGACTACAGGAAACTTCTTAGCTTTCCTGTGCTGTCCTAATTGGTTTCTTTAGTTTCTGGGTTCCAGGTTCCTTGATCCGGTTCTGTCTGCCAATTACAAGTGTCGGTTGAGATACTATCTCCCTATTTACCACTAGTCTTTTGTTTCCTTGGCCAACATTTTGATAATTCTTGCTTCCTCTTTCTCTTCCTTTCTTGTATGTTATCTGTGGGGAAGAAAACAGTTTGTTACTTAAGACTGCGGATCTGGGACTCAAGCTGCAGTCAACTATGTGGGAGTCCAGTGATGTAACCATTATGCCACCTGCTGGTCCCCAGTTTGTTACTTTTAAATATCTGTTGGATTCCCTCCTTTCTTTTCATTTCCACTGGGGCCACTCTAGTTTCCAATCCTCATGACTTTATCAGGGAGGACTTTATCTAGTTTTAACTAGAGTTCAGCAGTGGTGACTCAAAGGGTTGCCTCAGAGGATGAGAGAGAAGGCAGGCAGACATGAGGTCATCTTCACTCCTATACTGACTTCAAATACTTAGGAAAAAACAATTCTCAAGGAAAATAAGTTTGAAAATCAGTGTTCATGGCCAGCCATGGTGGTGCACTGGTTAATACCACACTCTGCAAAGTTGAGGCCATATGGGAAGGTCCTGGGTTCACATTTTGAAGTCTCCCTGTGGAAGCTGGGCACATGTGCACATGAATATATCCCTGGCTGGTGGGAGGATCATGGTGTAAAGACCTTGTTGAGGGTGTCTCTCAGTCTCTCTCCCCGTCTCCCTCTTCCATGGAAGAAATAAGTATACTTACAAAATAAAATCAATGTTCAAAGTTACTTTGCATACTGCTGTCAAACCAGCTCCTTAAAACACTTCTTGTTTTATAACTTCCCTGCTAAAGATTCTTATCAGTTACTACCACTATGTCTTCCGTTCAAGTCTGTTTACATAATGGGAACATGCCAGGAGATGTTTCCTACTATTATTCAGTATCTATATTCTCACCATTCTAGTCAAGCCACACTGGCCTTTCAACATTACTGGTCAAGATTGTCTCCAGGCCATTTCATATGCTGTCTTTTCCTTACTTCCTTTCTTTGCTTTGCCTATTGAAGTCTAATTTCTGCTTTATAGCTCAGCTACTCAAGTCCTACCTCCTTGAAAATTTCTTCATCTAGTCTAGGCCCAACTAATTTCATCTCTTCACCATATTATGCTGAATTTAGAGCCAGTATCTCCAAGTTAGGCAGCCAATTTTCTTTTGCTGTTTCACACCTTTGTCCTTGTCTTCTAGTATAGATTTTAGGCCTATTGATGGCAGGGATTTTATATTTTATAGTCGGTCTCATTACAAGTGTTTGTGTACTCCAAATGGCACATTAGCAGCTGGTAAATAAGAGAATGATGTTAAATTATGTGGGAATCCAGTTGATTCAAGTGTGAATTTTCTGAGCAGTTAAGTTTTGGAAGTGATCAGAATCAAACTTCTTCAATTAAGAAGTCTTAGCAGTATATGAAGATGAAGAAAAAGTGAAGAATCCTGCATAAAACTCTGCCTTTAGTGTAAGTAGTGATTGGTTTACTGGCTTCAGCCTCTAAATTTTTAACAGCCTTTATCTGGTGAATGTATGAGCATGATAAAGCTGTTAGGATCTTTCACTACATGTTTTTAAAAAGTTGATTACGGGACCAGCAGATGGCAAAATGGTTACATTGCTGAACTCTCATGTATCAACCGTGGTTTGAGTCCCAGACTTGGCAGCTTAAACTCATGCTGGGTGTGTGTTTATGTGTGCCCAAAATCCCAGCAGGAGAATGGAAGAGAAGGCATTGCAGCATGGCTACTCCCCAGGGGGGCAATTTCTCACTTTTTGTCTGTCTCTCTAGCAAGTGCATGTGCCCTATAGCAAAAATCTCTCTTAAAAAAACAGTTGATTACTCCTGTTATATTTTTAATTCTGATGAAAATGACAAGTATTAAGTGAACGCTTTTGAGTACTTATATCAGGAAGTGAGAAGTATGAAGGACAACAAGCCCTGATGACTTTGATGCTGAGTACAAAAGCCAGTGACGACTTAACTCCTGGGTGTTTTTATTAGGATGGTTAATGTTTTTCATTAATTTTCTGATTATAAAGTTGCATTAGATTTAAGTGGTCTTCCCTACTCATATTTCTCCTGTAAGCCCTATTATTAATAGGTGTACAATTCTGCAAAACAGGAGATTCTTCATGAAGGTATATATGACATTATAGCAGAATGTCTGCTTTTTTTTTCATCTATAGGAGAATACCTAGTTTGGTGTTAAGCAAATAGTATGTGCTTAATAAATACTTGTTCTTTCGTAGGCACTCTTTAATTTACAAATATTTTACTGTGACCATAGAAATGGCTATTTTTCAGTTTTTTCCCCTAGTTCATGTTTCCTTTCATTTCTCCATGAGTGACTGATTGTTTAGATGAGAATGTACAACAGAAGGGAGACACAGAAACCCAAGGGATAATGTCAGGATCACCAGAAACTTCTGGAGGTAGTTATAAGGTCAGTTTGAAGATAGAGCCTAGTAGCCTTTTGTTGACCAGGTCTGGCCTGCCTTTTAAATGCTGATTAGGTACTGTACTCAGAAAGGCCAGAGAGACCTCAAGGTCAGTGGATCTAACAAACATTTTAACACCCAAACTAATGGTATAGCCTCCTTCTTTCTTCGGCATCAGAGAAAAGATGTCTCTCCTCCCACCAGCCTATGTGCAAGTCCCAGGAAGTTAAAAATAAAGAAATGTAGGCACCGTGAGATCAGCCCTAGGATCGTGCTTGGTGATGTGTTTGGTTCATAATCAGTGGACAAAGTGTCCTTGCCAGAGTAGAGGCTCCTTTTAAGTGTTAGCTTCCTGGAAAGGCCCATGACTCTAAAGCCTGAAGGGTTTCTATTTGTTTGTTTTAAACTACCATTTACATTAACTGGAGCAAAAAGCTGAAAAACAAACATCAAGAATTAGGACAGGGACCCTAAGAACCACAATAAAGTCAAATGTAAGCTATATCAGGGACAGACTTTTTCACTTTTTTTCAGAAAAGATTATAGATCTTTTACATGTATCTCTAACTGGCTATTAACTTGGCTTGTCCTGAGGAAGGGGAAATCCAACCTTACATTCAAGATATTATCAATCTAGTCAAGTCTATTTTATACACTCCAGAAAGAAGTCATTCATATCACAATGCTCTCCTGAGTACTCCTCTTTTAAACAACATCAATTAAATTTACAAGAGGGGCCTTCAAAATCTAGAACCTTATTTGTTCTGCTTTTTCTCTTGCCAACCAATGGCCTCACTACCACCACATTTCTTAATCGTAGTGTCTTTGCATGTGCTATCATTTCCTTTGCCTGAATGCTCTTTACTCTCCTTATTTGCCTTATATTTGCTCAATATCTTCAGTTTAATATCCTTCCCAATAGCCTGATAGCTTCGTAAGAACAAATCACGTCTTTCCGGTTCAACATTGTTCCCATGACTCCTATCATAGTATCTAACACTTAATAGGCTGTCAACAAATACTGACTTTAATCATACCTGTTAGACTCAGTTCAAACATCATCCTCTTCGGAAAGGTGTCCCTGAACCTCTGACTCTCCTTTAGTTATCTCTTATGTGTTCCATGGGCTCCAAGTTCATACCTGTCTGTTGTAGTGCAGTTCTTTAATAGTCTGTCTCTCTTGGGGTTGGCAAGTGGCATGGTGGTTAAGGCACTGGATTCCCATATGGCCAACCATGGTTTGAGTCCTGGACATGTTGGCTTGCTTTCTCACTTTCTCTCTCTCTCTCTCTCTCTCTGGTCAAATTAAATAACAACAATAATAATGATAATGATGAACAAAATTCTAAAAAAAGTCTGTCTCTCAGTAGACTTTGAGGTCTTAAGGGATAGAAACCATATCATCTTTATCCTTGTAACCCACAGCACTCTATGTATCACCTGATATACTAAAAGGAACTTAAGAAATGTCTGAGTAGATGGCTGAGCAATGTTTGAGCACGGAAGGCCCTCAGCTATGACCCACGCCCACATCTCTCAAATAGGAATTATGTGAAAGCACTGAATAGACAATGTTTCTGCAGCACTCATTTTATGCAGTATTTCAGGAAAGGCGATATTTAGATAAATTGTGTATGTGAACTGAGTTGAATTCAAGTTTACAGACCAAATTTTAAGTCAAACAGGAATTTCAACAAAACAAATTTACCTTGGGGCTCCTTGTCTACCCTTTCTGGGAGCATGTATTCTCTCTTCTCTGCTGTTCTTGGTTACTTTGCCATTTTAGGAGTAGAAAGGCTGCATATGCAAGATTATAAAGAAAGTGAATGGCAATGGCAAAACTGGGATTAAAACTGTTTTCAGATATCTAATGTTCTTTTTCTCTTTACTGTTTAAGTTAGTTGCGTCATTACACCTGTAGAAAGGTCAAATTCATCTTTACACAGTCTCGATAAATATGTTAAGATACAAATTCCATTCAGCATAGCTTAGTTTAGGTCAAAGAGAAGGGCAAAAAGAGTGGAGGCCTGAAAAAATGTTGAGTAAGAGGCATATCGGCATGTTCATATACTTGGCATCTAAATTTACATTATAGGTAGCCTCTCTAGCCTAGTTTTTTTTTTTTTTTTTTTTTTTTTTTTTTTTTTTTTTTTTTTTTGAGAGATTTTTGCAATAGGGCATGTGCACTGGCTGGAGACATAGAGAAAAAGAGAAAATGAGAAACCACCCCAGAGGGAATGGCAATGAGAAATCCCTATGCCGCCATTCTCCTCTTAATATTTTGGGCACATACAGATGCATGGGACTGGAAGTTCGTCGCCCAAGTGGGAATCCAACGCTACACTACACCATCTGCTTTTATTCCATGATGGTGGTTCATTTAAATCCTGCCCTGCCCCTCTTATGTTCTCAGTGTGAATCTTTTATTTTTAAAGAGTCCTGTTTCAAGAGGATGGAAGAAATACAGTGTGGGCCTCTTCCTGAAGATAAAATGCTATGTACCGCACAAGGACCAAAGGGCACACACACTCAGTGCCTTGCTGGTGCTGAAAAACAAACAAACAAACAAAAACCAACCAAACAAACAAAAACAACAAAAAACAAACCCCCCAAAAAACACCTGGCCCCTAGGGATTCACATTTTAAACAAAGCTGTAACACACATTATCTTCTTCATTCCCCACAACCACCGCAAACCTAAACTATACAGTTCAGGAAACTGAAAATAACACTTGATTCAGTTGTTAGTTCTATACAGGTGCTCTGGTTAAAAGCGCCTAAATACCCCATTGGGATTAAGTGGTGTGCGCCTGGTGCTTCATCAGCCGCCTGGCAGTATGGGAATAAAGAACAACTGTGTTTCCTTGGTGGCAAGGCAATGATGGCAACAAAAACACCCGCACGTCTATTCTGACCCAGGCAGTCTGTCTAGGCAATTAATCAGTGCTCCTCAAGGGTTTTCTCATAGTGCCAGTTGCCTTGCCAATCAGACCTTCCCACAAACTGTGGCAGGGCCACACCCCCAGAGGCCTGTGGGAAGGAAGGTGTTTAGGCCTACACTAGTGGAAGTTGAGCCTCAGGTCGACCCCGCGGGTGAAACTCACACGCGAGTCTTCCAAGATCTCAGTTTCCCCATCTCTAAAATGGGCTCCCCCTCCTCGCTCCTGGCCAGTTCCCTCCCATTCGCGCTAGGCCAGTAGGAAGTGAAATCAGTGCTTAACCGCAGCTGAAAGTCCGCCGTTAGGCTCCGGTCGCCGCGCCGGGCATGCTCAGTAGCCGGGCCGGCTCGGCACCCTGAGTAGGAAGCAGCTTTCGGCGCCCGGGCAGCCGACTGCGGGCACTTTGATGAATCACGTGTGTTGAGGCCCTCTTAAAGAGATAGGCACCTACTTTCCCTCCACCCTCAACACCGCCCTGAGGGCGGTGGCGACCGTGGTAATTGCAGCTGCTCAGGGGCAGGGCTTGCCCCGGCGCAGAGTAGTGGCAACAGCGTGGTTGCGTCGGGGTGCCTGGGAGCCGGGTTCCCCGGGGGCCTGAAATCAGCAGCTCCCAGAGCAGACACGCTTTCTCTCAGGAAGAGGTGCTGCCGAATCAGCGCGGGGAGCGTGAGCGCCCCGAAGGGCTTCCTCAGTTGAGGAGAGGTGGGGTTACGGGGCACAGGTGACAGGGCCAGAGAAAGATGGAGCAACCCGGGGCGGCGGCGTCGGGAGCGGGAGGCGGCAGCGAGGAACTCGGTGGGGGCCGGAGCAACAAGCGGAGCGCGGGGAACCGGGCCATCACCGAAGAAGAAACGAAAAACAAACCTAAATTGGTGAGTGCTCTCGCAGCCCCCGCCGGCCTTGGGGACGGGGAGAGCCCCGGGATCCTCCTGCCGTTGAACACGGGGGCACCCGGGGCCCCCTCCCAAGGGTGACCGCGACCTCGCTGTGCAACTCCGGGCGCCGCTGAAGGAGCGGCCACGCCGAGGCGCAGAGACGGCGTGGGGGCGGAAGAGCACCCCCTTCTCCACTTAACCTCTTTCTCACTCTTGTCAGCCCGGGAGGCAGTGCCGGCGGGAGAAAGGCCCCACCCCAACTTGGGGAGACCCCCAAGTACCGGGTAGGGCTGCTATTTGTCCAACTTGTGGGCACGAACCTCCTTGTGCGCGATTCCATTCTCCTCCCACCTCTTGTCAGTTGCTGTTTTGCTTCTTAACACTTCGGGTCTGGGGCAGGGGCGCCTCTCTGCTTTTCAGCCCCAAATCCTTGGGAGCCCTCCCACAGCCTGACAGATTAAGGGAAACACGGCATAGGCCCCCAATCTCTGTACTTAAGCAGAAATCTGAGGAAGAGGCGCCTACGTGCGCTTTATCCCCCTCGCCTTTCTCCATGTGCTCTCCCAGGAAACGTTTCTTTGGAACCGTGGGGGCAGCGTGGGAGGTGGAGGCTGGGTGAGGTGCCACCAACTGTCGTGCCTGTGTGTAATGGGTATAGTCATACAGTACTTCCACTTAGTTGATTAAGAACGCTCAAAAGCAGTGGGCAGACTGCACGTCTCACTGTCCTGATAGTGTGAACCAGTGGTAGCAGTCCATTTCCTGCCACTAAATGTGCAAAGGAATGAAATCTATGGGGCCTGGTATTCTGTTGGGAAATACTGGAGTTTCTTCAACTCATCAGTTAAGAGTTCCTCATTTTGTAAACTTTCTAATCTGGGTGGCGTGAGGGGAAAGGGTTTTCCTGCACAAATTCAGCCCCGTACTCTTTATAGCTGAAGATTCTTGGTCTGTTTGAATCACAAGCCACTTGTTGCATGTCTAGAGTTCAGTTTTAACCAGCAATTGGGTTATAATAGGAAAGGAGATGGTGACATGTAACTGAAGCCATTACTTACTGGATCTGGCCACTTGGTGTGGACCTGTTGTACTCTCTCCGCACCTATTTGCCTCTCAAGTATGGACGGTCTATTTTGGAAAGCAGTGGTGGAAGTGTTGCGTTTTAGGGAATATGCAGCCTTCCATCATGTAAGAAGGAACCTGGCGGGGTAGATTAAAACAAAAAGTTTAAAAGTCTCATCAATTGCACCCTAACTCAAGGCAAATTGAGAATTGGCTTACATGATGTGTCCTGTTAGCCCAGTATTTGTGAACAAAGAAACTGAGCCCTAGGCCTCTTGCAGCTTGTCTGTGGTGGTAGAGGGTTAGCAGGTGCCTGTGCCATCATGAAACTTAGAAAAGTTTTGTGAGTGTATCACCAGAGTTTAATGTTTTAAATATACTGAAGTTGCGATTTTGAAATGTATCAGTTTACAGTAAAAGAGTGATCATGTTTTCTCTTTTGAGGGGGCAGTATGAAACTTGTTTAATCAGTGATTAAGTAAAAATAAAAGTTAACTGAGAAAAAGCACTTGTCTCTGTTAGATAACACCTTGATTATATTCCTCCCTTCCCTTTGGTCATTTGTCCTGTTTCATCTTTTATGTTTTACTTGATTTGACAAGGTAACTAGATAGTTATGAGATGGTATCGCTTTCAGTTACTAACTAACTTTACTGTTCCATGTTGAACGTAACTTGATATAGTAGAACAAGTATTTGAATCCAGGAGGGTGTTAATACCAACATGAATTTTCTTTTCTGCTGGAATATAACTTGAGCCTCGCATGATTTTATGAGCACATGTGTCAGAGTTAATAACAAATTTAGGAAAATATTATACCACTTTTTAAAGCCAGCAGATTGACCAGACAGTAAGATTTGGTGAACTTTTAAAGTCAATGTTCATCTGAGATTCTTAACTTAAAATTTTGCTAGTAAGGTAAAAGCTTTAGACTACATTTTATTATTTTGGACATTATGTTAATAATCACTGTAATAGTTCTTAGTTGTAAGTGTATGTGTTTAAAGGAGTTGTGGTATAGGTTGCATAAGGGAGTCTAGAAATAATTTGTATGGGTCATTGTGGGGCATAGGGGTTCTAAGCTCCTAAAATGGTATGGAAAAATTTTGAGTGTGTAAGTTTTCCTGGGCTTCATTGCTATAATCAACTTCTCAAAGGTATCCCATCACCTATAGAAGAATAAGAACTATTGCATCACCAAAGACAGGCAGTAAGGAAATGACCGTTGATTACACTCTAGGTTACTAGGGAAGGGAGGAGGTCAGCAATCAAGGGAAAAGGGAAATGGCACTGACCACACGAGTGATTGACATTGAAGATAGTTCTTCTGGATGTAAAAAGGAGTTAACTACACAGTGTCTATATACTATTAGCTAAGATTAAGGTTTGAAAAAAGTAATTGCTCTAGTAGAGTGGATTCATAAACTCTAAGACTCGTGGTTCTGTTATTTTCATATAGTTCCTCATGGTCCTGGGGAAGTAGATGGAAAGCATATTTTCTAGAGAGGGGAACTACTTTCATTTATGTCCTCAACTTCTTGATGGGTATTAGATTTTTTTCAGAGTGGCATCGCAGGACTATAATAACTTCTATTTAAGGTTAATTAAAAATTTTACAAAATTCACTTCATTTTTCTTCATATAAGGGGACTTTGATAAATTCGTAAAAAATGGAATTAAAATGTAAGTTTATTTTGGTATGAAGTTTTTGAAATTCATGCTTAGTTTTTTCATAATACACATTTCCTATTAACTTTTTAGACACCCCCCCATATATGTGTCCTCATAATGAGCTTTTTATTGTTATTTACTTATTTTTTGTGGCATGTTTGTGTCAAGGGCAGGAGATGTTATAGGCCGGTCTCTCAGTTCGTCTGCCTCAGTTTCCTGAGCAGCTTGGACCACAAGTGAGCGACCCTGTGCCCAGGTTTTTAGTTTGTTTGCTTGTTTGTCTTAGGATGGCCTGAGAATGGAACCTGGGCTTCCCATGTGGCCTCAGACTGCCAAGCAGTGGCTTCAGCACCTGCTACCATGACTGGGTCTTGATTCTTTTTTATTTTTTTAAAGTTTTATTTGTTTATATCTTCCATGAGTGGGAGAGAGACAGACACTGTGAAATAGCACCGCTAACAGGGTTTAGATTCTGTGATCCACCCCCAGCTGGCACAGATCATGGGCACCTGCATGGTTAGTACACTCAGGTCTCTGGAGGTGAACTCGGAAACTTCTCATGTGGGTCAGCCTTGCAGAATGTCACATTTCAATGTTGTGCCACTGTCTGCCCTGTCTTCTTGGTTCTTTTTAAGGAAGATAGTTCTGTCTTGGAATTACCACATTTTTAATAATGCACTAGTAGTAGAATTGGTTAGGTCTAAATCGTGGCATGTCATCAAACAGCATGAGTCTTTGTTTAATTAGTCATATGATGTCAGCCATGGAATGTAGTTTGTTAAACTGTGTAGGAGAGAGAATGCTACAAGTGTTATGAAGGAGCTATATCTTGAATCCCATGGATCTAAGGCAGTTACTTCACCATTAACAAAGGCCAATGTTGAGGTAGAAATAATGTTTCACACACACACACACACATACACACACACACACACACACACACGATAATGTAGAGTGGCTTGACAGTTTTTGTTGTTTTTGCATTTTTTAAAAAAATTGTTATAGGTTGCTTGTACTTCTGAGAGAGAGAGAAAGTGAGAAAGTGGGAAATGACCACATCACAATTCCTTCTCCTCCATTTGCCTCTTGGGGTTTTGCACAAGTGTGTACACGTATTCGGTGTGTTTCTCAAGTCGCTGGGTCTGGGACTCAAACCACGTAGTAGGCCCCATTGGAGTTAGCTGCCTTAACCACCATACTCCTTGCCTGGCCCTGTTTTTGTATTTTGACTTTGTGTTTTTGTATGATTTCCGAAGCCTTTACTTCTTTAGACACTAGAGTCCAATTAGTAACTTGAAATAACAGAGGTTAATTTTCTGGATCTTACATATAACTTCTTGAGTATTTGATTATTTATTCATAACTGGATAAATCATGTTTTGATGTTAAATGATGAGGCATGAGCACCATAATTTTCTTTATGCCATGCATATTTACTGAGTACCTACTACATGCTTGGCACTATTCTAAGGGATGATGATACAAACATGATTTTAGTCTAGTGAGACAGGGAAGTTAACTAATGATCAAGGAGCAGTGTGATAAATTATGATAGAAATATGCAGAGGAGGGTGTTATTAAAACATCATAGACATTTAAATCATATTGGATACTTGAGCATGGTAAGGAAAGACTTATCCTAGTAGGTGACATGGTACTGAGGCTTGAATAATAGGGCATTAATTTAAGAAGGAGAGGTACAGGTTGAAAGAACAATATGTACAAAGGTAGAGGGATATGGGAACATGCCCAGTGAAGTTCAGGTAGATGTGTTTGGCTGAAATAAAAGGTACATATTATAGACCTGCCGGAAAACAGACAGGGTCCATATCAGGGTGGATCTTTGTGTACCATGTTAGGGTTTCAATTTCTTTCTGAAAGAGTAAACTGTTGAAGAGTTTAAAGCAGGAGAGTGACCTGATCAGATTTGTGTTTCAGGATGAAACTTAGAACTATGGAAAATTTCTTGGAGAAGGGTGCTAGAGGCATGTAGACCACTGTGGAGGAGCAGAGCGGCACAAAAGAGTTTAATGTTTAAAGTTGGAGACTTGGGTTCCAATCTCAGCTTATCTACTCATCCATTTACTAGCCCACCCATGTACTAGGTGTGTTTCTTGCACCTCAGTTTACTCCGGCTACCTCTATTGCATCTTCTCCCTGCCACCCACCCTGAATATTTTCACCAAATACGAATGTCTGCCTGGTTTATTTTTTATAAATTTCACCCCGTTTCACAGCCCAGCTCATGATTTAATATTCTTTCATTAAACCTTCACTGATTACTTCAGCTTGATCTTGTCTCTACAAAGATTTTAAAATACTTCTGGGCAAGGGTCCCATTTTATACCTGTTCTTGAAAACTTGGTAGGCCAGTGCTTAGGTGAAAAACTACTTGGTAAATGATTATTAGCTGGATATTTTTCCCCTATAGGCCAGACATTTTGACACTGTGTATCTTTGAACAGAAGCTTAAAAAAATAATTTACTTTTATATGCCATTTTTCCCCTTGGCATATATACTCCATCAAACAAACATATCTGTATATTCCTCTGTGTCTTTTCTCTAATTGTGAAGTTCAAGAAACTTCTTCAGGGCCATGAGAACTCCCCTTACACTCCTTATTTGTATAGATTCTTGTGATGTCAGGGCCTGAACTTTCATGTAGAGAAACAGTACCCAAACTGATGAGCCAAGTGACATTTCACTGTTATTAGGAGACTTCAGATTATTGGCAGAAGAATACACAATGGAGAGCCAAAGGACCTGAGTTCCAGTGTCCATTCTAGCTTTGCTTGTAATCACTGATGAGCCTTTAACACTGAAAGTTTGAGCAATTTGAGCTCTTTGTTTCAGGTTCCCCAGTTGCAGATAACATTGCCTTGTCTGATTTGCTTCACAAAGAAGTTTAGATAAAACACAGTAACGGGTCCGCCCCTTTGGTTGGTGGTTAAAGCAACTGGATCCCACAAGGTAGATCATGTAGTTTGAGTATCAGACCCCGTGACTTCAAAAGCACACTGGGTGCACATTTGCATGAGCCCAAAATCCTGAAAGAAAGGAGAAATGGAGGAGAAGGGGTTGGTATATGTTTGTTCTCCATGGGGGGTGCTTTCTCCTTGCCCTCTTACTCTCTCTGGTGAGCACATGTACCCTCTAGCCAAAAGCAAAACAACAAAAAACCCAAAACCAGAAAGGAGGGACTAGCAGATAGTGTAATGGTTACATTGCTGGACTCTCATGTTGTTGTTTGTGGTTTGAGCCCTGAACCTGTTGGCTTGAAACTCACGCTGGGCACATGTATGTGCCTGCCCAAGATCCTGAGAAGAAAACGGAGGAAAAAGGGTTGCAGCATGGCCATCCCCCCCACCCCCCAGTGATTTCTCGCTTTCTGTTTCTCTCTCTCCAGTGAGTGTACACACCCTATAGAAAAAAATCTCAAAAAAAAAAAAAAAGAAAAGAAAAAAGAAAAGAAACCAGAAATGAATGAGAAAGCATTTAGGGAATTCTATATTGTTGTGCAAATATAAAATTAACCCTTTATATGACCTGAATCAAATGTGATTGTGGTTGGATGATTTAATGGCTTTCTTCCTATTTGATAGCTCTAACATTACTGTATAAATTATGAAATAGCTAAAATGTTGGTTGATTCCCAGTTCTCTCCCCAATTCCATTTGTCAATTTGGAGGATTAGGCATTCTTTCTTTTCACAAATAATTCTTTATGTTTAATGAATATAAGGTAGAGCTTAGCTTTTTTCACTCTAATTTTTTAATAACCTGGGTACCCTTTTCTTTCAGTTTATCAATTTGAGACATTACAAACATTTTTTTCTAATTTGCAACAAGATGCATGTGCTCACTGGAGAGAGGAAGGAAGAGAGAGAGAGACAGAGGAAAAGAGAAATCATCTCCAAGGAGAGATGTCACACCACAATCCCTTTTCTTTTGGGATTTTGGGCACGCCCACACATGTGCCTGGCATTGTTTCAAGCTGCTGGGTCTGGGACTTGAACCACAGTTGAAGGTCGGCCATGTGGGAGTCCAGCACCTTAACTACCACACTACCAGCTGGCCTCAGTAAAACTTCTGTCAGATATCTGTGACATTCTCTCTTGTCAGGCAGTTTACTGCTGTGGTACGAATATGGAAACTGAATCCCTAAAGTGTCAAGGGGACTGACTTAGAGGTAGGTTTAAAAGCTCTATTGTAGAAGTTATCTGTAGCACTGAGTCATTATGCTTCAGAGACTCTGAAAGCGACAACAAGCTGTTCATTCTCTCTCTTCTCTCTCTTGGTTCCTTTTTGGAACAATTATAATTGTGATCCACCTAGATTTCACTCCAGGTACTAAGAGCTCTGTCAGTAGCAAGGTGTCATTGAAATGAAATCATATTTTTTTTCCAATCTGGTCTCAAAAGAATACTGTAAGTAAAAGATGCTCTGAAAACAATACACACATAATATATGCTAATTTACATGAATCAGCACTTCTGGTTATGTATTATTGGTATTAGTAGCATCAAAGGGATTTTTACTGGAGACCCAACTTTCCCTGTTCCTTTATTCAGTTTGCCATGTTAAAGAGACCAGTTTCTTCAGCTGGATTTGATATGTTTGATAT
The DNA here is from genome assembly GCA_026018925.1 of Tupaia tana. Taxonomy (NCBI): domain Eukaryota; kingdom Metazoa; phylum Chordata; class Mammalia; order Scandentia; family Tupaiidae; genus Tupaia; species Tupaia tana. The sequence goes on along the minus strand of JAKSZU010000009.1, from coordinate 57,180,457 downwards.
TTTTTCTCAAGACTGAAGAAACTGGGACCAGCAGATGGCATAGTGGTTACGACATTAGACTACCACATTGTCGACTACTGTTTGAGTCCCAGACCTGGCAGCTTAAAAAATGGCAGGCACGTGTGTGTGTGTGCCCAAAATCCCAAGAGGGAAATGGAGACTAGATTGCGGCATGGGCATCTCCCCAGAGGGTGATTTCTCGCTTTTTGTCTCTTTGTCTCTCCAGAGAGCACATGTGTGCTGTAGCAAAAATCTCTTAAAAATCAAAAACAAAAACAAAAAAAGACTGAAGAAAATAAGATGATGGCTCGGTGACTTTAAATATAGTTACAAACTTCATATCCAAGCGGGCATCTTGTGGGAGACAGCTCAGAATTGGTACGTGTAAAGGAAGGTTGAGGGACCAGCAGTTAGCATAATGGCTATGTCGCTGGACTACCATGTAGTCGACCGCGGTTCGAGTCCTGGACCCGGTGGCTTAAAACTCACGCCGGGCATGTATACGTGCGTGCCCAAGATCCCGAGAGGAGAATGGGGGAGAAGGGATTGTAGTGTGACCATCCTCCCGGGGGGTGATTTCTCGCTTTCTGTCTCTCTGTCTCTGTCTGTCTGGTGAGCGCACGCACCCTATAGCAAAAACCTCTCAAAAAAAAAAAAAAAAAGAATAAAGGAAGGTTGAGCTATGTTTTCATAGTAGAAAGAACTTACACTAATTTAAAAGTTATGCACCTGATCAGGCTGAATCTGTTTCAGTCTGAATGAAATTCTCTGGCTGTGGTTTATACAGACATTCAGCTGAATTCTATTACGTGCTTACGTTGTGTGAGGTGACCTGAGAAGGAGGTGTTGTTTCCTTGCTCATGAAAGAATATAGAAAACAAAATGCTTACCAATCACCACTTACACAGGCTTTAGTTTAATGAAACTTTTACTGAGTTGCTTTAAAGAGACTGAACTACATTGCCAACAAATACAGGGCAGCAAACTGGCTACCAGTCAGTATTTCCTTCAGTTAGGGCTCTATACAGTGGTGTCTATTACAAGTGCGAGGCTTATACATGGCCATTTAGACAGGCCTAGTAGGAATCCAAGATGTCATTAGGAAGAAATTATTCTCAGATGGCTATGAACTCAATCACCTGGTAATTCTGGTACTCAGTCAAGGTAGAAGAGACTTTGGGTACAATAATTTCTTTAAAAAATCTGTTGGGGGGAACCAGCAGTTAGCATAATGGCTATGTTGCTGGACTCCCATGTAGTCGACTGCGGTTTGCGTCCCGGACCCGGTGACTTAAAAACTCACGCCGGGTGCGTGTGCGTGCGTGCCCAAGATCCTGAGAGGAGAATGGAGGAGAAGGGATTGCGGCGTGACCATCCCCCCTGGGGGGTGATTTCTCACTTTCTGTCTCTCTGTCTCTCTTTCTCTCTCTCTGTCTGGCGAGCGCATGCGCCCTATAGCGAAAACCTCTCAAGGAAAAAGAAAAATCTGTTGGGGGACCAGCAGTTAGCGTAATGGCTATGTCGCTGGACTCCCACATAGTCGACCGCGGTTCGCGTCCCGGACCCGGTCGCTTAAAAACTCACGCCAGGCACGTGTGCGTGCGTGCCCAAGATCCCGAGAGGAAAATGGAGGAGAAGGGATTGTGGTGTGGCCATCCCCCCCTGGGGGGTGATTTCTCGCTTTCTCTCTCTCTGTCTCTCTCTCTGTCTGGCGAGCGCACGCGCCCTATAGCGAAAACCTCTCAAGAAAAAAAAATCTGTTGGGGGACCAGCAGTTAGCGTAATGGCTATGTTGCTGGACTCCCACGTAGTCAACCGCGGTTCGCGTCCCGGACCCGGTCGCTTAAAACTCATGCCGGGTTTGTGTGCGTGCGTGCCCAAGATCCCGAGAGGAGAATGGAGGAGAAGGGATTGTGGCGTGGCCATCCCCCCGGGGGGTGATTTCTCGCTTTCTGTCTCTCTGTCTCTCTCTGTCTGTCTGGCGAGCACACGCGCCCTATAGCAAAAAAAAACCCCAAAAAACAAAAAACAAAAAAACCCCCTAAAAAACAAAAACCTCTCCAAAAAAAGAAAAAAAAAACTGTTGGGACCAGCAGTTAGCGTAATGACTATGTCGCTGGACTCCCATGTAGTTGACCGTGGTTCAAGTCCCGGACCTGGTATCTTAAACTCACGCCGGGCGCATGTGCATGCGTGCCCGAGATCCTGAGAGGAGAATGGAGGAGAAGGGATCGCGGTGTGGCCATCCCCCCAGGGGATGATTTCTCGCTTTCTATCTCTCTGTCTTTCTGGTGAGCGCACACGCCCTATAGCAAAAACCTCTCCAAAAAAAAAAATCTGTTTGTTGTCTCTGTGAATAGATATCCACATATTTTGATAAAGATCTGCTCAAAATTACAAGGCATTTTTACTTATCCTTAATTCATTGGTCTCTTATTAAGCTAAAAGTCAAAGAGAGAAAATTAAAAAGTAAAATATAACTTTATAGTTTATCTAACTAGTTGATAAGAATTTTTTAAAACTTGTGAAAAAAAAATTTTTTTTTTGGAGAGGTTTTTGCTATAGGGTGCGTGCGCTCGCCAGACAGACAGAGAGATGCAGAGAGACAGAAAGCGAGAAATCACCCCCCAGGGGGGATGGCCATGCCGCAATCCCTTCTCCATTCTCCTCTCGGGATCTTGTGCACGCATGCACAAGTGCCCGGTATGAGTTTTAAGCCACCGGGTCCGGGACGCGAACCGTGGTCAACTACGTGGGAGTCCAGCGACATCGCCATTATGCTAACTGCTGGTCTCTGGAAAATTTTAAACATACTAAAAATTGCAGGGAGTGTAGTACAATGAGCTACCATCTATTCATTACTCAGATACAACAGTTTCCAGATTTTGCAACATTTGCTTCATCCATCCTTTATTTTTTTCTTGCTGAAGTATTTTAGTGCAAATCCCAGATATTATGTCATTTTACTCCTACATACATACTTCAGTGTGCATCTCTAAAAATTACTGACTTTTTAAAAACAATTGCCTTGCCACTGTTGCATCTTTAAAAATTAACATACTCTTTGGTATCATCTAACAGCCCATAAGCAGATATCCTCAATTGCCCCCAAAATAATTAGGTTTTTAATCTAATGTGTGCCTAATTAATGTACATGTCACTGAGCTCCTTAAGCAACTACAGCTTTAAATTAATGGTATAATCTTATTCAAAGTTATGCCACATAAAGTGCTATCATACAACATCAGCCTAAATTAAGTTCACTGCTATCTTTCATTCTGTAGAAGTATCTGGAAAGGTTGACTATACAAGTGTAGGTGGACTCCTTGGAACAACTACTATGTACCATAGAAAATAGACCAAATTAAGACTTTGGCTTCACTCACTAGTTGGGTAAAAGCTCATTCGTCATTTTGTGATTTGTAGAGTAGGGTGGGGTTTAATGTGTAAGACTTCTTCTCAAGCAAGTGTTCTATATAGTTGGGGAAAGGAAAAGTATTCTTGAATTATCCATATAAAGGTTTCATGTAAGTCTTTGATGCACACAACAACAAAAATCAAGGGCTGGCCCCATAACACTATGGTTAAGGGAACTGTAGCGTATGTGGACAACTGTGGTTCGAGTCCTAGCCTTAGAGACTTGAAAACGCACCAGGCATGTGTGCCCCAGATTTGGACAGAATGGAGAAATAGAGGAAAAAAGATTGCGATTTGATCATGCCCCTGCCTGCTGGGGTAGTTGGGAGATATACTCTTGACTCTTTTTCTCTGATGAGTGCACATGCCCTTTGACAAAAAACAAAACCAGACTCCCAAAAAACTAGGTTTATGTTAATAGCACTAGTTTTATTTCAAAACATGCATGCTAATTTGGTATTTGAGGTATCTGTCTTTATTTTTTAGCTACTGTGATGTATATACTATAGGTTACTTAATCTAGATAATTGTGTGAGCAAACCCTTACAAAAAACTCTGAACCATTAAGTTTATATTTGTGGGGTTAAAATTGACAACCAGGCTACACTTATGAGATGATGAAGCTGGGAATGGGTGGAGTTGGTAAGTATGAGAAATCAATTTGGGCAAATGGCCTAGACTCCACACAGATTTATTAAAGAAATTGTGTAACTACTACTTTCCAGGCAGCAATTTAGTACTGTTATTGTGCTGGGAGGCAATATGCATACAATTTCTCTAACTTTGTGGACTCGAGTAGATTTAGATTAGTAATCTATGTCTGCTGCACTATAGTTATAGAAACTTCTAGACTGACCATTTGCTGACCCAATCAGATGGTTAATTTCCTTTAAAACAGATGAATGATAATGTTGGGTCTACGTAGCTGGCATTTTCTCCTTTTGTTTTGCTCAGGGGAGGGAAAGCTATGGAAGTGTTGTTTTATGTGCTTTGAAATCGATTACTGATAAACTCTTAAAGGCTTAATGCACGTTATGCTGGCTGGAACGGTTTAGGAAGACTCTCTATGTAGATAGCAAGACCTCCTTTAGACTTATACACTTGTTTTTTAAGCTTTAATAATGTGTGTGTATAATTTAGCAGGGATGCTATGTATGGTTGGGTCCCGTTCAAGGGTGTGAGATTATGGGGGCATACCACCTAATAAATTATGTGGCTGTTACAAGACTGTGTTTTCCTGGAACCATTTTTACCAATTCACATAAGGATGAATTCTAATTCCCACAGAGGACTGGCTACTGCATTTAAAACCAAGTTGATTTTATGAATTTCATATTCATACCTGGTAGGAAATTCAGCAAGATTCAGGACATGATTTAGTGTCTCATGTAGAGTATAAATTTTTCATTTGTCGTTAAGTCTTAGAAAAGACTATAAGGTGTATGTCTGTGTGAACCTGACTATATTTACTTCTGAATTATTAAAATCCTCAAATATAGACAGCTGTGTCCTTGAGGGCATAGGCTATATGAGGGGTCTTCAGGAAGTTAATGGAGAATGTTGGGCCCAGCAGAGGGCGTAATGGTAACTTTACCGGACTCCCATGTAATCAGCTGCGGTTCAAGTCCCAAACTCAGTGGCTTAAAACTCACGCTGAGTGTGTGTGTGTGTGTGTGTGTGTGTGTGTGTGTGCATGCCCAAGATCCTGAGAGAGGATAATGGAGGAGAAGGGATTGCAGTGTGGCCGTGCTCCCTGGGAGTGATTTCTCGCTTTCTGTCTCTCTGGCAAGAGTACGCACACTATAGCAAAAAAAAGAAAAAGAAAAAAAAAGCCTCTCTAAAAAAAAGGAAGTTCATGGAGAATGTGTATGATGAAAAAAAACTATACATGGATTTCAAAAATGTTTTTTCACTGGGGCCAGCAGGTGGTGTGGTGGTTAAGGGCGCTGGACTCCCACATGGTTGACCGTGGTTTGAGTTCCAGACCTCTCTCTCTGGTCCAATTAAAATAAGTAAATAAATAAAATAAAATAATTATTAAAAAATATTTTTACGCTAAAATAAACTCGTATTAACTTGCATTTTCCATTAACTTTTTGAAGTCCCTCTGTAGGTTCAATATGTTGGTGATCTTCTCTATCTTAAGGCTTCTCCCTTTCTGTTCTCCTCCCAGTAATTTTCTTGATATTATTGTTTCATGGAGCTTCACATGGTTACAGATTATATGGGGAAGACTGTGTCTTTTATTTTTTAAGTTTGTGACATAACTTCAATTTGTTTTCATTTATATTATTCATGACACATGCCAAGAACATATAGAAAGTTAAGATGGGATAAAATAAACTTTGTAAAGACATTTCCTCCTATAATATGCCTTACTGTAAGGTCTAATGCCTTACATTACAGAATCAATGTTTTTCCAAAGCGCTAGAGTGCATATAAAATATTTGTGAGTGAAAATAACCATTTCTTAGTCTTCCCTCATAGCTTGTTTTTCATTGGCACTTGCATTAACTTACATTCTCACCCTTTTGGTTGAGTAGCTAATGGTCTTTGAATAAGCTATTAAAAGGAAGAATAAGTTTACAATGACTGGATTTTTTTATGTTGGCAGTTTGGATTTTCATGTATTTGTTTTACTAAGTGGGGCTTACCTATCTTTTCAAAAATTTTTTTAAAGAATTATTTTATTTAACCTTATTTATTGTTATTATCATTGTTATTTTCCAGTTTGATCAGAGAGAGACAGAGAGAGAGAGGAAGTGAGAAAGCAAGTCACCAGGTCCGAGACTTGAACCGTGGTCGGCCATGTGGGAGTCCAGTGCCTTTAACCACCACACCACTTGCCAGTCCCGGGGCTTACATATCTTTTCTAATCTTTAATTTTTTAGATTTCTTCAATGCAGCCTATGTATGCTTGCTTTATCAAACGTTTTCTCTGATCATCTTGTGAAGTTCTGTGAGATCTAAATCCTCCATTTTGCAATTTTTTCCTTTATTCATACGAGAGTGAACGTGTGTGCATGAGAGAGAGAGAGAGAGAGAGGGAGGGAGGGAGGATGGGAGGGACGGGGAAGGAGATGGATGATCACCTCTACAGAGTCTGGTCACGTTGTGATACCCTTCCTCCAGCCCTCCAGCTGGTGAATATTGGGCACCTTTGTGCATGCCCTGCATGTTTCAGGCTGCCTGGGCTGGGGATTACAGCCTAGGTTTCCATGAAGGATTCAGCTTGCTTGAACAGTGCATTACCACTGTGCTATGAAGCCATCCTTAAATATCTTCTTTTTTTTTTTTAAGACTTATTTATTTATTTTCATTATTTTTCAATTCTAACCAGAAAGAGAGAGAAAGCCACTAGGTCCAGGACTCGAACCTCTGTTGGCCATGTGGGAGTCCAGTGCCTTTTAACCACCACACCACCTGCTGGCCTGGTATCTTCAATTTTTAAATAAACTGAGTTTGCCCGAGATCAAATACCAAGTTTTAAGTGGATCTACCTCTGTGTGAAATGGTATTGTGCAGGGCTCCAGGCCGCTTTTCACATTCTTCCTGCCAGTTCTGTTGTCAGTAATTATGGATCAAAATATGTTATGATAGGACAGCTCAGCAGTCTAACAGTTAAGTGACGTGCATTGGGAGCAGGATCCCACATGATTGGCTGTAGTGCCTGTGCGTGCTTGTCCCCAAGTCTTTTCATGCTGCATTTTTGCATAGAAATACACATCATGACTTTTTTTAATTAAAGAATTTTTATTTAACTTTATTATTATTGTTTAATTTGAGAGGGGGGAAGAAGCTCCAGGACTCGAACTGCAGTTAGCCAAGTGATAGTCTAGTGACCTTAACCACCATGCCACCTACTAGCCCCTGCCCCAAATCTTGATAGGATGGAAAAATGAAGGAAAAAGGATTGTGGGTGTGCCTGTGTCCTATTGGGGGTATGCACTTTTTCTGTCTGTCTCACTCTTTTTCTTTGGCAGTCTGTGTACCCTCTGACAGTAAAAAAAAGTTTCAAATCCCTGCTTTTAACTTCCTCCTACCCTTTTAAATAATGTTATCATTTGCATGTTTCTAACTTGAAAGTCATTATTCCATGCTGTTTTTACTGGTTTCTGTGAATAGTATCAATGGTTTATCCTGTTGTCAGAAAAAAACATGCAGAACGATGGCCATTGTAGTTAAATCAATTACTGAATGTGACAGAGATTTACTTAAAAGCATTTCCCATCCATACCCAGCATCAACTTTGTTGCCCTGTAAAAACTGCATTTTGATCTCCGCATGTTTTCAAGACCCTACACCAGACTATTAGAATCTAAAGGCATTTTACATGTTACTCAGAGTTGAAATAAGCTAAATAGGATATCTAACTGAATGTGTTAAGTGTTTTTTTAAAAATTTTTTAAAAAAGTTTGTTCCTGGCTATTTTAAGATGTTATATAGAAATAAGCTGACTACATTTTAAAATGTAACTCTGCATGAGTCATTTATCGTCTCTCCAGGTGTCAGTTTATTCTTTAAAGTAGAGAGGTGAAGTATTAGGTCATCGGGAAAGTCATGACATATTTTGCTATGCAAAAATGCATCGTGACTTTCCTGACAACCCAATGGATGATCTCTGCATGGTTCCTTCCAGTCAGCACTGAAATATTGGGAATCAAAAGTTATTGAGAGCTCTAATGAATATGTCCTAACATAAATACATGACATCTGATTGCAGTTAGATGGAAGATTGGAATGATAGATGCTTTTTAAAGTCTGAATAGTGAAGAGTAAATATCCCAATTAACTTTACAATCATATTTCTGGATTCTGGGTTAGCCAATCCAGTGAAAGCCACATTCACATTCTTTTAACCATCCATTGAATGTAGGACAATGTACTGAAATCTAGAGAGAGTGCCAGATCTGCTCTAGGTCATCCTAATCCTTGGTTGCCTTGGTTCATTGACCAAGTACAGTGCTCAAGCCTACCCAGAAGTGAATCTCAGTAACGCACAGTATTATAGGTGCCAGTTACTGTTCAAAGTGCTTTGCATGTATGTCAAGAACTGTGCGAGGTCTGGGGTTTTACCCTATTGGCTCATCTGTTACCGTTCCATGGGTGATTGCTGACAACTCAAACTCAGATCAGGGATCAAAGACAATTATTATTTGTTGTAAAAGCAATAGTCAGAATGTCAGCACGACATGCTGGTTCACTATGACCCTAAGTCCCATGGGGTTATCTAGGATGACGCCTACAACAGGCCATGAGTTGTGTTAAAGGAAAGGAACACAGAACTTGGGGCTTTGCCACCTTTATAGTTAGAAGAAATCAACCTGCTCTTTGTGTAAGGTGGGGAGATATAACCTCATCCTCAAGGTTGCTTGCTACATGCACAGCCCTGGGAAATGGACTGGATAAAATGTTGTCAGCACCTTTCAGTCTTGACATATACACCAAGAAAGTACAGAGATATTTAGGGATTGATGGTGGTTGCCTCCGCCATCAATGTGAACTCATTTCTTCCTTGCAGCAGTCATTTTATAGGTGAGGAAAAGGGCTCAGCGCAGATAAGTAACTTGCCTAATGATTTGTGGTAGTGAATTTGGAATTGAAGGCCTGGATGACTATAAAATCTGTACTTTAACCATGATTTCTATACTGCCTATGAGTCTAAACCTCATGGTGGCTCTAAATTGACCTGAAGACCTAATGGTCCTCTTAGACTGGTGATGGTTGGACTTGGCCTAGATTTGCACTATACTTATATATAATTTAGAAGACAGAGTTAAGAGATCATTCATTTTAGTGTCACTAATAATCAAAAGTTAAAATTTCCCAGATCACTGCCATGAAATACCATATCAGATATATAACCACTTGCTAGAAAATAACCATGAAGATGAAAGTAAAGTGGTGTGGATTTTAAGGATACAGGACAACAGTTCTTAAAAATACCAGTCTGAGGGGCAACAGGTGGCATGGAGGTTAAGGCACTGGATCCCACATGGCCTACACTATGGTTCAAGTCCTGGACCTGGTGGCTTGAAAAGCACGTCTTATACCTAAGAAGAAAATGGAGGAGAAGGGATTGAGGCATGGACATCCCTCCCTGGGGGATGATCTCTCACTTTCCCTCTCTTTCTCCAGTGAGTGCATGTGCCCTATGGCCAAAAAAGAAAAGAAAAAAAAAACTGGAGGAAAAAAAATGCTGGGCTGGGGCCAGCTGGTGGCATTGTGGGTTAGGTGGCTGAATCCCACATGGCTAATCTTAAGGTTCCAGTCCTAGACTTGGCTGCTTGAAAAACATGCTAGGTGCCTGTGCATGAGTACTCAAAATCCCAAAAGGAGAGAGAAATAGAAGAGAAGGGATTTTGGCCTGATCATCCCCCATAGTGAATTTCTTTCTCACCCCCATCCCCACCATTGACACACATGTCCTTGGGCAAATTGAAAAGGGAAAAGAGAGAAAAAAAATACCAGTCTTGCAATTTGATCTTTATTAAGTAATTTCATGGTCAACAGAAGGCCTGCCATATTTTACTACTGTTACATATTGCATATGATTCTCTTTTTTTGTGTTTTGTGTGTTGGCCTTGTAGAGAGGAGCTTCTGAATAGGTTACTTACAAGTCATACTGCCTGCTTCAAATTCTAGTTTCTCTTCTCCTCCCTGCTCTCCTTCTGTTTGTTTGTGAACTTCTGCATGAAGTAAAGCTGCTTTGGAGAAACTAATGCTATCTCCTGTTACACAAGTACACGATATGCATTGTTTCTTGTTTAGGGGAGTGCCAAGAACCACCTACCTTCTCCTGCTGCTTCCTGTGTCTGCTTTGCCTAAAGATTGGCTGCTATAAAAGTGTGGTATATTCAGCCAAGTGCTATCTTTTTTAATTAGTCTGCAGAAAGTGTTGTGACAAACTATTTTTGCGTTGATGTGTGACAAGTAATAGAGCTCTAAATTATGAGCTTAAGTGCCAAATAACACGGAAGTGCATAATATAGTTTGAGTTGTAGTCCCATTAGCTTTAGCCATCAGCCCTGCCCTTCCAAAAAGGCCACCTTTAACTTTTAAGACATGTGATGGGTATATAGATCACAAATACACCAGTATATGCCTGGAACATGAGGAAAAGTATCTTGGAGCCTAGAATCAGGCTATTTCACACTTATAGCACCAATTCCTCTCTTTTTTTTTTTTTGGAGAGTTTTTTGCTATAGGGCATGTGTGCTTGCCAGAGAGACAGAGAGGCAGAAAGCGAGAAATCACCCCCAGGGGGATGGGCACGCCGCAATCCCTTCTCCTCCATTTTCTTCTTGGGATCTTGGGCACGCACGCACACACGCCCAGCGTGAGTTTAAGCCACCAGGTCCGGGACGCGAACCGCGGTGGACTATGTGGGAGTCCAGCAACATAGCCATTACGCAAACTGCTGGTCACTCCACTTATAGCACCAATTTCTATATTGGTACTCTCCATAGAGCTATATGTGTAATATAGCATGAAACGAAGTGAAGGCTCCCATCATGATATAGACATAATTTGAGAAGGTTGTTAATTCAGCAGACTAAGAATTTCATTAAATTTATATTTTTCAAAGATTCCTCTTATTTATTTTTACAGATTCATATTTCTTCCCAATATGGTCCTGGTTGTTGATGTCCCTTTGTTTTTGAGTTCATCTAACTCAAAGAGCTTTGAGTTACAGGCAATTAAGTAAAGCATATCACATTCCTCTGTCCACAAAAGTTTGTTCTTTTTTCTTTAGACCAGTAGTTCTCAGTGGGGGACAGTTTTGCCTTTCAGGGAACATTTGGTAATTTCTGGAAACATTTTTGGTTTTCCCAAATTGGGGGGGGGGGTACTACTGGTAACTAGTGGGAAGAGGCCATGTATGCTGTTGGACATTCCACAATTCATAGGACATTCTGTTCCCAACAGAGGATTAATTCAGCCTAAAATGTCAAGGTTGAGAAAGACTGCTAAGATTGAAAAAACCTGCTTTAGACCCTATGATTTTTTTTTTTTTTGCTATTATTTTGTCAGAGCATGTGTGTCTATGCAAGCAAAAGAGACAGAGAGAGCAAGAGAGGGAGAGAGAAAGAAAGAAAGAGTCTTTCTCCTCCACTGAGCCTTGTCACACTGCAGTCCGTCTTTCCCCAATTCTCCATTTTGGTTAGGATCCTGGTCATGTGTACCTCCATGTATTTTTCAAGCTGAAGGTGCCAAGATTCAAACCCTGGTGGGCCATTATAGGATCCAGCTTCCTCTTTGCAGTGTCTAACCATTCTACTGTGGGGCCAGCCCTCCTATGACCTTTTGTACTTTTAGTGTGAAAAATTTCTGTGGCTCCTCAGCTATTCACTTTCCTCTATTCTTTCCTCTTTATAAAGACTGGATTAGATCATCTCTGTCTTCAAGGAAGCATCATTTGTTTCATTGACTCCCATTTTATTTTCATTTTCTTTTTTTCTATTGCTGAAAATCTACTGGATAGGACTGTTACCAGTTTGTACCACACCTCTTTTCATATCACTTATTTCTGACATTGAAGGGAAATATTCATTCTCATCCTAATACGTTTAAAAGACTATTTTTCTGTGTTGGCTCTGTGGCCTTGTGGTTAAGGCAGTTGGATCCCACATGGCTGACTGCATAGTTCTAGTCCCAGATGTGGCAGATTGAGAAACATGCCAGGTATGTGTTTGAGAGAAGAGAAAGGACTGCTGCAGCATGATTGTTTCCCATGGGATATTGTTTTCTCCTCTCTCTCTGTCTCTCTGGTGACCACATGTGCCCTCTAATGAAAAAACAAAACAAAACTATTTTTCCATTTGCTGATTTCTTGATACTTCAACAACTTTCATGCCGGTCACTTTTTTTTTTTTTTTTTTAGATCTTTTGCCATAAGGCACATATGCTAACCACTTACCAGAGAGAGAGGGAGTGAGAATTCACCTCCTATGGGAGATGGCCATGCCGCCATCTTCCCCTCCATTCTTCTTTCGGGATTTGGGCACACATGCACACATGCCTAGTATGTTAATAAGGCTGCCAGGTTCAGGACTCCAGCCACAGAGTCGGCCATATGGAATCCATTGCCTTTAACTACTATGCCACTAGTCGCTTTTAACTCTTTTGTATGGATTTTAGATTCCATGGTACAGTCTTTGGCAGCTTCAGCCTCTTGATTTATTGACTCCCAAAGTACTAGCCTTCTTTGTCTCCCATCTCAAAAATGTCTCCCTTTTTATCTCTTGTTATCCACAGAAAATTGGAGGAAATCATGTGCCTCTTCAGATACCACCTGTATATAGATGGTGCCAAACTTTTCTATCTACTCTGACACCTAAATCTGGTACTATCTTGTTTGCTGAGAGGCATCTTACAACTATGGTGTAATTCTACTAAAAAAATGCATGAAACCTTTAATACTTTATGCTTGTGTTTTATATTCTTCCTCTTTTTAGGGAAAATAAAATTTAACTTGATTTCTCCCTCCCCTTATGTGCATACACACACACATACACACACACACAGGCACTTATAGGCACATGTGGTAAACATCAAATTTACCTTTTTTAAAAAAAATTATCAGAGGGTGTGAATGGTGTGTGCTCACCAGAGAGACAGAAAAGGAAAGCAAACAAGCACCTCACATGGGGAATGGTCATGTCACAGCATATTCTCCTCTCTCTCTCCCTCCTTTTAGCATTTTGGGCATTCATACACACGGGCCTGGTGTGTTTTTCAAATTTCCAGGTCCAGGACTAGAACCATGCAGTCAGCCATGTGGGATATAGCTGCCTTCACCACCACGCCATGGGTTTGCTGTCAAGTTTACCTTTTCAAGCTAAGGTTTACTCTTGGCTTACTTATCACCAGACTATGTTACTCTATTATTAGTCACTGACTCACCTTTATGATATCTGGTCTCGTTGAATTAATGTGAATTTCTCTATCTGACCAGGGAAAATCAGTGACTACTTCTCACCCGATTTATTAGGACCAAACATATTTTTATATTTAGGGTTAGTATTAAGTACCTAATTGTATCCTCTTATCTTCCTTTTTCCATTTGCCCCTTTGTTTAAGTGATAACCTTAGTTGCAGTGTCCCACCTCCCTGAAATAACTTCTCGTCCTTTTTTTCCTTCTCAGTGAATTTGAAGTATTTTCCTTCCATTTCTTCTTATAACTCTTAAACTCTTTATTGCTTGATAGAAGGTGACATGATCAATTAATTCCCCTTCAGTCTTCAAACTCCTGTAGAGAGCCAGCTCACTCAGCAGTGTGCATGGCCATTTTATCAGTTGTTTTCAGCTTATTACCAGTGTATCTTACAGTGTATAATTACACACATGAAATCCTCATCATGTATGAGGCATCATGCTGAGTGCATAAATACAAGTGTATACAAGTCTTACTCTTGAGGAGATCATGGCCCAGAGAGAAAAGAGGGACAGATAAGTATAAAGTAGTAAGTCCTATAATAAGTAGGCATGAGAAGAGTGCTCTTGGGAATCCACATTCTGTGCTTGGTAGGCAGAAGACAGACACTGAGGTAACATTTGATCTAGGTCTTAGAGAATGATGCATAGTTTGCTAAGGTTAAAAGGCAAGGCATTCTCAATAGAGCAATCATCATATATGCACATTTAGAGTTCTGTAAATGCAGTATGTGTTTTGGGTGTTATTGTTTTAAAAAAATGTTATCTTGGAGAGAAGGTTGTGACTGAACTTGCTTTGTCACTGAGTACAGGTGATCATAGGAAACATTCTTTACCAACTCAGATCACCTACAATGTTTCAGGCATTATTCTCAGAGCTTTCCATTACCATCTTAATTGTTTTCATAAACATGTATGATAGGTGTAGTTATTTCCCACATTTGATGAATAAGAGTTTCTGAGAGGTTAACTGATTCTGATTCTAAAACACACTATTTTATGATACCTTAATGTCATCTTAGAAGTCACAGACTGTTTAAAATCCAGAAATGCTGCCCTCTTGGTGGTACAGCAGTAATGCACTACTCAAGAGCTTCTGGATCCATATGGAAGACTGCAAGTTCTCTTTCCTGGTTGATTGGTAAATTCGGGGCATGCATTATCCGTGATCCTGATTGGCTGAGGGGAGGATCATGGCATCAGGCCCTGATGAGGGTATTTGTCTTTTGTGTGCTCTCTCATGAAATTAAACTTAAAAAAAAAAAAAAAAAAAAAAAAGAAATGTCAGGGGCCAGCAAGTGGCGTGGTGGTTAAGGGGCTGCACTAGCATGCAAACTCCCATAGTTTGAGTGCCCAACTTGGCGGCTTGAAAATCATGCCGGTGCATGTGTGTGCATGACCAGAATCCCAGGAGGAGAATGTAGGAGAGGGATTGTGTTGTGGCTATCCATCCTGGGGGGTGATTTCTCACTGTCCTTCTCACTGTCTCTCTGTTACTCTATGGCAAAAACCTTTAACAATAATTAAAATGTAGAAATAAGTCATCATTTTTCTTTTTTTACTTAAAATATATTTCATATTTTATGTAACTATATATTTTATGTTTTTCTCCTTTCACAAATCCTATTAGGAATCTAATAAATCCATTTTAACACATTTCATCTTATCTGGATTAAATTAGTTGAGAAATAATAGAGTTTGGGATTGGCTGGGAGTTGTCCACAAACATCTAATTTGTAGCTATATATGGTTTTACTACTGAGAATTTGGTCATACTACTTACTTGGGAAAATTCTAACTGTAAAATTCATTTTAAATAGTTAATGTAATTCAAATAATGTTTTGGAGAAGTCCAACTCAGTACTGGGCTAAACATTATTAAGGTTAAAATAAGTAACTCCTGCTTGCTAAGAGCAGAGTTCAAGAATTTTGTTACTAAACCAGCCTCAGTACTTACTAGGAATCGGCTGTTTGCCATCAGAAAAGCCTAACTCTGATCATGGGGTTTACTGAAGAAGAAAGCTTTCTTATGGGTGATGGCAACTGGTTGACACAGAGTTAGGTTGCTTTGATAAATATTTCCCAGAATGGAAGTGAAGATTTTAGAGAGAAATAATTCCTTCTCAAGCTTTCAATTAGTCATTTTTATGGAAATGAAAGATTGAAACTTGTACAGTGCTGATTGGTTACTTTGAGCAGCAGTCCTACTGGTCCATTAAGCTTTCTGTGCAGATAAATGGTTAAAATTGGTATTGTTTTAATTGGTCATTCTTATTTTTTTAAAAGATCGTTTTGCCATATGGTGTGAGCTTGTAGGAGAGAGACAGAGCAAGACAGAGAGAGGAAAAGTGAGAAATTACTCCAGGGGGGTGGAGTAGCCATGCCACAATCCTTTTTCCTCTATTCTCTCAGGATTTGGGGCACATGCATATGCACCTGGCATGTTTTTCAGGCTGCCAGGTCTGGGACTCAAACCATGGAGTCAGCCATGTGGGATCTAGCGTCTTCACCACCACACCACCTGCTGGCCCAATTGGTCACTCTTGCAGTCAGCATTTTTGCTCACTGCCTGCAGTGGGGGGGAGTGGGGGTCAACTTAGGTTACTCAGCTTTCTCAAAGCATTTGTCCTTTAAGCAAACTTATAAAACAGCACGTAGCACTAGATTTTTCTATTTAGGCTAGTTCTGGCCAGTCACAATTTGGTATGTACAAACCTATGGTGCATGGTAGAATGTGGTAAGTGCTACTGTAAGAAGTAAAAGGTGCTATGGAAACATGGATGGTGTTAATTTCAAGTGGAGAATTAGGGATGACTTCATGGAAAGATAGGCATTAGAAGAGTCTTAAAGGGGAGGATTTTCACGTTTTGTTTTTTCAAACATAACAATAGAGTGAAGAAAGGAGGTTCTCTGAAGTGAGAATAGTATGCACCCCTTAGCACAGGCTGCTTTAGCAAAGTACCATAAATCGAGTGGTTTAAGGACAGCAGAAATTTACTTCTCATGGTTCTGGAGACTAGAAGTCAGATATAAGAGTGTCAGCATTCAGCATGGCTGGGTTCTGTTGAAGGCCCTCTTTTGAGTTGCAGACTGCTGACTTCTTGTTGTATCCTCACGTAGTGAAAAACGGGGAAGCAAGCTCCCTTATGACTCTGATAAAGGCATTAATCCCATTCATGAGAGTTCTTCCCTCATGTCCTCATCTCCTCCTTCTCACCTCCCGAAGGAAGGCTCCACTATTATTTTACATAATACCACAGAGAGAGGCAGGTTTTCAACATGAATTTTGGGGGAACATGAACATTCAGTTCTTAACAATGCATGACTGCTGCAAAGGGGCTGGGAAGTTACAGTATGTTTAAGGAAATAGGAATTAACCTGCAGCGGCCCACATGTTCTGTGTGAGAGTGGTGGAGGTCAGTCTGGATGGGGAGATTGCAGTTTGATCATAGTGACCATCGGATACTTATCTAAACAGTTTGGACTTAATTCTGTAACTCATGTAGAGTATTCAACTGGGGAGTGATTTGATCAGAGATTATGATTAGACTTTACTTTAGAGTTTTAATAATTGGAAGTAGGAAGTCTAAAGTCTTTTGTCAAAACTCCATAATAATCAGTCTGTTTGTAGTGTAAATACAAAGGCATTTATTAATTCTGATATGTTTTGACATGCTTTAATTTGACAGCTTTGAACCTATCGAATTAAACATGTATTGTAAATAGTCTGTACTTTGATAACTCACAGTTTTGTAGGAACGGTTTTGTTGAAACTTAATTGGCCCTTGCTCCCAGCCTACTCGTCTGTTGATCTGTGCCTCTGTGCCTCTAAGTCTAAAGTTCTTGTTGTTGTTTTCTCCCACAAATAGGTACTGCTCTAAAGGTCAGGGAGCTTAGATTACAAGCCTGCTGTTGTCAAACTGAGTGTGTTGTGTCTAGGCTGAATTACAGTCTTCGAATCCCTGGGATATTCCAAGGGAAGCGGCATGATTTAGGATGTGCAAAACTAGGTAAAATATTGTCATGATTTTTTTTTATTTTCATAAATGAATCTCCTATGACAAAATAAGAAGAGATACATTGCTCACAATTGTGGCAAAGTAGTCGTAGGCTATGATTTGAACTCAAGTCCTCTACTTAAGATAATTCACTTAATCAAGAAGGATTTGAGCTAAGAGATTCTGTGAACTTAATCTTATTACTACAGCTTAAGTTCCATGGTAGTTAAGTGGAACTACCATGCAACATAAGTTCATGGTAGTTAGGAATAGATTCCCAAATGAATTTGAGATAAATGGCAGAGGAATGAAAATTTATCTATTTTAATTTGAAGAATTTGTTCAGGGTTTTATATACCTGGGATATCAAAATATATGTTAATCTTTGTTCATGTCTACTTATACTTGATTTGTGACATGTGAATGAAAAACACCTATTATAATTGTTATTAATGATTATGCTGTGATATGATCATAAAACTTTAAATACACACACGCACAGCACAGGGTTTTAGGGTTTAGCTGCTCTCTTAAAAGTAAAAGTAAACAAACTCCTATTCTATCCTGGTATATAATTGTTATTCAGTGTTTACTTTAGTTGAAGGCAAAGATATTTGGACAAAAATGGAACATTTTGTGGTTATTTTCTATTTCTTGAGTGTAGAGATATTACCCATGTGTTAATGAGAGTGAATGATTGTTTTTTGTGTGTTGGTTTGTATCTATAGACACAGTACATTATTTCACGAGGCATGTATTGGGAAATTTTCACACTTCTTGTTGTATTGCAAAAATATTCTAAAAAGACGTAAGTCTTTTAGGACATGAATCATCCTTTTCTAGGCAACTTTCTCATGAGAGATTTATAATTCTTGCAAAATCCTTTTTGAGCCCTCACAACATGAAGAGGACAGGAACTTCCTGAGTTATAAATACATGGCCATAGGAAAGGTTCTTGGGCAGGGGCTCCCCTAGTATGTTGAGCCAACAGTATTGTCTGGCCTTTTATTTCCCCATCCCTCTGATGTTCCCTTAGGAAATGGAGGCCCAATCATGCATTGGAGAGTATCTGCTTTCTTTCTTTCTCAGTGACTTCCATAAATATAGTGGTGTTAGAATGATCTATTTCTCAAGTATCTCTTTCACTTGCCCCACTGTGTGACTTTATTGCCAAAAAGTTGGGGGATGATCGGCAGGAGCTTTTCCCTCCAATACTAGTCCTTCCTCTCTTTTGGCTTACTTGGATGGGACACATTTTCCTATAGATGTTATTCCTTTATTTGGTACATATTATAGTACATTTCAGTTTCCTAATATTATACTTAGTGTTGAAGAATATAGGTCATGAGATATAGGTGCTTGTTATTAAGGAATTTATAATACTGTAAAGAGAATAAAACTTGGTAGGTAGAATAAAAATATGGTAGGTGCTGTTTGAATGGCTGGGATTTAAAGACAGGAAAGATTAATAATTTGGTTTAAAATAGGATAGGAACTGAGTCACTAGGAAATTCTCCCCATCCTCTACACACACACACACACACACACACACACACACACACACGCATTCCAAGAGAAAAAGGCATTCAGAATTCAAAACAAGGCTTAACTGCGAATCCATGGATTATAGTATTTGCAATTTAGGATTTTCATATAGACTGGATCAAATAAAATGTTATAAAAGTTCAAGGCATGGGCACTGTATATTTTGTTTTAAGAAAATATATCAGTAGGAAATTTGAACTTAGAAAGCAGACAGTTAACCGTCAATGATTGCTTTTACAAGAGTCAGTTCTGCCTCATTCTAGTCAATTCTTTTCTTCTTTGAAAATGTTTGATTTGCTAAAAATAAATAGTATTTTTAAGTACTTTTTTTAGTAAACCATGGTTTTTTTAGAAGACCATCATTTACTAAAAAAAAAGTACTTATATCCAT
Source organism: Tupaia tana (assembly GCA_026018925.1). Lineage (NCBI taxonomy): Eukaryota > Metazoa > Chordata > Mammalia > Scandentia > Tupaiidae > Tupaia > Tupaia tana. The sequence goes on along the minus strand of JAKSZU010000009.1, from coordinate 57,161,169 downwards.
TACCATACCATTGTTTTAAAATGCCCAGTTCCTTGAAAAAGTTAATTATTAATCTCACTGATTTTATATATTAACTTGAAAATATGTTTATATTTACGAATGAGCAGTATTGTTCAAAGTTGAAGCAAGTATGATACTACGTTGTACCTCCTAGGGACAGTGATAAAATGGGTGTATTTAAGATATTTAAATTGCATTAGAAACAGTTTCCATTTTCATATTTTTCTCATTCCTTGTCATCCTTTGTTTTTAGGACAACTTGCCTCAAAGCCTCCAGGAAAGGTTGCCATTTAAAAACAAACAAACAGACAAACAAACGAACAAAATCAAATACATGTAGATTCTGGAGCCCTAATCCACCTGCTGAATCAGGTTTTGGGAATGTGTATTAATAAGCCTCTTAGAGGATTCTGTACTCTAAAGTTGGAGAACCACTAATCTTGTGCATAGTTTGCAAAATGGCAGCCCTACAAGTCATATCCGGCCCACAAATTTGTTTTGCTTGCCTTTTGGTGTTGGCAGTTCGGTTTTAAAACTTTGATGCATTTGCCAGTTATTAAGAATTGAGTTTACATTTATAAATTGAAATTTCTGGCTTCTCTTGAAATTGCAGAGTAATTTTGCAGTATCGGGTCGATGTTCCTCAGGACTTGCGAGCAATCTATTGTACCTGAGGAGGATCTGCCTCATTTGAATGGACCATATGTTCTTGGATATGCCACATCCACCCCTCATCATTTACCCCATTCTCAAATATTAGTTGATATATATTTTTCTGTAGTTGGCCTGCATTACTTAATTATATATATATCACTTACTTAGACAATGAATACATTTGAGTTTTCGTTTCTGGATCGAGAGATTAAGAACAGTGAGTAGAAATGATTGGAAATAGAGAAGACTGAAATCTTAGAGATCAGAGAAGCTGTTAATAGTAGAGGTAAGAAATGAACCAGTGAGGCTAGCCGGATGACATGGTGGTTAATGTGGCTGGATCCCACATAACTGACTTCTCAGTTCGAATCCAGGACCTGGAGGCTTGAAAGATATGCCAGGCACATGTGTGTGAGTGTCCAAAATCCTTAGAAGAGAATGAAGAAGGGTTGCGGTGTGGCCATCCCCCCTGGGGGGTGATTTCTCACTTTCCCTCTCTCTCTCTCTCTCTTCAGTGAGCATATATGCCTTATAGCAAAAAAAGAAAAAAAATTCCAAAAAATAAAATGAAATGAAGGACTGAACTACGGCAATGGTACTAGAGATGGAGAAGAGGAGGAAGATTAGGATTTAGAAGCTATCAGTTTTGATATATTGACTGAATTGAGGTGTGATCAGGATGGGTGAAGAGCAAACAGGCAGATGGAAGTAGGTGAGGAGATGAGTTTATTTTTGGACACTGTTTAAGTTATTGTGGGACATCATTGCTAGGTACTGAGCTTGCTATGGAGACTCTTTACTGTGTTGCAGAGGATGACTTTTGGATGGAGCATATAAAAATCTCCTGAGTGTGTGTGTGTGTGTGTGTGTGTTTGTGTGTGTTTGTATGGATTCTTCAAAAATTTAATGGAAAATGTGTTATTTAAAGAAACTGCATGGATTTTTAAAAAAATTTGCTCCAAGGTAAACTCATACAAGTCCATTTTTTCCCACAAACTTTTTTTTTTCCTTCTTTTTTGGAGAGGTTTTTGCTACAGGGCGCGTGTGCTCGCCAGAGAGACAGAGACAGGGAGACAGAAAGTGAGAAATCACCCCTAGGGGGGATGGCCACGCCACAATCCCTTCTCCATTCTCCTCTCGGGATCTTGGGCACACATGCACACGCACCTGGCGTGAGTTTAAGCCACCGGGTCCGGGACTCGAAGCGCAGTCGACTACATGGGAGTCCAGCGACATAGCCATTACATTAACTTCTGGCCCCTCCCAGAAACTTTTTGAAGTCTCTTTGTATAGATGGAAAAAAAAAAAACATATTTAGAAGCCTACATTATCTTTCTAATGCAAGCTGAAAAAATAAAGATCTACAGAATAGTGGCTAGCAGGAAAAGATTAGAAAATAGCATGTCCTCGGCCTTAATCTAACTAGGGCAGAGACATACACAGAATCCTTGGAGGGTGTGAGATTTGTATCCAGAGGGGTCAAAGGTTAGCAAAGGTTGACACATTGTTGTGGGGCATCATGATGACACAGTGATTTAACATCTACCATTTCTTTCTTGCAAAGGATAACTTAAGTTTCTTTCTCCCTTTATCTATAATATATTTTAAACTGTGCTCTGTGAGTATTGTTTAGTTCTGTGGACACTAGGAACGTGCAGTGTTCTAAAAAGTACAAGATTTTTTTTTCTTTTTTATATCTCCAAGGAATTGTTTCTTTAGGAACATGTTATGAATGGAGGTTAGGTTCCCAGGGCAGCTCTACTTTTTCAAATCCTACTTAATCTACATTGCAGATGAGCTCTTTTATTAATAGTCTGAGTCTGAGCTCTGGTAGTAGACATGTGCCATGTGGTGTAGGAACAATGGAGAGAAGAGTACCTTCCTCTTTCCTAGGTTCAGGGCTGACCCTATCCAATATTGTGACATTGGTAAATTTGGAGATTGCCCAGATCCTTTTTTGCACCTCCTTTCCATGTAACGGTGCCCCTCCTGTCAGGCAATGCTCTTCCTTCTGTGAATCTTCTCCCAGATCTTTCCCCTTTCTTAGTGCTCCAAAATTACTTGCTTCTTCTCCTTACCAAATTCATTTCTATCATGCAACTTATCTGCTCAGTATTAGAATAAATTATGCTAAAATCATTTCTGGAGGTGCTATACTATTATTTGAAGGAGTGATTTTTAGCATAAATTAGTGCTTGGTAAAAAAGCCATTAGGTTAGCATAGTAAAGCAAATAAAGTAAGGCAGTGAAGGAGAATGCTATGAGGATATACATTATCATATAAGCAGTTCTGATTTAAAGTTATCCTCTAGGGATAATTGAATAAGTGATTTCTCCTCTTCAGGCCTTGCATTTTTCCAGTTTTGAGCCCATCTTCCTCAGAGCTTCCCTTTCTCCATGACTGCTTCAGTGAGAACAGTAGAGAAGCTTCTAGAGTTGAGAGTATGCAAATAGAGCAAGAAGAGTGACTGCTTGGGATGTATCCAAGTCTGGAACTGCCAGTGTGGGCTTTAGAGTGAAGAGAATATTCCATAATGGCTTCATTTAAGCAGTGATTAACAAATGAAAAAATCATTTTATATTTCTTACCCCCAAATGGTGACATGTACTTTGTAAGCTTAGACAGTTTAAACACTGAGGCAGATGACAGCTATCATTAAAAGCATGCATTCCTAATAATTTATAAACTATCCTCTATGCTTTTTTGTTGTATTGTTATGCTTGTCAAGTTGGTTGCATTTGTTTCCAAACCTATACATGCCAGCTATAAGTTGTTGTTACTGTATCATTTAATTAAATATCATGTAAATTGATGAAATAGTGTGAGAAGAAAGAACTCTTTCTAGGAAAATTAAGTAGAAATCTCACATGAGTTGATAAAGCAGCTAGAAAAAGTTGCTACTGAATTAAGCATAGGTGAGGAAGCTGAAAGCCTAGGAGAAAAGTTATAAAATTCTAGAAGGATTCATATGGCTTTGCAGGTTTCTTAGGATCCCTCTTCTAAAGCAAAAGAAACTGTGGATTGAGAATGTGTTAAGGGTATGGTTTATGAAAGAAAGACTGCTCTGACTGCCAGCTAATGAGCTTTTATTAAAAGGCCTTAGCTCTACATCAAAAGATTGATGAATGAATATATATTCCAGTGTTTTAAGTTACGATAGGATGTTGAAGATAATTTTTATTTTTAATGATTTCTCACTTTAACCAATTAAAAAAAGATGAACCACCTACTGGACTTTATTGTGTCTGTATAACACTTTATAGTAAAAGCTCATATACTGTGCTATGAAACTGTGCTAGTTAGCACTTCTCTTTGCTGTTTCTAGCCATAGTGAGGGGCCAACATACCTTCAAATCAGTCTTGAATGATCACGGTAGTCAAATTTAATTCTAATTCTTTATAGTTTACTCATCATGAATTTTTATAATATCCTTTTCATGACAGATGAGGTTATTTAATATGGAGATTTGATTTTATAGAAATGATAAAGCAGGAAAAGGTTTCAATATGTAGTCACAGTGACCTTGTAATGAAAGATTTTTTTTCCCCCAAATACTTACACAAGAATATACTTTCTGGCACATTTGTGATTCCTCTTAGGTAATCTTGAGGGCTTCTGTATATTTGTACCTTTACATTTGTCTTAGTACTTCTTGTTTTTCTAGTAGGATTTTTATTTGGGAGGCTGTTAAGTATCATTTACAAGTGAAGTGTGATAGGGGGATTCTGGAACCATTCCCATATCACAACAATTCTTTTCAAATGCAGATGAACTGTCATTCAGCCAGACTACCTAGGCTTACTCTGATCTGGCTCAGCCTTTAGGGCAGGATGAATAAAACAATGTATTTGCTGAATTGACTTTTAGTCCCTGCTGTATTGAAAAAATAACATACTTAGCCACTGACCCTTTATGCCTTTTTAATGATTATATGTATAGCAGTCAGATGGTTAGAATTTATATACCATGTCATAATCTCTATTGCAAACTGCTATTTCATTCTCCTGTCTGCCACAATCTCCGTGATGGTTATAGATTTGTGTTGTTTGCTTTTGAGAGACAATAAAGAAGCTTCCATTTTTCTTCTGTTCTTTTGCGTGGATTAGTACTTTGTATTTGAAGGCCTAATGCTAGTCAATCTTTGAATCACATATATAATCCCTTCCTGTCCTCTGCCCCTGCTCTAGGATGAGGTAGAAAATTAGTAGTTGGTCAGGAAATATTTTGGTAATACAAAATGATTACATGCTTGTGTTACCATGTTGACTCTGTGTGTGTGTGTGTATTTAAAAATTTTCTTTTGCCAGGGAGAAAGTGAGAAAGTACTCCCCACCCCCATGAGACATGGTCACACTGCAATCCCTTCTCCTCTACCCTTCCCTTTTGGGATTTTAGGCACGCACACATATGTGTGCTTCTTAAGCCTCTAGATCCCGATCTTGAACTGTATGGTCAGCCGTGTGGTATCCAGCTACCTTAACTACCAGGCCACAGACTGGCTCTGTCTAATCAAATGGGTGAAATCTTAGAGAATATATGAGGCCGTGAATGTATCTCAATCTCATTTTTAAAAGGTTCTCTTTTTCTTTTCTTTCTTTCTTTTTTGTTTTTTAGAGAGGTTTTTTGCTATAGGGCACATGTGCTCACTGGAGAGACAGAGAGACAGGAAGCAAGAAATCACCCCCTTCCCAGGTGGAGGGAATGACCACGCTGCAATCTCTTCTCCTTCATTCTCCTCTTCGGATTTTGGATTTTGGGCACACATGCACATATTCCTAGAGTTTGAAGCTGCTGGATCTGTGATTTGAACTGCAGTTGACTATGTAGGAGTCCAGCAATGTAACTACTATTCCGTCTACTGATCCCAAAAGGTTCTAATTTTTCTTAACTTTCAGAAATAACTTGCCTTTTCTTTTACCTCTGTTAGTGCTTTGTTTACCTAGATATGTTTAAAGTCTCTTTAAATGTATTTGCTAGCGTTTTCTTTTCTTCTACTGGAATTACATGAACTTTCTTTTGAAAGTAAACATACACAACATTAAAACTTCTAAATGGATGATATCCTTGACAGAAAGTGATTATATGGCTAGATATGGAGTTCTTAGAATATTGATCTTGGCTTATTACGAAGAAGTTGTAAAAACGTAGAATTGGGTTCTGATCTCAACTCTTCTATGACTTCGGCCCCAGCACTTTCCTATAGCTCTCCTTTGTGGTCTGTGTCTGTCATCTTCTCTGAGATTGTTATGTATCGTGCTATTTATGGTTGTGTTTCATTAGCCTTCCTCAGGCCTACCAGCCATGTCCCTCATGTTACTTTTCAGGTGTTTCATTCTCTTTATTGTCACTTCTTTCGTGGATTTTATTTATATATATATTTTTATCCATTCTCTGTAGAGAAGTAAACACCAGCTTGGTGTTTACGTCTTCCTTTTCTTTTATCATATTTTTTCTTAAAAACATCATTATTTTTATGAATGTGCCATATGTACATAATTAAAATTGGGGTTACAGAGAGGCTTGTAATAAAAATCAGTAACTCATACCCTACTTTCCTATCAGTAGTGTTCCCACCAGTGACAACTCCCCTTCTAACTTTTTAAATCGTTTTCTCTGGTAATTTTCTGCTTATCTCTAAATAATATCCTTTGCTGTGTCTTACCTTATCTGTTTTAGATATTATCCATTGACTTCCTGCTGTGCTAGAATAGCTGAGCTTTTACTACTCTTCACTACCCCATCCTTATCACAATACCAGTATCACTATTTTTGGTTTCTCTGGTCTAAGAGTATACCTTCTTTGATCTCTTTTATATGTAATAAACTTGAGACTATAAGAACAATATCTGAAGCCTATCTAAATTTTTTCTTGCAAATTTTATACATATTTTGTCTCTTAGTCCCTTTCTGATCATTTATCTTTTTTTTTTTTTTTTGGAGAGGTTTTTGCTATAGAGTATATGCGCTCGCTAGAAAGACAGAGAGAAACAGAGCTACAGAAAGCGAGAAATTACCCCCCAGGGGGGATGGCCACGCTACAGTCCCTTCTCCATTCTTCTCTCGGGATCTTGGGGAAGCACAAACACACACCCGCATGAGTTTAAGCCACCAGGTCTGGGACTCGAACTGTGGTCGACTACATGGGAGTCCAGCGACATAGCCATTATGCCAACTGCTGGTCCTGATCATTTATCTGTTTAATTTTTCATTTAAGTTCTTTGAAATTTTGCTCAAACTGGTAATAGTTCCCAGGGAACTTAAAGTTTTGTAAACATTCTGACTATCCCTCTTCATACTCCTTCATTTTAAATTTGCTAAGCAAAGAGCAAGAGTTCCTCTTTTTTTTTTTTTTTTTTTTTTTTTTTTTTTTTTTTGGCCAGAGGGTGTATGAACCCTCCAGAGAAATGGAGAGAAATGGAGAGGTAGAAAACACTCTCTGATAGTGTATGGCCAGTCCACTGTCCCTTCTTCACCTGTGTGGATTTTGAACATGCACACATGCACATGTTTTTTTTAAAGCTATCTGGTCCAGGATTTGAACTATGTGGTCATCCGTGGAGAATCTGGTTCCCTTAATCAGTAGGCCATGGGTTGACCCAGAGATGTGCACACAGTCAGTTATGCCTACATGCTACATCCTAGTACATATATCCAAGCTTATGTGTATGAGATGATAAAGGGGACCTGGAGTTAGTCACAGCTTGATCTTGACTGTATCAAGCTAAACTCTCGATTCAAAGAGTGTGTGTGTGTGTGTGTTTATTTTAATGAAAAAAAAGTTTATTTTTTATAGCACTTTTAGGTTCAAAGCAAAATTGACCAGAAAGCATGGAAAATGCCCATGTACCATCTACCTCAGCATACGTACAGCCTTTTCTACTATCAAAATCCTATTATGGGAACCAGCAGTTAGCGTAATGGCTATGTCGCTGGACTCCCACGTAGTCGACCGCGGTTCGCGTCTCGGACCCGGTGGCTTACAACTCACGCCGGGCGCGTGTGCGTGCGTGCCCAAGATCCCGAGAGGAGAATGGAGGAGAAGGGATTGCGGCGTGACCATCCCCCCTGGGGGGTGATTTCTCGCTTTCTGTCTCTATGTCTCTCTCTGTCTGTCTGGCGAGCGCATGCGCCCTATAGTGAAAAACCTCTCCAAAAAAAAAAAAAAAAAAAAAAAAAAATCCTATTAGAGCAGTGCAGTTAAGGAATACATATTGTTATATTATTATCACTCGAAGTCCATAATATAAATTAGGTTCACTCTTTGTGTTGTACATTCTGTGGGTTTGGACAGATTGTATAAAGATGTGGATCCATCTATGTACTATCAAATGGAATAGTTGTAGTGCTGAAAACTACCTATTCATCCTATTCTCCTTCAGTAGTTTCCTAGGAACTATTGATCTTTTTGCTGTCTCCGTACTTCACCTTTTCCAGAATGTCATATGGTTAGAATTACACAGTTATGCAGCCTTTTAAGATTAGCTTTTTTCACTTAGTAGTATCCATCTTCCATATCTTTACATATTTTGCTAGCTTAATTGTTGTTTATTTATTTTAGATTTATGTTGTAGGGCATGTGTGCTTGCTGGAAAGAGACAAAGAGACTGAGAGGGAAAGTGAGAAATCACCTCCCTCGGGGATGGCCATACTGCAATCCCTTCTCTTCATTTCTCCTCATGGGATTTTGGGCATGCATATACACACACTTGGCGTGGTTTTCTTTTTTTTTTTTTAAAGAGAGATTTTTCCTATAGGGTGCATGCTCACTGGAGAGACAGAGACAGAGAGACAGAAAAGGGAAATTACCCCCTGGGGAGGATGTCCACACCACAGTCTCTTCTCTTCTAGTCTCCTCCTGGGATCTTGGGCATGCATCCACACATGCCTTGTGTGAGTTTTAAAAACCATTGGATCCGGGACTCAAACTGCAGCTGACTACATGGAAATCCAGTGATGTAACCATTATGTCATCTGCTGGTCCCCTTGGCATGAATTTCTCTTTTTTTTTTTTTTTCCTTTTGGAGAGCTTTTTGCTATAGGGCTTGTGTGCTCGCTAGAAAGACAGAGACAGAGAGACAGAAAGTGAGAAATCCTGGCGGGAGGATGGCCACGCCCCTATCCCTTCTCCTCCATTCTCCTCTCGGGATCTTGGGAACGCATGCATACTCGCCCCATGTGAGTTTAAGCCACTGAGTCTGGGACTCGAACCGTGGTTGACTACATGGGAGTCCAGCGACATAGCCACTATGCCAACTGCTGGTTCCAACCCTTAGCATGATTTTCAAGCTACCAAGCTGGGGACTTGAACCGTGCTTGACCATGTGGGAGTCCAGCATCTCAACCACCATGCCACCTGCTGGCCCACTAGCTTAATGTTTTTAGCACAAAATAATATTATTCCATAATTTGGATATACTTGTTTATCCATTCACCTATTGAAGGACATCTTGGTTGCTTCCAAATTTTGGCAATTATGAGTAAAGTTGCTAAAAACATTGATGTGCAAGTTTTCGTGTGGACATAAGTCTTGACTTATTTGCATAATTAAATATGATTGCTGGATTGTATAGTAAGAATATGTTAAATTTTGTAAGAAACTGCCAAACTGTCATTTTTTTCTTTTCCTCCCTAATTTGCTATAGGGCCATGTCACAATCCCTTCTTCATTCTCTTCTTGGGATTTTAGGCACACATGCATGTCGCTGGCGTGTTTTTCAAGCCATCAGATCTAAACTTGAATTGCCCAGTCAGCTATGTGGGATCCAACGGCCTTAACAACTGTGCCACTCACTGGCCTTTATCTTATAAAGTGGCTATAGCAAGGATTCTTGTATATGCTCCTCTGATTTCCTATTGCCCCTATCATTTTTTCATTTTCATTTTTTTAAAAATTTGCTATAGGGCATGTGCAGTTGTGTGTGTGTGTGTCTGTGAGAGAGAGAAAGACAGAGAGAGAGAGAGAGAGAGAGAGAGAGGCAGAGATAGCACCCCTCTGAAAGGGGGATGGCCATGCCTCAGTTCTTTTTCCTCCATTTTCCTCTTGGAACTTTGGGCACTCACACACATGTGCCTTGCATGTTTCTCAAACTGTTGGGTTTAGCACTCAACTGCACAGTCAGCCCTATGGGATCCAGCCACCTTAACCACTACACCACTGGCTGGCCTCTACCTCTATTCTTTTTTCTTTTCTTTAGAGAAATCACCCCTCAGGGTAATGGCCACAGCCCAATCCCTTCTATTTTCCTTTCAGGATCTTGGGCATGCACACACATGCGCCCGATGTGAGTTTAAGCCACTGGATCTGGGACTCAAATCGTAGTCTACTATGTGGGAGTCCAGTGATATAACCATTATGCTATCCTCTGGTCCCATCTTTTTTTCTAATTAATTTCTGTTTCTCCTTAAGATCTTGCTCTATAATCTCCCATTACCTCTTTGATTCAGTAATTTCCTCCCGTTATATGCTTTAATCACACATGTACCTCTTCTTTATAACACTTACCATATTGTAAGTTTGTGTGTGTAATTCTTTTTTTTTTTTTTTTTGAGAGGTTTTTGCTATAGGGTGTGTGCGCTCGCCAGACAGACAGACAGAAACATAGAAACAGAAAGTGAGAAATCACCCCCCAGGGGGGATGGCCACGCCACAATCCCTTCTCCTCCATTCTCCTCTCGGGATCTTGGGCACGCACGCACACGCGCCTGGTTTGAGTTTAAAGCCACCCGGTCCGGGATGCGAACCGCGGTCGACTACATGGGAGTCCAGCGACACAGCCATTACACCAACTGCTGGTCCTTGTGTGTAATTCTTTAATGTGTGTTTTCTCCACTAGTTCATAAGCTCCATGAAAGCATGGATCATTTTTAATTTTTTGCTTGCAGTTTTATCTCTTACCTAGCAAAGTATTTGGCATTTTAGCAAGTATTTATTAAATGCATAGATTAAATGAGTGCATGAATGAGTCAGTAAATAAATCAATAAATTGCATAAGTGTACTTTTTACATGGTGATTATCAATTGTGTTTTGACAAGATTATTTGGCTTGGAGAATTTTACCTAGAAGATTGTAGAAAAGAAAGGCAAAAATTATTTGAAATGTCATATCAGAAGAGACCTGATACAAAAGTTCTCCAAACCCCATAGTCTGTTGTGTGTCTCTCTATGTATACACACATGTGTATACATGCTTATGTATGTTTAAGTATTAAAAATAGTGTATTTTTAAGTTAATTTGTGATGGCTATTGAACTAGCAAAGAAAATATTAGGTAATCCTTTCTGGGAAGTGTGTTGTTATTAAACATGGGCTATTTATTGACTTTAATACCATGAATGGTTAAATAGCGAATTGGAAAGTTTTATATCATTTTAAAAATCACTACATTAAGGGACCAGCAGTTAGCGTAATGGCTATGTTGCTGGACTTCCATGTAGTAGACCGTGGTTTGAGTCCTGGACCCGGTGGCTTAAACTCATGCTGGGTGCATGGGCATGTGTGCCCAAATTCCCAAGAGGAGAATGGAGGAGAAGGGATTGTGGTGTGGCCATCCCTCCTGGGGGATGATTTCTTGCTTTCTGTCTCTCTGTCTCTCTCTGTCTTTCTGGTGAGAACACTCGTCCTATAGCAACAAAACAAAACAAAAACAAAAAAATAAACTCCAAAAAAACAAAACAAGAAACTTTGTGTTCTCATAGGATAAATGTGTATCATAGAGGAAAAATACATATATAATTTAAATCTTCATGAAGACTTGAAGGCAGTTTAATTTTGATAATCATTTGATTGACCTTCAATCTGAAGAAAAATTCTCTAGGAAGTAAAGTGTTCATTCAGGTCATGTATTTCTGTGTAATGCAATACACTTGCAGGTGAACTTAGAATATTTTCAACTCGGCAATCACTGATGATGGAAGCTCTTAGTGGAGTCACATCTTGTTAAAAGTCACATGCTAGGGACACAACACAATACTTTGCACATGAGATGTAATGTGATTCTTTGCCTCATCTTTAGTTCTATCATGAGCTTCAGTAACCTAGACTAGAATATTTGTAAAGAATTTTACACATAATTAAGAATGGGTCTCTTCATGTTTGATTATTGACAAGAAAGGATTAGGGTTTGAGGCAGTGACTGCTGCCAAATATGTATAGAAACATAGCTGGTAGAATGAGTCTTATCATAGAAATTATTTTGTAAATGGAATTGTTTTCTTCACTTTTGTTTTTTTCCCATATTTTTTGTCTCATGATATTCTTCAAAACAAAAGGTACAATCTTAATCTTTCTTTTACTTTGAGTACTTCTTTGGTCTGGGTTGTCCATGCAACTCTTTCAGTCATCTGGTTAGAATATAAAGCCTATTCTGCTATAGTTTTTAAAAATCTCAAATTGTCGGTTATAGATGATAAACTGAGGCTATAAAATAGTAAGTCCCCAAAATGTTGCAAGTGTGTTCAATCATTGTTCCTTCAATATAGTCACCCTGGAAGACAGGGTTTTATTTTTATTTTGTTCTGATGCTGCTATCATTTCTCAAAATGCCTTTTGGAATATTTGTGAACTATATTAAGAACTGATTTAATAATAGACAGGAGAAAGCCACTTTCTCATGTCACATTTTTTTTTAATCTAACATATTTGAGATCTGCACTGGTAGTCAGAGTTTAGTAATTTCTTTTTAGTTTGTTTATTTATATATTTTTAGAGACAGGATCTTGCCGTGTTGCCCAGGCTGTCTTCAAACTCATGATGTTCCTGTCTCAGCCTCCTGAGTAGCTGCGATTACACGTGTATACCACCATGCCCAGATTTTAAGTTTATTTCTTTCATGAGAGAAAGAGACACATAGAACATGTACCTGTCACAGAGTCTCACAGTGCAGTGATCCTCCTCCCAGCCAGCCGGGATAACAGATGTGCATTGGAGTGGCTGGTGTGTTTAGGTAGATCTGGGATCCCAACTTAGGCCCCCCATGTGGTTCTAGTCTCACACATCAGTACCCTGCAGCTAGGGCAGAACTTATTATTTTCGAACAAGTGATTTGAATATATACATTCTAACATATTAAAGAGTACATTCAATTCTAATACTTTATTTTCACGCTTTGTAAATGGAGATGAATTGTTTACCCGTATACAGTCTTATCATTTCTTTATTTAAACAGCTTTAAATAAATATAATTGACATATAGCAAGCTGCATGTATTTAACATTACTGTTTGCTAAGTTTTGCACCTGTGAAAAACCATTTGTGCAATTGAGACAAGAGAATATCCATTATCCACAAAGGAGTGTGTCTCCTAGTAACCCTTCCTATCCCTCTATTCTCCATCCCCAAACCAAGAATCAGTTTACTTTTACATCAGTTTTCTGGAAGTTTCTGTAGAATTGATGTTTAATAGGATACAATGAAACTATAGTTGGGACTTTTTGCCCTTTTCCTTTTTTTAGCTTTTTGCCATAGGGCGTTTGTACTCGCTGGAAAGAGACAGAGCACAAGTAAGAAATTGCACCCTTGTAGGGTGGGTGGGGGAGATGGGGATGGCCACACCACAATCCCATTTTCTCCATTGTCCATTTGTGATTTTGGATTTTGGGTGCACATACACCTGGTGTGATTTTTAAGCTTCCAGGTCTACAGGTCTAGGACTAGAACTATGGAGTCAACCATGTGGGAGTCCAGCGCCTTAACCACCACATCACCTGCTGGCTTCATCTTGCCATTGTTTTTTTTTTGTTGTTGTTGTTGTTGTTGTTGAGATTTTTGCTATAGGGCACGTGTGCTCACCAGAGAGACAGAAAGTGAGAAATCACCCCCCAGAGGGCATGACCAGGTCACAGTCCCTTCTCCTCCATTCTCCTCTTGGGATTTTGGGCACGCATACATGCCTGGCATGAATTTTAAGCCACCAGGCCCAGGACTCGAACCATCGCCAATATGTGGGAGTCCAGCTATATAACCATTCTACCTTCTGCTGGTCCTCATCTTGCCTTTTTTCTCTATCAGTTTTATGGATCGTCTCAAGGAATGAACTTTTGGTTTTGTTAGACTTTTCTGTATTTTTATATTTCATGGTTTCCATGTTAACTTTTATTATTTCCATTGTTCTGCTTACTTTCAGTTTAATTTACTGTTTATTTATTTCTTTATTTCTTTATTTTCTTGCCTAAGGTAGCCACAGAGGTCATCTATTATAGAACATTCTTACTATGAATGCAGCTATTGTTGTAAGTTCTCCCCCATTACTGCCTTTGTGGTATCCCATACATTTTGATGTATGTTGATTTTATTTTCATCTAATTCAAACTGTTTTCTTTTTGAAATTATTTTTTGACCACTGGTTGTTTAGAAATGTATTTTTTACTTTCCAAATAATTGTGGATTTTCCAGTTATCTTTCAGTTTAGATTTCTAATGTAATTCTGTTGTGGTCAGATACTGTACTTTTTATGACTTGAATACTTTTAAATTTATCAAAACTTTGTTTTGTGGTAAATCTGCCATGTGCACTAGAGAAAAATATGTGTTGTGTTTTTGGGTTGTGGGTTGTTCAAGTCCTCTTTATTCCTGCTGATTTTTTTATCTTCTTGTTCTATCACTTGTTGAGAATTGAAATCACTAACTATAATTCTGGATTCGTCTGTTTCTCCTTGCAATTTTATTGGTTTCTGCTTCATGTATTCTGAACCCGTGTCATTTTTAAATGACTTCCTTATCCCTGGTTTTACACACACACACACACACAATCTATTTATTTATTTATTTATTTATTTTAGTTTGCTATAGGGTGTGTGCAATCACTAGGGACAGAAAAAGAGAGAAAGTGAGAAATCACCCCCCCCCCATGGGTATGACCGTGCTGCAATCCTTCTCTTCCATTCTCCTCTTAGGATATGGGGCATGTATGCACACATACCTGGCATCATTCTCAAGCTGCCAGGTCTGAGACTTGAGACAATCAGCCATGTGGGATCCAGGTGCCTTAACCTCCCTGACACCTGCGGGCCTCTGTATATATTTTTAATGCCAGGGGGTGCATGTGTGAGAGAGGGAGGGAGGGAGGGAGGGAGACAGAGAAAAAGCACCCTCCAGTGGAGCCCAGTTGTACTGCAACCCTTTTCCCTCTAGTTCTGCATCCTGTCAGGATCCTGGGCATGTGTCTGGTGTATTTTTCAAGCTGTTTTGAACCCTGGTCAGCCATGTAGGATCCAGGTTCCCCTGGATAGGGTTTAACCTCTATGAGCTGGTGGTCAACTAACATATATATTTTGATCATTTAAAATTTTCCCCAGTATTATTAAAGCTCTTTTCATTTTCCTTTCTTTCTTCTCCCCCCCCCCCCCATGTTTAATTCTGGAAAGTTTATATAGCATACGTATTTAAGTACACTAATCTTTTCTTCTGCAGTGTCTAATATGTCATACATCTTATGTAGTGAATTTTTCTATTCAGAAATGATTTTTTACTTCTAGATGTTCATTTTGGGCCTTTTTTCATATGTCCTATCTCTAATTTTTTTAACATATAGAGTAAGGTTCAAATAACTTTACATGGCCCTTGTTTGCTAATTTTAACATCTGTGTCAGTTCTGGGTCAATTTTTACTGCCAGATTGATTTTTGCTTTGTTATGAGGCATATATTCCAGCATTTTTTTACTTTTTTTTTGAGAGGTTTTTGCTATAGGGCGCATGTGCTCGCCAGAAAGACAGAGACAGACAGAGAGACAGAAAGTGAGAAATCACCCCCCAGGGTAAATGGCCACGTCGCAATCCCTTTTCCTCCATTCTCCTCTTGGGATCTTGGGCAGGCACACACACATATGCCCGGCGTGAGTTTAAGCCACCAGTTCCGGGACTCGAACCACGGTCGACTACATTGGAGTCCAGTGACATAGCCATTATGCTAACTGCTGGTCCCTATATTCCAGCTTTTTGCAAGCCTGATAATCTATGCTTGGATGCTTGATTTTGTGATGTTTACCTTGTTGGGTCCTGGATATTTTTTATATTCTTATAGTTATTCCAGAGCTTTGCTCTGGGATGCAGTTAAGTCACTTAGGAACAGATTGGTCCTTTTGGCTCTTGTTTTTAAGATTTGTTTTGCAAGGGCAGAGCTAGGTTTAGTCGGAGTCTAATTATTCCCACTATTAAATTAAGTACCTTCTGAGAGCTCTACCCAATGACTCATTAATTGTTAGGTTTTCTATTCTGGCTGGTAGAAACAGCTCTGTGTGAGTGCTAGCTAGTTTTCTCTGTTTCAACCTCTTGAATGGTTCTTTCTCCATCTTCAGATAGTTGTTTAAACACATGTGCCAGTGAGTACTCTGCTGAATACTCTAGGTGGACCCTCCACATACCTCCTGAGTTCTTTCTCTGTGTGACGCTCTCCTTTCTGGCACTCTGTCTCATACACTCTTGTCTCTTTGAATTATGTACTGAATACAAAGTGCCCACAGAGCTCTACCTGGGTTCCCTCTTGCTGAGGCATGATGGCCTGGAATTTCTCTCAAGGCAGTATTTTGGGGCAGTCTTTGGGCTCATCTCTCTGTTGACTGTCTTTGAGAAGTCACTGTCCTTTGTTTCCTGATGTCCAGTTGTTTGATGTATGTACATCTGTTTATGTTATTGTTTGGGGGCAGATGGTGAATCTGGTAGAAGTCAAAGTGATTGGGGTTTTTATGAAACTCTTTATCCTCTACCAGTCCACCCAGAGCATATAGTCAATCCTGGCTGAATGTTAACCAAACCCTTCCAACTTTCTTGCTTAGACTCCAGGTATAATGTCTTGGATTTAGGTTAAAAATGCCTATTCAACAATTACCATAGCCTCATTCTGGCAGCCTCCCCTTTTTTCAATCAGTAGTTATTTGACAATTCTTTCCTTTACTGAACTTGGTTCATTCACAAAAACTGTGTACAGTTATCTTCTCCCAATTTCCAAACATTTTTTTCCTCCTAACTGGTCTCCTTCTGGTTATGTGATATATCTAGTCCTTTCCTGTTGTTTGTTATAACACCCTCTCTGACCTTGGTCAAAATTCTGTCCTCTGGGGTTAGACTATCAAAGTCTGCAGCTCAAGTACATATTGTATTTTTATTACAAATCTAGCAGAAAAACAGAATTTTAGTGCTAACAGCAAATTTATAGTTTATTGTTTACCACTTGAAGAGATTGAGAGTGAATTCTTAGTCTCTAGTAAGCAGTCATTTTAGGTTTCGCTTTGTCACACAGTGTTTAAGATATTTTCATCCTTGATTATTGTAAAACTTCAGATAAAACCTTATTAGAATACTTTAAATACATAATGTAGTTTGGAGATTATTTTATTAGTATGACTTTGTTTAGTGTTTAAGCTAGAACATTTCCATTGGTCATGCTGGCAGAGAGAATGGAAGGCAGAAGAAAATCCAAGTTACTGTTTAGTAAGAACAAATGTTACATTTGTGCTGGATGGTCACATCAACATGGATCTTGGCAGAAAACTTCCCATCAATTTGACAGATTTTACTCGTGATAAATGTACTTCTGGAGGGCTTGAAAGCAACAAACCACTCAGTTATAAATGGATTTTCTGAAGTAATCTTTTCTTATTTGTTTTCAGTTCCAATTTTTACCCCTTGAAACTGTATCCTATAATGATTCAATTAAAACATATGGGACATAGAGACTCGGAAATTTTAGTAGCATATTATATGCATTACCTCATTTTATACTGGTTTTCCCTCTCCTGATTCCATTTAGTAAAACTGTTAACTTTGTGGTGCTTCCTTTCTGTTGGAACTACAAGAAAGCTTCTTTTTGTTTGTTTTTAAAAAATTTATAAAATAATACATGTGTGCACATGTGTATGAGAGAGCATGAGAGCACTCTCAACAGGGTTTGGTTATGCTGTGACCCCCTTTCTCTAGTCCTGTTGCCTATCAGAATCTTGGGTATATTTGTACATGCCTGTTGTGTTTTTGGGCCAACCAATTTGGGGACTTGAACCATAGTTGGCATGTTGTTTCCAGCTCTGTAGTCCAGTATACTACTGACTGTACCACCAAGTCTGGGCCAGAAGCCTGTTTGACAAAGTTAGGTAAAAGAGAATGAATTCTTCATTATGAGTTGTCTCCAAAGTTAATGTTGAAATTGTAAAGTCCTTGAGAGGTTAAGTTAATATACTCACTTTATTTGATGCTGGATTTAAATTTAGGTAGATCCTAGGAAGAGAATGGAGAAGGGACTGTGGAGTGGCCATTCCTCCTTGGGGCGTGATTTCTCACTCCCCCCCCCCCCCCATCTCGTGAATGCACATGCCCTAAGGTGAAAACCTCTCAAAAATACTTTTTTTTTTGTAGATGAAAGCAGAAACTGGGAAGGTTTTTATCTTTAAGATTTATTATATATGATGGGAGTACCTAATTGTCTTGTTAGATAATTTAAATAAATAGAATAAATATTTTTAATACAAAGCCAAACTGAAAATTCATCTTACATTAACATTTGTTTCATGGCATTTTCCTCCTCTATTTTTTAAAAAATGCAAATACCACAGGAAAATCTTTTGGTGTGTACTCATGAGAGTGCATTTGTTGCTTACTGCCTATTTTGTGTTTTACAGTTGGCTAGTCAAGTGCTGACTAATGAACACCCACAAAGGTCTGTGTCAGAAAATAAATTCAATGGCTTTTATACATGAGCTAAGTTATACAAGCTAAGTTCATGGAAAGCAATCTTGGAGGCATGTAACCTTTGTGCTCTCTAACGCTCGCTCGTGCTCAGATTCTGAAAGTCAGCTATGTAAATGATCTAAGATAGCAAGTCAAAAACTTTCATTGGTTTCCAACCAAGAGAACTGTTAAATATGTTGAGGTGTTTGCTGCTATACTATGATGGGTCACACCATAGCATAGTACTATGTTTACTGTTTACCTGGTGAAGTTATATTCTTAGCTGGCACAGTAATACTGCATATGGGGCAGAGAACATTATATAAAATGGTCTTGTTAAACCTCTGTATGCCTTGTTGTCCTAGTCAGTAAAAGGGGCATAATAATAATAGCTACATTACAGATTTGTTGTGGGAATTGTTAAGTCAAAGTACTAAGAATAGTGCCTGGCACAAGTAGGTGCTTTAGTGCATCTTACTTACTAGTATTAATTGTAGTGATATTCTTTCATTAGGTCTAGTTTTTTTTTTTTTTTTTTTGAGAGTTTTTTGCTATAGGGCGCATGTGCTCGCCAGACAGAGAGAGACAGAGAGACAGAAAGCGAGAAATCACCCCCCAGGGGTGATGGCCACGCCGCAATCCCTTCTCCTCCATTCTCCTCTCGGGATCTTGGGCATGCATGCACACGTGCCCGGCATGAGTTTAAGCCACCGGGTCCGGGACTCGAACCGCGGTCGACTACATGGGAGTCCAGCGACATAGCCATTACGCTAACTGCTGGTCCTTCTTTAGGTCTAGTTTTTCTTTTTTACCTTTTAGTATGTCAATTTTAAATCAGCACCATTTCCTGTTAGGTATTCATCTTTACAATTCTGCAGTTAAAGAGATTCGCATTCATTTATTTTCTCTTTCCCTCCCTTCCTCCCTCTTCTTCCATCTCTCTTTCTCTCTCTTGTTATCTCCCCCCTCCTTCTTTTCCCCCACTGTATTTCTTTGACTTGCTGCTGTCTAGCTGGACCAGTACAAACCAGACAGGCTCTAAATGGCTAAAAAATGGTTTGCTTGGGCTGCATTGAAAACAACCAAATGTGGGGAGCCAGCAGTTAGCGTAATGGCTATGTCACTGGACTCCCACGTAGTCGACCGCGGTTCGCATCCCGGACCCGGTGGCTTAAAACTCACGCCGGGCATGTGTGCGTGCGTGCCCAAGATCCCGAGAGGAGAATGGATTGCGGTGTGACCATCCCCCCTGGGGGGTGATTTCTCGCTTTCTGTCTCTATGTCTCTCTCTGTCTGTCTGGTGAGCGCACGCGCCCTATAGCGAAAACCTCCGCAAAAAACAAACAAACAAACAAAAAAAACAACCAAATGTGTAGAACTTTGAGTTTGACAGTTGGATTTTGAGCACAAGATCTCAGCCTGCTGTAAAGGAGTAAACAATATAGGGCCAATATGCAGAGGCCATCTTTAGCCCATTTATGTAATATATTCAATACTATGCAAGACCCAGTCCATCCTTCAGGAAATTTATACCTTCTAGTGGGAAATTGTATACTCTGATAAAAGCTATAATCAAAATTTGAACTAAGACCTTAGGAGTAATAATTAAAAAAAGACCACTTCTGTGGTGTTTCCTGATTTTTAAAATCATATCATAGCTCAAGAAAACACTCTACATTGTGGGCTACTGGTAACTAACACCATGCTTCATAACTTTTTGAGTTTTAAAACTCTGATGCTCCTTCAGTATCTGTGGGTTACTGTTCGTGTTTCGTCACTGTCTATAGCTTTGGGTGTAAATATAGTTTCATTTCTGCATTTCATGTGAAAGACAATGCCTGTCTTAGCACATTCTATTATAATATTAATAGAGAGAGAAGAGGTTGTTTAGTTCCTTCCTAAAATAAATGGTCACTATTTAAAACTCAACTCTGAGGATACTTATATGTAGTATGGGGAATTTGAGATATTCAGATATCAGTAGGTATATGAAAATGGATAGACTTTTGAAATTGGGGAATTTGTATTCAAGCTCTTGAAAAAATTTGCTGCAAGTACTCTAGGGGCAGTCTTTTTGAAGAAATTTGATCTCAGGACAATTATTATTATTATTATTATTATTATTATTATTATTTTTTGTGAAAGGGATCTAGAGTGATCTCTTCTGTTACTCTCCAAATTCTTCTGCTGAAATAAGAAGCCAATTTTCTTCTGTCCTCTTTAAGTATCATTATTAGTGCAACCAGCCCTGTCTGCAAAGGAAAAGACAGTTTTTTTAAGCTTATTTTATTTGTTCCATGAGAGAGAGACAGAGAGTGAGAAACAGAAAGACAACACCCCCAACAGGGTCCCAATGCTATGATCCGTAGCCAGTCTCAGTTAGCCCTGGATCAAGGACACACATGTGCCTGGCATATTCAGGAAGGTTTCTTTTTTTTTTTTTTGGAGAGTTTTTTGCTATAGGGTGTGTGCGTTCGCTAGACAGACAGAGAGAGACAGAGAGATAGAAAGCGAGAAATCGCCCCCCAGAGGGGATGGCCATGCCGCAATCCCTTCTCCTCCATTCTCCTCTCAGGATCTTGGGCATGCACGCACACGCGCCCAGCATGAGTTTAAGCCACCGGGTCCGGGACTCAAACCGCGGTCGACTACATGGGAGTCCAGCGACATAGCCATTACCCTAACTGCTGGTCCCTTCAGGAAGGTTTTTGAACATGAACCTTACGATGTGGGCCACTCTCACAGAGCATCACATTTTTCTGCTGTGCCTGTAAGAAAATGTATCAAAAGAGGATGGAGTTAGAATACTACTTATGACCAATGTAGGTGTATCATAGATTAGATAAGATTTGTTTTAAAAGTTTATTTCTTTTATGAGAGTAAGAAGCAGAGAGGGAGAGACACACAGACAAGCACCCTCAATAGGGAGGGCCTCACACCACTATTTCCTCTCCTTCCCAGTGTGCCTAACAAGCCAGGATCACAAGCATGCACCTAATATGTACAGGTCAATTGGAGAACCAAATTCAAAATTTTCTATATGGATCCAGCATCGCTTAAGTAGTGTGTTACTGCTGTACCACTGAGCTGTCTCAGCTAAGATTTTTTTTTATTTGCCCGAGGTCATGAGTGCTCCCAGAGAGAGAGAAAGGGAAAACAAGGTTGTGGGGAAGTGAGAGGGTACTCTCCTGGGGCATGGTCATGTCACAGTCCCTTCTCTTCCATTTCTCCATCCTTTTGGGATTTCGGGCACACACACATGCACCCGGCATGTTTGTCAAGTTGCTGGGTCTGAGACTTGACCTGTGTGGTTGACTTGTAGGCTCCTTAACCACCATGGGCTGGCCCTAGATAATGTTTTTAAACCTGATTCAGAAATTCAATCATCCTTACGAACTTTGTTTCTGTAGGAAAATGTAATGGCAGAACTAACTCTGTGTGTTGCATCAAGGCTATAAAGCGTCTATGTATGCCACAAACCTCGATAGTATTGATTATGGCCATTAAATATTAATAGGCCATTTTACCAAATAGGTCATTTTTACCAAAACCTTGACTATGATTGTGGTTTTGGGTGCATTAATTTGGAGCTCAAACTCATGACAACACAGTAAGAGAAATTCTGTAAATGTTCTATAAATGTTTAAGCACATCTATATTTGTATTTCAGTGATCTAGTGACTATAAATCATTCTGTCAGCTGCATAGTAACATTTAAGTTCAACCTTCCTAATCCCTAATTGGCCAAACTGTTATGAAACCAAATTACTCAGCAGTGAGGAAAATAGAAACTTGAACAAATACTATTAAAATAAGTTTAGCACTTCTCAGACTTATCCTGCATAGCTCAGACTTTTCCTTTATTTTTTTTTTTTGAGAGTTTTTTTGCTATAGGGCATGTGCACTCACCAAAAAGACAGAGAGAGACAGAAAACGAGAAATCACCCCCCAAGGGGGACGGCCACGCCACAATCCCTTCTCCTCCATTCTCCTCTCGGGATCTTGGACACACACGCACACACACTCAGTGTGAGTTTAAGCCACTGGGTCCAGGACTCAAACCACAGTTGACTACATGGGAGTCCAACGACATAACCATTACGCTAACTGCTGGTCCCAGACTTTTTCTGTTTTATCAGAGATCATTTCTCATACATACTGAGTGTTGACAAGTTGAACATGCCTGGGGCATTATGTGCAGAGATGTAATATGTATCTGCTACTGTTTTTCAGGAACTGCTATGAAAGGGTTTGGGTTTGCTGGTTGGAAGCCTTTGTTGGTATCAGCAAAGTCAAAGAATTGTAGAGGAGGTTAATAGCCTCTTCATATTTTCTGGCTCTATACGAACTGTGACTTATATGATGTATAAGATATATCACTCTTATCTTAAAATGTAGGTGAAAGGAGAAAACAAATATATGTTTTCTACATCAAAATCTTTATAATGAAAAATTTTTGTGGTTCACCATGTAACTTTACAAAGAGAAGAAAAAAGAAATTTGAGTCATTTACTTTGACCTGTATGTGTGTAAGGGTCATTGTGTTAGTTCTCAGGTTGCCTGTAACTTGCCAGGCAAGGGAACATATAGCTCATTGCTCTTTGTGTTATAACCGCTATAATTACAAGGGCTAAGTATACGAGGAAACTTCAGATATTTCATGGGAATGTATATTATGAAAAAAAATGTGCATGTATTGCACCCAAATAAACTCAGTTTTAATTCCATTTTTCCCTAAACTTCTTTCTGATTAATTTTTTTTCTGAATTTATTTCTTCCATGAGTGATAGAAAGATAGCATCCCAATAGGGTCTTTTTTTTTTTTCTTTTTCTTTTCTTTTTTTTTTTTTTTTTTTTTTTTTTGGAGAGGTTTTTGCTATAGGGCACGTGCACTTGCCAGACAGACAGAGAGAGACAGAGAGATAGAAAGCGAGAAATCACCCCCCAGGGGGGATGGCCATGCCGCAATCCCTTCTCCTCCATTCTCCTCTTGGGATCTTGGGCACACATGCATATGCGCCTGGCGTGAGTTTAAGCCACCAGGTCCAGGATGCGAACTGCGGTCGACTACGTGGGAGTCCAGTGACATAGCCATTACGCTAACTGCTGGTCCCCCAATAGGGTCTTGATGTTGTGATCCACACACAGCCTCAGCCAGCCTCATATCATGGGCACTCAGAACCTTCCCATATGAATCAGCCTCACAGAATGTCTAATTTTAATGCTAATGCCACCATCCAGACCCCTTCATGAACTTTAGTAGGATCTTTTTAAAAAAAAATTAATTTGTTATTATTATTATTGTTTTTAGAGTGAGAGAGATTTTTGCTATAGTGTGTGTACGCTTGCCAGAGAGACAGAAAGCGAGAAATCACTCCCTAGGGGTGATGGCCATGCCTCAGTCCCTTTTTCTCCATTCTCTTCTTGGGATCTTGGGCACACACGCACATGTGGCGGGTGTGAGTTTTAAGCTGCCATGTGTGGAACTCAAACTGAAGTCAGCCATGTGGGAGTCCAGCGATGTAGCGATTATGGTATCTGCTGGTCCCTATTATTATCTTTTAACTTGAAAGGGAGAGGGAGAGAGGGAGAAAGGGGGAGAGAGAGAGAGAAAGAGAAGAGAGAGAGAAAGAGAAAGAGAGAGAAAGAGAAAGCGAGAGAAAACCATCAGGTTGGGGACTTGAACCGCTATCAGCCACCTGGGAGTCCAGTGCCTTAGCCACCATACCATCTTCTGGCCCACCATGAAATTTTTAAAGTTCTGTCATAGTTTGCTGATTTATTTTCTGTTCTTATTCTACCTCAAACTTTCAGAAGAGTCCACTGTAAAAAACACAGAGTATAAGAAAGTTGAGGTGTACCACCATAAACAGTAATGCAATTTCTGTTTTGTGTAAAATAATTAAAAAATCAAAAAATAAGAACTTACTGTTAATTCATTATGATAGCGTTCGTAAAATGGTAACATAAATGACATTGTTCTGGAATGTGTTCTTTATTAACACAATTTCTGTCAGTATTTTTAAAAGGAATTATCATTCAAATTAAAACTAATTACAGAAACTAAGGCACACTATGGGTACAAAACTACTTGTGAGAGAAATTAAGTTTATAAAATCTCATTTTTTTGATAAATACTAAGTTATTTCAAAAAACTTTTTAAAGTTTTCTGAAAATTAAAATCATCTTGCCTATCATATCAGCATACTTTGCTTAATCTTTTAAGTCTTAAATATTCATTATAATGCTTAGTTATTTTAAAATTTCTTCCTGTGTGAATCCATATCAGCTGTTTTTTGTTTTCCACGGGGAAAGGGTTGTTTACTTTCACTCTGGAAAGCAGTTTATATGATTGGCACCTTTGGATGCTTGTGTTCCAAGGAATAGACAGCTAGTGTACCAATGAACTTTTAGACTGAATCTATTCGTGATTTGGGGGTTGTTTGCAAGTTCAAGAGTATCAGAAGTATTAATAGTAAAATTAACTTAAGTCATTGGTTGACTTTTATGTTTTTTTCATATAAATATTTGTCATGTAAATTCCTTATTCAAAACTCAGGTGTGGTTTTCAGTTTTAAGTGATTTATACTCTTGAATTTTTAAAGGAGTGAATCATTTTATTTTTGTCAGATTAATTTTACAGCTGCATCAGAAAACTAAATGATGTGGTTATTTATAAAAGCTACTTGAAGTAGATACATTGCAAGTCATTGGGAGGTGAAGTATCTCCAGAGTAATAATCATAACCATTTAGAGGTTATTTGTGTGTTATAAAGATAGTAATCACAACAACAGATATTTAAATTACTCTATTTAATACAAACAACAATCATATGCCTGGGTACATTGCTTCAATAACAAGCGTAATTTTAAACAAGATTGTATGTACCAACTGCCTTCTCTGTTTCTATTGTTATCATCCCTGTCTAAGCTCTTATCTCCACAACTGGATCACTCTCTTCCTCTGTCTCTCTCCCTCCCCCTCACCGGCCCCAATTCCATCAATCATCACTGGTTTGAGCATTTACTATGTGTAAAAACCTGAGAACACAGTGGGGACTAAGAGTCCTAGTCCTTACTACACTGAACTTACAATTTAGCAGGGAAGGCTGCTATTGGTAGGTAATCGTAATTTGATGATTGAAATATGTTATAAAAGGAGTAGTTCAGGAACCATGATACATGTCCAGCTGTAACCTTAGCTGAGAGCAGGAAGCATGAGTAGATGGCCAGATAAAGAAGAAAGGGCAGTGGAGAGGGGTTGGGTAAGACCCTAAGCAGAACAAAGAGCACATGGATTGACTAAGACTGAAACAGGGCTGGCACTTTAACCAGTAATGTTATACTGATGAAGACTCTTGCATATCGATTTCAGAATGTAATATGGGTTTTGGAGCTTGGATTCTAGTCACACATAAATGCCAATCCTAACTGTGTAATTTATTACCTTTGTAACTTTAGGCAAATAACTTTTTGTGAATGTAAACCTTGATTTCCTAATGCACAAAATAAAACAGTAAGTTTCGGTACATAAGCTTATTGTGAAGATTTAAAGGAGGCAATACACATAAAACACTTACCATAGTACCTGGCACATAGTAAATGCTCTGTAAATGGTAGCTATTGTCTAGGTAGAATAAACCAAACTCTCTGTTGTCTGGAAACCTTTTTAACCTTTGAGTCCTTCTCTGTTTTATCCTGAATATTGCATTAGAGGTCTACAACTATTTTCTGAAATTCTAAAATCTGAAATTTCTGAAAACATACTTGCATCATTTGGTCACAAAGCCCACCTACTTGAGGGTTATGAAGTTTTTATCCCATTTTGTGGAATATTCACATTTTACTGTTAAATATGAATGCATTTAAATCAGTACACTATCCCAGATACTGCTGAATATGTTTTGTAATATGAGGAAGCTTCAAAAAGTTCATGGGAAAAATGTAACTAAAATACACATTTAGTTAGGTGCAAAAAACTTTTGAAATTTGTGTTTAGTTTTTTTTTTAATTTTAGTAATACTTCTATGAACTTTCTGAAGACCCCTCATATATGGTACATATACTATATTTCTAATATGAGACTCTTTGAATTTTTTTATTAATTTTATTTTAAATCACTATATATCACTTGGCTTGTGAGGAGAATTTTCCAACACGAATGCACTTCATACCAGTCCAGTTGGGGATACTATACAGGTTATTATCAACAGATAGTAATCCATTTCTGTCTCTCATAAATGTTTTGCTTCTCTATTTTTCTCCTTAATGTCTTTTCTTAAACTCTTCTCCTTCTCCCACCCTCTTCCCACACTATATCCAGTATCCATAACCATTTTCCATATTTCTATATCCTCTAATCTCTCAGTTTCAGCCAAAGTGTGGACAGTCAGTATATATTAAGTAGAGACATATGATGTCTCTCCTTAATAGCCTGACTTGCTTCAGTTGGAACTTTCTGAATTCTAAAACACAACCAGCTTCACAGATTTCAAATAAAAAATTATGGGCATGTGCTACCTGAAATCACCTTTCTAAGATCCTATTTTCTCCGTCTCTTTCTGAATTAGGTTATCGTAAAGACCCCCAATGTTTGTCACATTTAGTATGAACTATTGTGGTTTTCAAAACTACCTGTAATCTGAATACCCCACATATCCAAAATATAATACCTTCCTACTTGAACTCTTTGTTTCATAAGTCTGCTTTCCAGGGCCTGACTTTCTTCTCTTCCCCTCTTAATAGCTATTTAAATCCTACCCAGCAATTAGAGTATAATTCTTTATAGTTTCTCAATAAAGCTGTTTATCTGTTTCTTTTTTGGATGAATGAATTTATTCACCAAACGTTTGAGCAGGTATTATGTACCAGCTAGTGTTCTGTCAGAGGTCCAAAAGTGAGTAAGACAGTTAAGGTCTCTGTTGTTATGGAGCTTGTTTTTGGAAACTAGAATATAGGGACCAGCAGATGGCGTAATGGTTATGTTGCTGGATTCCCATGTAGTTGACTATGGTTCGAGTGCCAGACTCATGGTTTAAAACTCATGCCAGGTGTGTGTGCAGTGTGTCCAAAATCGTGAGATGAGAATGAATAAGAAGGGATTGTGGCATGGCCATCTCCCTTGGGGGGGTGATTTTCTTGCTTTCTCTCTCTCTCTCTCTCTCTCTCTCTGGCGAGCACATACACCCTATAGCAAAAATACCTTAAAAAGACAAAAAGAAAAGCTAGAATACAAACATGTAAATAAAGTGAAGAAGATCATTTCAGAGAGTGGATAATGGCTGTGGAGATGAGTAGAGAGGAAAATGTGGTGGTATCTGAGGAGAAGAAGCTACAAACCTTAGAACCTCTTAGCTTACTATTTAATTATTTGTTTTTAATGTGGTTAGTTTTCACTCCCTGGTTAGATTGTAAATGTTTTAAGGGAAGAATCATATCTTAAACTTCTATGTGCCATAAAGTGTTTGGCATGTAATGAGTACTTGATTAATGTTTGGTTGAGACATTTATCTTCTTAAAGAAAAACAGAGAAGGTAAATATTTATCAAATATTGAGTCCCACTTGGTATCTGCCATGTACAAAGTACTGTGCTGTGTTTTGAAATACTTTATTTGTGTAAAGCTTGCTTTCTTATTCATTTCTGTTGCTTTGTATATGTAGGCTAAGAAAGAAGTACTTTCATGTCCAATTTTTCTCATTTGAAATGGTTTATTACAAAGGAAACAAATATTATTTCTATACACACAGAAGCTCTGACTCTTAAAAAAGCTGAATTAGTCCTGCAGTTGTTTTTGTTTAATTCAGGTACTTTGTGTACTTAATTCAAGTACTTAGTCTTTCAGTTCATTAGTGTGAATTTTTTTGAAGACCTAAGAGCCAAACATAAATTTCCTAAGCCATTTGCTCATAGTCCTGAAGCTGATCATGCTTGTTACACAGATGAGAATGCTGGTTTCTCATATCCTAGTCACTCCTCCTGACAGTCAAGAGTGAAGTTAAGGGCAAGACAATTCATTTAAGATTGAGCATATTTTGTGACAGGTTTATAAAACTAATTCAGTGAAGTAACACAGCCTTTTGCTCCCTGAAGAAAACTGAATCCCTGTTACTAAGATGTCATATTTGATCTCTAATTTATATATCTATATCTATCTATCTATATATCTATCTATCTATATCTATCTATCTATCTATCTATCTATCTATCTATCTATATAAATAAATTGGAAGAGCATTTTGAGAAGAAAATCCCAAAAGGAATTTTTTTTTCTCCTTACAGAAATGGTAGAAAGAATTTTGATTAGTAGCCAAGGAGTTTGGTACATTAAACCTTGAGGCTTTGGGTTGATAGGACTTCTAAGAGAGTGTGCTTATGGTTACAAAAATATGAAAGTATTGCTCTACTAAAATGATGAAATGGACAGTTCAAGATGTTAACAATATCAAAGTAAGGTGGAGAATTGGAACTTAATGCCTGTAACTTCATCTTTTCAACTACTAAGCTTTAGAGCTTTTAGGGCAGGGCCATGTCTCTAAATCTCTGGTGCCGAGCACTCTGCCAACGGATCTAGCATCTATTCCTAAGCGATAATGGTGATAGAGGACTACAGTGCCTAAGATGATGTGTGGGTGTCTGAAAATGACTCTTACTGTTAGAAAAGGGGATGAAATAATGTTTTGGAGTAATTTTAAATACAGGCAGTAAATAGTTCAATGATTGTGAAAGCTAAAATTTGTTTTCCTTCTGTCATCTTAGAATCAAACCTTTACATTAAACTCAGTTCTAAAAATCAGATTATAGATAGCTTTCTTGGTGAAATAAACACAACTGAGAGGTACTCAACTAACACAAAATATCTGTATAAGAAAGTATTTGAATGCCTGAACAGAATGTTTAGCTTGGTTCTGGTGATTGAATAGCCTTGAATTTTCTTGATTGGTCCTACTGGTTTTTGAAGTTCAGGGAAGTACAGGATCTGAAGAGTTGGCAAGCAGAGGCCTTTGAAGAGTGACTACTTCCTTCTGTGCTGCTGACATGAATAGGTATTGGGCAGGCATGTCATTCTGAGAAATCACCCCCAAATTAGTGCTTGATGTTAATCACCTTCTTCAAGACCCTTTGTAAATTGGAAATTAAGAGGAGATTATAATATGGTAGTACCCTATCAGAGCTCTTAGAACCTTTCTTGTTGTGATTGTTCTTTCATTCTACTGGTCTTAACTAGTCTACCACCTCCATAATGGAAGAGAACATGCTGACCTTGTTTACTGTATTTTTGAACAGGTGCATAGTAGATGTTTAAATATTTGTTCAATTGAATTGAACATGATTTTATGTGTCCTATTGCCCCAAGCCCTTCTTGGAAAGCAAGACACATAAATCTAGGTAAATAATTGATCCTCTGTCTTTGTTGTAATGGCCATCGTACTCATTTTCTTTCAGTGAGAAGAACATATTAAAATAATGTGACTATGTTCTGAGTTACTGGTAAGATTTTTGCATTATATGCAATTTAGTTGGTCAATTTCTCTGGTACTAGAGTAATTGCAAGATGTTTATAAAACATTGTATTACCATGTAACATTAGCCATAAGAGAGTTGAATCTTTACATCTTGCTGATTTGTTCATTTCTGCCTGATTGAGAAATTAAAACTTAATTTTCTTGCAATAATGACTCTTGTATTACAATCAGAACTTCGGTATTAGAGTTTATAAGTAAGTCAGCCATTTCTCTTATTCTTAAGGGGTTGAGACTCCACAATGATACTTTCATAATTATATAATACTCATATACTACTGTACTAAGTTATATTTAATATAGCTGATCATAAATGAAGTTTAATAAACTCTGATTGCTTGACTAATGCACACTTATTGCATTTTCAGAGTTGATTTTAATGAAAATATATGGTCACTATACTTATTGGTGCAATATGCCCACATTGTAATGACCATTATTTTTAGATTTGCATAATAAAAACTTATTAAAATGAGTTTAATCTGTGCTTTTAATTCAGGGATGTGACTCTAATAAAGATTTTTGGGTCTTTTTTTTTTTTTTTTTTTACTTTTTTTTAACTCCATGGTAGCTGTATACTTTGTATACAGTAAAATCCATAGTGTTTACTTGTTTGTAGTGTGAGAGATAGATGCACATTCTTATATAAATAATAGTCAGAAAAACATTGAGAGCTTGTCCCTGAAGAATATCATTATAAATGAGAATGTATTTTAATGTGACTATTTTTCAAGTGTAAAGATCAGTTCACATAATAATGACTACACTTGAAACTTGTTAAAAATAACTTTTTGCAGTTCTGTGAACTTTCTTTTTTTTAAGGTTTTTTGCCATAGGGCCAAAGTTTGTAGAAGAGAGAGAGTAAGACAGAGAGAGGGAAGTTGAGAAATCACCCCATAGGAGGGATGGCCCTGCCACAATCCCATTTCCTTCATTCTCCTCTCAGGATTTTGGGCATGCATGTACACACACCTGGCTTGTTTTTTTAGGCCACCAGGTCTAGGACTCGAACTATGGTCAGCCATGTGGGAATCTAGCACCTTACCCACCATGCCACCTGCTGGCTCCAAGCAGTTTTGGTTTTGGTGGTGTTTTTTGTTGTTTTTAAGTCCTTTTCCTTTTTGACAAACTATCTAAAGACAGTTGTGTGTCAGAAATAATATCTTTCATATTGCAGATCATTCAATTGTAACTTGTACAATTATTTTAATATATTTTTAATGTGCAGTGGCCAAAAATCACCTCTCCTGAAATTCAAGTTCTTATTTTAAGATTTAAGTTTTCAATGGAGTGCACTTGTTTCCTTTTTTTTTCTGAACAGTAATTAAAAAGAGTTCTAAATAATGTTATATTGATGTAATATGATATTTATAAAAGCATAATTTTTACATGAAGGAAATCTATGAGAAAGTATCCATATTATATTAAATGTGAACAGTTACACAAGATATATACTTTATATGTATCAGGAAATCAGGAACAAGTGTTTTTCTTTATGATTCTCTATCATAAGTAATTGGGAAAATGTTTTTACATGAGTGCAATTTCCTATGTGCCTTGGAGTGCTCTATTATTCCTGAAGATGCCTGTTAGGAAATCAAAATTCTATAAGAATAAAATAAATAAAACATATTCCTCCTTTTTTTGCTAGAGGGCGTACATGCTTGCCAAAGAGACAGAGAAAGGGACATGAGAAAGCACCCTGTGGGCCATGGTCACATGGCAATCCCTTTTCCATTTTTCCTTCCTTTTTGAATTTTGGGCACACACGCATTTACACGTTTTTGGGGTGTTTCTCAAAACACCAGGTCTGGGACTCAAACCATGCTGTTGGTCATGTGGGAACCAATTCCTTAACTACCAGGCCATAGAGCTGCCCTTCTCTAAAACTATTTTTGACTAGAAGTCCACATTTGGTTTATCAGATAACTAAACTTTATTAACTCAAAGGAAGCTCTAGAAATAGAAATATGGCTAGCAAAATGGTCATTCACTGTCAGAGGGAACAGTGGGGGCGCAGACAGGATGTCATGGGACATGCATTAGCAAAAGGTTTGCAGTTTTTTTCTATAGTACATGGTGGTAAAAGAAGACCAGCTAGGGCCAGATAATACAGGGCTTTGAATGACATGCTAATAATACTAGTTTTCATTCTACAGGTCATCAGGAGGCATTGAATATCTATGAATGGGAATGTGATAGTCATTCATAATTTTTATTGAGCTTTAATGTGCCAGACACTGCTCTGGGTATTACATCCCTTAATCACACAAACAAAAATCCTTATCTTTGTGGGAAAAGCAGATAAGAAATAATAAATTATAGATAATATTAGAATATGCTAAGTCCTACTGAAAAAAGGAAAAGTAGAGCATGGTAAGGCAGGTCGGGAGGGCCAGAAATATTTAGAGGAGGTGAATATTTCCATTTTAAATAGGGCGGATAGAGTAGGTCTTGCTGAGTAAAAACCTTGAAAGAGGAGTGTGGGAGTAAGCTGCGCTGGTGATGGAAAAGAGCATTCAGGCATATTGCCTTATTGGGAAGCAGTGAGGTGGTCAGCATGACTGGAGCTGGGTGAATGAGGCAAGGCTAGGAAATAGGGTAGAGGGGCATGGGGAAATGTGGAAAGTAAGAGGGCTCTGTAGACCATTGTCACGACTTTGACTTGCCTTCAGAGGAAAAATAGCCACTGGAAAGTTTTGAGCTGAGGAATGACATGATATGACTTCATTTTTCACAGTATTGCTTTGCTGTGTTCAAAATTAACTTAGGAGAGCAAAGGTAGAAGAGGGAAATGGGTTGGGAGGCCCTACAGACATCTAGGTAAGGACTACTGGTGGCTTGAGCCAGATCTTTGTGGACTGTAGAAAGATTGCCATGAGATGGACAGCTGGGTGACTATTGGGAATGAAGGAGAGTAAGAATGCCAAGGTGACAGAAGTCTGAAACCTAGACAAACGGGTACCGGTGGTACCATTAACATAAATATTAGCCTTCTCTTTGCAAAATGAGAGACTTCGGCCAGGTGATCTCAGATGTCATCCAACTCGAATACTTTCTTACTCCTTAGTACGTGGTTTAATATGGACAAAAACAGGGGCGTGGTGGCGCCCGCCCTATGGCAATATGGACAAAAACTGTGTTAATTCCAAAAAAGAGTGAAGTGAGGCAAAGATAAGACTAAAGTCTCTTTCCATAAGAGCTGGTGGAAATAATGCTAGCAATTCTTTTTTTTTTTTTTTTTTTTTGTCTTTCTTCCATGATTAAACTGTCGATGTATATTCAGTTGAGATACAGATTTGAAGCATTTCAGACCTGCGGGTACCTGAACTTAAGAGAATTCGACTGAACAGAATCATATTTTCCCCTGATTTACATTCCTGCTTTGGACATACAGATGTGTTTCCAATGTTGAGTTTAAAACCCCAAAGCATGAGAGAAAAAAGAAAGCAGGAGTTGCTTAAAGAACTGTATAATCTATCTCACAAACCTACATGGACAGGCACATATCTGTATGGTGGTAGGGTTACTTGAGGCACTTTTGATACGTTGGCATTTCTTTCTCTGATTTTGCATTACAGGCAATCATGATGCTTGTCATCGTATATAAAACAGTTTTCTATTATCCACTACAAAAAGAGAAAATACCTGGTAGAGTCCTTGGGTAGATTCATCTTTCTTAAAATGGCTTCAGCTCTGATATAAATAATCCCCCCCCCTTTTGTTTTTTTCTAGACACTAGAGATTGATTGGGGTTTGTGCCAGCAGGATGTGATGAAGACATAGTACAGAGATTAGAGGTTTAGATCCCCGAGGGAGTTGATGGATTCAAAGTAGAAAAAGAGCATATAATAGCAGATTTGCCCCAGTTGATCCAGGATGGATGATCTTTAGCAGCACTGGGTTGGTGGTGTTTGAAGACAGCTTTCCTAAGATCCTGACACCAAGTAATTCTTACTTACTTCAAATTTATAATGGAATCCTCTTCACCAGTGAGAAGACTATTTTTCTAAGTAAAAAAGGATATGAGCATGCGCAACGAAGCTGATACACATTATTCCACTTTCATTTTAAGAAACAAATGTGTAGGATGTAGCAGAGGAATTAATTAAATTCAATTCCTGACAGAACATTTAAAGAATATGGCTCTTTCCTATACCATATCTCTTAATTGTCACTTAAATGCATTTATAATATAATATAATAAGGACTGTACTTCATGCTAATCTTATATTAAAGTCTTAAAGCATCTTCATGGAATATTACTAAATTGTTAGGTATCACTTCAGTATGGTACTCTAATTCTTGAAATAGTGGTACCTATTTATGTTATGTGGTAGTTATTAGCTATCATATTCTATCAATTAAAATATACCATTTCCAATGATTCTCAAGATTAGAATTAGGAAACCACATGCAAAAAAAAGTATTAGGCATTTTTGAGAAATGGATGTACATTAACAGAATCAGAATCAGTAAGTTCAGTTTTATTTAGAATATTTATAAAGGTATCCTTTAGCTATCCATTAGATAGAAGGATAGCTGTTTGATTACATTTCATTACTATTAAATGTGACAGTTTTCTTGTTACATATTTTTTTAAAAATTTAGATGTCTTAAAAATATGATTATTCTTTCTAAAACTTTGGAAAAACCTACAGAGACTTACAGTTTTGCTGTATCTTTTCTTACATTTGAACTCAGCACAAGTGTTGTCTTAATCAGATCTGATTTTGAGACATTAAGAGTCATACTTAAAAACACACTTCCACACCAAACCTTTATTTTCTGTCTTTAAAAAGTTGTTTTTCTTTTTGTAATAAATGTATTATTTATATATTTGAACTTTCTAATTCTTTTGGGCTATTTACAAATGATAAAATTATAAATGAGAATCATTCAATTATTTTTTGTTTGCTCTATGAGTTTATTTTATCTGACTGGTATTTATTCTTTTTGTTTCCTTTTGGTTTTTACTAGAACATTCAAATAAAAACTTTGGCAGATGATGTGGTAAGGTGGTCTTAGCAGCATGTTATTGTATTACTTATGCATGTTGTCTTTTATTAAAATAGGTGGACATTAAAGCATTGATATATGTAAGATATAAGATGTCTGTATATTTACAAGGTACAGTAGAATGGAATGATCGTCAGGAGAATGCCTTCTCTTTCTTGAATATTAATGTAAATAATTATGTCAGAGCCCAACACAATTTTGATATTATCATCCTGATATATATCTTAATAAAATATTTTTTAAATCTCTAAGTAAATCTATACTCTGGGACTATATACTCTGCGAAACAGACATTTCCTTTATTGATAGCCAAATAAATTGACTGAATATATTAAACATTAATATTGGAGGAAATTAATTTTAAATAGAAAGGAAATTAAGTTCATTATATTAGTCAGGTATATGTTATTAAATTTAAAAACTTTAAGTATTTTTGATCTGAATCTATCATAGTAACACTTAAGTTTTATTGCCTCAAAATTTACATGTGACCTTTTATAGCTAAACTTTTAAAAATGGTATTTTAAGTGGTATCAACTTTTTCTCTGTGAAATTGCCTATCTACAGGTAATGTAAGCTACTGTTAGTGATCTAAGGAGATGAGACTGTGAATTAACTTCATTTCTTATAGCTGAAATGAAAAGCCAGTTTCTAGGTTAAAATGAAGGGCATAGTGGAAGATCAGATATTTGTAAGTAATGCTACTCATTAAAAAAAAAAAAAAACCTAGCAAAATAAAACTAATACTGGAAAAGTAAATAGTAAGTAACATGACAGGAA
Source organism: Tupaia tana (assembly GCA_026018925.1). Classification (NCBI taxonomy): domain Eukaryota; kingdom Metazoa; phylum Chordata; class Mammalia; order Scandentia; family Tupaiidae; genus Tupaia; species Tupaia tana. The sequence goes on along the minus strand of JAKSZU010000009.1, from coordinate 57,125,541 downwards.
AGGAAAAGAAATGTGTTGAATTAATGATCAATTACATATTCCAATGCTTTCATGTCCACCATATCTTTTAGTGAGATTTGACTGTTGGATATACTGGGCTTATTTGGGATTACTTAATTTTTTTCTTGAGTTGTTTGATGATATGCTACATATCTCAACCAACGTAATTTCCTTCAAAGAGTTAAAAGAAAATTTGAAAATATAATTTACAATAATTCGAAGAAATGAATCTTCAGTTAATGTGAAAACTGAGGTAGGAACCAGGGGCTTATGAATTTATGTGAGTCCCTTTTTTTGTGAATTAAGGGAATTGGTTTCAATGATTTTTCAAGTTCCTCCCAGCTCTAAAATAATGATTTATATAATCTCATTGTAAGCAAACAGATACTCAGATAATTTTTGTAATCCTAAATAAGCTATTTAAAAGTATGCCCATGTCTTTCCAAATACACCTTTTATTAAAAGGAGTGTTCTTTGAATCACTAAAATAAAAGATATGTTCTTTTAGTGGGACTCACTGTAATTTTACACAAGCTGTGGTAATAACTTCTATGATGCTTTTTGTACTGTTGCAGTATTTTGTAAGGATTCAGGTAACATGGCAGTGAAATGCACTGCCCTCATATCTAATATTTTTGCTTGTTTAGAGTGAGCTGATGGTATGCATGTGCTTCCTAACAGAAACTAGAATAAAACTGAGTTGAATTCAGTTTTATGTACATTACTAATTTTTGATGTCTGATGTTTTGTGGTTTAAAATAAAATGGCCTGTTTGCATGTAACTGAAGTTATTAACTTACTTTATGAAATAGCAAGCTAATTATTAGAGATTGTACATGGAATCAATGGTTCAAAGTCAATATCCATAAAGTAGCAAGTTCTTCATAATCGTGTTTTTAGAGTAAGTAAATCTTGAGTAACATGACAAGAAAGGAAAATAAATGTTTATATTTCCAGTAAATGGAAAAGGTGATCTTTAATTTCGTTTTGCTTCTTGATGGATCACACTTTTTGGGGAAGAAAAAGTTTGGGGGAAACAATAATAGGACAATAATAGCAACTAGGCACCTTAAACATGCTAATTTATTTAAATCTCACAATAATTCTATCATGTGGATAGTAGCATTATCCCTATTTTAGAGATGAGGAAATGGTCATATAGAGGCCAAGTAACTTTTTTTTTTTGTTTTTAAGAGAGATTTTTGGTATAGGGTGCGTGTGCTCACTGGAGAGACAGAGAGAAACAGAAAGCATGAAATCGCCACCCAGGGGGATGGCCACACGACAATCCCTTCTCCTCCATTCTCCTCTTGGGATTTTGGGCATGCTTTCACACATGCCTGGCACTGAGTTTTAAGCTGCTGGGGCCAGGACTCACAAGTAACTTTTCTTTAATATTAAAGTTACTTTTATTTTATATTTTATTTTATTTTATTTTATTTTATTTATTTCTTCCATGAGAGACAAAGACAGATGCATCCCAACAGAGTCCTCACACTGCAATCTACCTCCCAACCCCACCCAGCTCTGTTCACTGACCGTGTGTACATGTGCCCGGCTTCTATAGGGAGGCCCTGGAACAGAAATTTGGGACCCTCCCATGTGAGTTCAGTTGCATCACTACTGCAATACCACTGCTTGGTCCTGGGACCAAGTAGTTTTTATAGGATTACTCAGTTAGGAAATGGCAGAGCCTGATAGTCTGGCTTCAGAGTCTGTGCTCTTAACCACTCTACTGCTATACTGACAATTATTCATGTATACGTGTCACAATTTTTACCACTTTGAAGAAGAGAATCATTATCATAATTTTCCCGTAGAATTGGTTGTTAGTAGCTCTTTTTATTTTTTCTTCCTTTTTTTTTTCATAGTTCTAAAGTTGCCACCAAAGACACGTTCTCTCTGAAAACATCTACAGGACTTTGATCCAAGACTTTTTTTCACCTACTTACTGTGTTAGACAGAAATGACAAAGGACTAAGTTTTACTTTTTGAGAAATACTTTTCACCTCAGACTTCTGAAGCTGAAGAGATACTTCAAGGTTTCAGATGGTACAATCTCTAACTGGAGCTTGCTGCTTAAAATAACATTTTGTCAAAAGACAATAATGATATATATTATACTAAGTGCCATTTTGATGTTTCAGTTCTTTATGTTCATGCTTCTTGATCTTTTTCTTAGGACTTTTTATTTATTTATTTATTTTTCTGTTTGCAGCGTGACCGAATTACAAGTTTTAGAAAATCTACTGTCAAAAAAGAAAAACCTCTTATTCAACATCCTATTGATTCTCAAGTCGCAATGAGTGAGTTTCCAGCAGCTCAACCATTATATGATGAACGAGCTTTGAATTTGTCAGAAAAGGAAGTACTGGATCTCTTTGAAAAAATGATGGTAAGTTAGGCCCCTAATTTTGATGTAATTTTAAAATGTGTGTGCCCAGTGTAGCATTGGGTTTGAAGTTGGTGTTTTTTTAAATTTATTAAATTTATTAATTAATTTATTTTACATACTTTCACTGGACATCACCACAGCATACAAAAGTGTTTGTATGGACTGTGTTTATTATCACATAAAGGAGAGTCCCGAAACTTGGTACAACACAATTATTTACAAAAGTATCTTTTTTCTGTTGTTTTTACCTAAAATGTCCTTACCTGTCTCTCTCTTCCACTGTGAGCTCCAAAAGCAGAGATAGTCTTATTTATCTTGGTTCTCTACTATTTAATAGTCCCTGGTACAGTCAACCAATTTTTTAATTAACTAATTTGTGTGTCTTTTTGCATAAAGCAAAACAGGCCTAAGTCCACTTTGTTGAAAACAGCACAAGGTTTCTTGTTGGGTATATGAGATAGAGTTGGGAGGACAGAAGGTAAGAAACAGCAATGGGAACAAAGAAATTAATTCATCCAGATTTGTTCTGTTTGCAACCATCATACAACCTATAGTTTCTTTTTTTTAAGGTTTAATTAATTAATTTATTCCTTAAGATAGAGAGACAGAAAGACAGAGAAACAGAGAGACAGGTTCCCTCAACAGGGTTTCCATGCTGCAATCTCCCCTGCCACACACACCTTAGCTGGTCTCTGTCACAGGCACATACATGTGTGTTCCTGGCATACTCAGGAAGGTCCTGGGACCCAAACCCGGAACCTGTCCCTTGTGGGTACAGTTGTGTTACCACCGTGCCACCACCTGGACCACAACCTGTATTTTTAAACATCTTTCTTATATTTTATAGCTTGTGTTCTAAAGTATTCTTACATTGGATAATGAATATAGTATTTTGAGTATCCAGCAGTTTATGGGAGGAGAGAGGACAAAAGAGGCATTGGGTCATATTACATTCATTAGCTTAACCAGAGAAGAACTGGAGATCTTGATTTATGATTCATTCATTTAAAATCCTATCCTACTGTCACTGTTAATTTTCTGTGGATGTCTACTTTTTTCTGTAGTTAGGGTGCACAAGAATTTCAATGGTCCCCTTAACCAAAATAAAAGGTTAAGAATCAATGAACTCTAGGTCCTTCTACTCTGCCCACTATGGATCATCTTGTCACCACAACTCTCCCTGTCACCACTATTTCTTCTGCCTAGAAGAGTTAGTAGACCTTTATAATGTTTGTTGGGAGTTGTCGAATGAATATGAACAAATGTCATTTATCTTTAAACTTTTCCTTCTGTTGAGCCACAATGGGCATTTGGCCTTTCCTCTGAAACAAGTCCTGACATTTTCATCCTCTTCAACTCTTCCTTCTAGTCCTGTGGTACACCTTTTTTCCTGATGCTCCTTCCATGCTGTCGTCTTTGAACTGTCTTTAAACATCATTGTCTCTTGTGAAGTCTGTTATCTGCTGACCTTTTTTGATGATGATAGCACCTGACCATCCCTTTGTCCATTTCCCTTGCTACTTATTTTGGTCATTTCAACTGTTATATTGATAACCCCTTGAGCAAATTTTTACTCTTAGTAGTTCCTTAATTTTTTGAACTCTGAATCTACATGTTTATTTAATTATATGTATGAATACACTTTGGCTTGTGTCATTCTTTGGAATGATTCTACCTCTAAAATCTTTAACTCTCAAATTCTCTTTGGAAGCTAAACAACCTATGCTATCTTTCCAAGGCCCTAAATTTTATAGAGTATGGACTGTATAGTGGTTAAGAACTTATACTTTGGGGTCATTTATACTTGAGTTTGACTCGTGGCTCTGCCATAGACTGCATCACCTCATGGAAGTTATATAAGCATTCTAAACTTTCTTTTCTCTTCTTTTGAAGTTTATTTATTTATTTCCTCCATGAGGAAGAGAGAGAGACAGATAAGCACCCCCAAGAGAGTCTTTACCTCACAGTCCACTCGCAGCCATGCCCAGTGTGTACAAAAAGACCTTGGCATATGAATCTGGGGTTCCTTTGGCTCACCGTATGGCTTCAGCATTGTGGAGCACTGCACCATTGCTGTTACCACTGCGGCTGGCCTCTAAGCTTTCCTTTCCTTAATTGTAACAAAGGTAAAAGAGGATTTTTAGGATAAAGGACATCATCATATAGCCAGAATAGTGCCTGGAATGTAAGTTTTCTCTGTAAACAATTTTATAAAAGTTTATAGCATTCCTTTCCTGTATCAAGTAAGCCCTGTTCTTTCTTCAGTTATGAATATTTTCTGATCGCCTAGATGCTCCTCAGTTTACCACCTCATTGTCCTGGTCTATTAACAATTTAAATTACCCCAAACAATGACCACAACCCAAAGTAAAACATTTGGAAAAAAAAAATGTTGCCAGAGTGTGTACACCCACCAGCCAGAGAGATTGATCCATTACACGTGAGTACACCCCCCTCCTCCATGGAGGATGGCCACACTGTAGTCCCTTCTTTTCCATTTCTTCCTTGTTTGGGGATATGGGGAATGTAAGCACAAGTGCTTGGCATTTCTGAAGTACCCAGGTCTGCCATTCAAACTGTGTAGTCAACCATGTGGGATCTAGCCACCTTAAGCACCATGCTACAAGCTGGCTCAACATTTGTAATCTTTAATTATCTCTTTTTTCTCTTCACTCAGAAATTATATTTATAGCTCTATTCTGCTGATCAAGTCAGTTACTACTTTATGCAGTATTGTTATGATTCTCTGGTATTCCCTTACTTCAGTTCTCTTAAGCCCAATATACCACCAGACCATCTTTCACTCCATTTATTTTCTCAGTCACTTCTATTTGCTTCCCAAATCCTATTGATTCTGCTTTTGTAGTAACTGTTACATCTGTGTTCTCAGTTTTTTCCCAGTTGCCCTTGCCTTAGTTTAGATGATTTTCCTCTCTGGGTATCTATCTCTCTCTCTCTCTCTCTTTTTGAGAGATTTTTGCTATGGTATGTGCACTCACAAGAGAGAGACAGAGAGACAGAAAGCAAGAAATCACCACCCCTCCCCAAGAAGGAAAGCTATGCCACAGTCCCTTCTCCTACATTTTCTTCTCAGGATCTTGGGCATGCACACATGTGTCCAGCATGATTTTTTTTTTTAAAGAGAGAGATTTTTGCTATAGATTCATGCCGTTGCTAGAGAGACAGAGAGACAGAAAGCAAAAAATCACCCCCCGGGGGGATGGCTGCACCACAATAACTTCTCCTCCAGTGTCCTCTCGGGATCTTGGGCATGCATGCACATGCACCTCTTGTGAGTTTTAAGTCATTGGATCTGGGACTCAAACCGTGGTTGGCTACATGGGAGTCCAGCGATGTAACCCTTATGCCATCTGCTGGTCCTCTCTAGTTGTTTCTTGGCTAGGCTACTAAAATAATCCTCCTAAGTGGTCTTCCTCCCATCTTTTAGTTCTTGCCTATTCTAATCCAGTATTAGGCTATGAATGATTCTGAAGCAGATCACTTTTCAAAAGCCCCAAGTGGGCCCTCATGTTTTTAGACAATCATTTCATATGTGTCTACTCCATTTCCTCAACTATGTTCCTAGATGGTATTTCATATCTTTACTTTGGTGTTCAAGTCTCTGAACTCTTGCCCATCTTAAGTCTCTGCTGATGGCCTTGCTGCGTAATTTACTGAGTAAATTGAAGCAATTAGAAGAGAAGTTCCCACCGGACGCGTGTGCGTGCGTGCATAAGATCCCAAGAGGAGAATGGAGGAGAAGGGATTGTGGCGTGACCATCCCCCCTGGGGGGTGATTTCTCGCTTTCTGTCATAGTCTATGTCTGTCTGGCGAGCGCACACACCCTATAGTGAAAACCTCACCCCACCACCCCCCCAAAAAAGAAGAGAAGTTCCCCACTGTGTCTACCTAACTTTTAGTTACTATACTGACATAGTCTGTCTTGCTACCTATTTACATGGATGAATTTTTTATGTCCCTAACCTTCCATGTCTATATAAGATTCCATTTCATTTCACTTACTCACAGACATTACTCCATTAATTTTCTCCCTCCTCTTCTACCATTCTCAGAAGTATACAAACATGCTTTTCCATCTTACAATACCTTTTATCAACCCTATCTCTGTTGTAGTACCATTCCTATTATTTAGTGTCCTTTGAAGCGAAGCACCTCACAATAATTTTGTTTATGTATGCAGTTTCCAACTCATCTCTCATTTCTCTCCTAAACTCGCTTCTACCAGGCTACCCTCCTGTCTTTCCATCAAAACTGCTCTTAGCAGCGTCACTAAAGATTTTCCTGCTACTAAAGCCCATGGTCAGTTCTTAGTTCTCATCTTAATGGACCTACCAGCAGCATTTGATGCAGTTGATTTTCCTCTCTAGTTTGAAACACTTTTTCCCCCTCTTCAACATTCATCTGATTGACCTCCTACTCCTTACCTCTCAGATCAGTCCTTTTCAGTCTTCTTTGCTGATCTCATTTTCTGTCCTCAACCTCTAAATGTGGGAGTCTCAAGGATTATCTCAGACTTCATGCTGTGGTCCACTCCCAGCTACTCAGGAACATAGGTATGTGTACATATACTTGTTGTGTACAGGGGGACCTTTGGTCGTGAACCCATGACCTCACGTGGTCTCAGCATTGCAGACTTGCACCACTTAGCACCACTGTGGCTGCCCAACATGGAACAATTACCATTTAAAACATGAACCTTTAAAATGTCACCTGGCTCCTCACATCTCTAGAATGACTTCCCATTTCACTCAATATAAAAAAGATAATATACTTAAAATAGCCTATAAGGCCCCACATGGTTTGCCTCCTCCCACCTTGACTCTTTGATACTTTCCTGTATTACAGCCCCCACCACCACCGCATTCACTCTGCTTCAGTTGCACACTTGCCTTTTATGTAATTATAGCCCTAAGTGACAATGACTCCTGATATTTGCATTTTTTTCAATTTGTGTGCAACATTTACAGTGTTTTCAAACTTGATAACATTTCTGTTTTGTGGTTTGAATATTAATTCTAATGTTTCAACAGAAAATGACCATTTCCTCTTCATTTGTGTGATGTTTTTAAAAAGATTTTATTGTTGTATTCATAAATGTGATTTAGAGGAACATACAACTTGGTGCCATATTTCTCTAATAGGCATTATTCCTTCCATGGGAATTTTGGAATAGGATATTAAGAAAAGATATTTTTCAGGTACTATCATATCGTGTTATATCATTATTTATTGGATCTCATTTCTGTTATTATGTCACCTACATAGTAATTATGAACTTGTATATTCACACATGAAATGAAACTGCTAGGTCATATGGTAGTTCTGTTTTTAATTCCTTAAGGAACCTTCCTACTGTTTTAATAAATGGCAGTACCAATTTTTTGGGGGGGAAGAGGGTTTGCTGTAGGGTGCTTGTACTTGCCAGAGAGAGACATAAAGGAGGGAAAGTGAGAAATTACCCCCTGGGAGGATGGCCGTGCAGCAGTCCCTTTCCCTCTATTTGCCTCAGGATTTTGGGCATACACACACACATGCCGGCATGAGTTTTCAGCTACCAGTCCAGGACTCAAGCCATGGTTGGCCATGTGGGAGACCAGCACCTTAACCACCACACCACCTCCTTGGTCCCATGGCTATACCAATTTACATTCCCACCAAGAGTGTACAAGTGTTCCCATTTCTCCATATCTTTACCAATACCTGTTACCTTTTTGATAATAACTTACTCTGACAGATGTGAGATGACATCTCACGATTTTAGTCTGCATTAGGTAAAATAAGCCAGGCACTGAAAGACAAATACTGTGTGATATCACTCATATATGGAATCAAACAAATTTTTTCTTATAGAAGTAGAATAATGGTTATTGGACTGAGGTGGTTGTGAAGGGAGGGTGGGGAAATGTTGGTCAGGGGAATAAGTCCAAACATCTATTGCACAGCATGGTGATTATAGTAACTAATATGAGGGTTCTTAAAAAAGTTCATGAGGGCCAGCCTTACAGGTAGCATAACTGTTAAACATTGGGGATTAGATCCCACATGGCTGACTGAGGTTTGAGTCCCAGCCCTTGTGGCTTGAAAAACATGCTGGGTTTGTTTGCCTACATGCCTGAAATCCAGATGGGAAGTACAAATGGAGTAAAACAGATTGACGCATGATCATGTCCCATTTGGGGGAGGGGGGTTCATTATCTCCCTCTGGCAATAAAAAATAATGGAAAAAATAGTCTATGAAAACATAAAATTGAAATGTGAATTTACTTTGGTTCCAAAAGGTTTTGAAATCCATGAATAGCTTTTTCATAGTATACATCTTCTAGGAAGCTTTTGAAGACCCCTCATATATTGTATAGGTTAAGCATCCTTAATTAAAATATCTAAAATTTGAAGTTCTAAAATCTAAAACTTTTTGAGTACTGATATGACACTGCAAGTGAGAAATTCTATCCCTGATCTTATGACAGGTCACAGTCAAAGTGCTGCAGTACAAAAATATTATTTAAAAGTACCTTCAGCCTATGTGTATAAGGTATATATAAAACAAATTAAGGTCATATTTAGTCTTGGAGTCCCATCCCTAAGATATCTCATATATATATATATACATATATATATATATATATATATATATATATATATATATATATACACACACACACACACACACACACACAAATATTTCAAAACCTGAAAAAATCCCAAATCTGAGATACTTCTGGTCCCAATCATTTCAGATAAGGGGTATAGGGGTATTTAAACTGTATTTTTCAAAAATGCCAAGAGAGTGGATGTAACATATTCTTACCACATAAATACCTATGTGAGATAATGCATACGTTAATAAGCTAGATTTAAGTCATTCCTCAATGTATGTATAGTTGAAAACATGTATACAGCAAATATGTACAGTTGTGTTTTTTTAATTTTTTAATTTTTTAGATTTTTGTCACGGGATGCACACATTCGCTGGTGAGAGACAAAGAAATCACCTGCCAGGGGAGATGGTCACATTGCAATCCCTTCTCCTCTGTTCTCCCTTTGAGATTTGGGCATGCACACACACGCACCTGACATTGATTTTTTCAGGCTGTGGGACTGGAACTAGAACTGTAGTGTAGGCCATGTGGGTTGCAGTGCCTTAACCACCACATCACCTGCTGGCCCAGTACATACAGTTTTATCTGTCAGTTAAAAAAAAAATCTCACTGGGCAAAGCCAATAGAGCAGCAGTTGAGTAGAATGCATAGGGAACCAGATCCCACATAGCTAACTATGTGTTAAATCTAGGCTCCACAGCCTTGAAAACATGACGGGTGCCTGTACATACATGCCCCAAGTCCTGATGACATAGAGAAATGAAGGGAAAAGGATTGCAGTGAGACCATGTCTCGTTGGTGTATGCTTTTTCTCCCGCTTTACCTGTCTCTTTGGCAAGTATGCACGCCCTTTGACAAAAAAAAAATTGTATATAAGTGAATATATTTAATTTTTTTATAACAGGATAATATTATAGCAGTAGAGTATTAGAAAAATATGATATGATTAAAAGTAATAACCTAAATATTAATGTGAAACTATTTTTTTAGAGGTTTTTTCTATAGGGTGCGTGAGCTCGCCAGAAAGACAGAGAGACACAGAGAGACAGAAAACAAGAAATCACCCCCCAGGGGGGATGGCCACGCTGCAATACCTTCTCCTCCATTCTCCTCTTGGGATCCTGGGCACGCACGCACGCACATGCACCTGGCGTGAGTTTAAGCTACCGGGTCCTGGACTCGAACCGCAGTCGACTAAATGGGAGTTCAGTGACATAGCCATTGTGCTAACTGCTGGTCCCAAAACTTTTTTTTTAAGAGAGGTTTTGCTATGGGGTTCATGCACTAACCAGAGAGACAGAAAGTGAGAAATCACCCCTGTCCCCAGGATGATAGCCATGTCATGATCCCTTCTCCTCCATTCTCCTCTTGGAATTTTGGGCACACAGGCACCCTGCATGAGTTTTAAGCCACCCTGGTTGACTGCATGGGAGTCCAGCAACGTAACCATTACGCCATCTGCTGGTTCCTAACAGGAAATTTTAAGAATTATATGTCTTCATTGAGAGATGTTTATTTTTTAAAAGTTTGTTTATTTCTTCTATGAGGTATATATATATATATATATATATATATATATATATATATAGAGAGAGAGAGAGAGAGAGAGAGAGAGAGAGAGAGATACAAAGATAAACAAGACACCAGGTCTGGGACTTGAACAGTGGTTAGCCCTGTGGGAGTCCAGCGCCCTTAACCAGCATGCCACCTGCCAGCCCATAAAACTATTTGCATCTTACAGCTAAGGAAAATTCTGAAATGAGTCGAGTTAGGAAAGATCTGAGTGGTAGTATATTAGTAGATTATTACTGTTCCATTGCCTCTGAAATCTATCCTGTGCATTGATACATCACTTTTCATATTGTGGATATTCAACAAGCAATTATAGGCAGACTTTCTGAGTAATGGTGTCAATAGCTATTGTTGATATATTTAAAGCTCTAAATTGGCAATATTTAGATCATGGTTTTATAGAGCACAAGCTCTTTTATTAACAGTGTGTCTTTCATAGTTTATAAAACTGAATTTTGTACTTAGAGTATAGTCACTGACTATTGTAATTTGAGAAGTGGTTCTTTCATTTCAAGAAAAAAATAGCCCTTATTTTTATATTTTTGTTATAATTACTGCATGAAGTAAATTATATTTGCTCTTTAAATTTTCTGTTTTCCTCTCCTGCCTAGAGTCATGTATTCAAATCTTCCACAAGCAGGTAAAGGTAGTAAGACCAAAATAATACTGCTTTCACGTTATTATTATTATTATTATTTTTAAAGATGATTGGGGGCCAGCAGGTGGTTTAATGTTATGTCACTGCACTCCCATATGGCTGACCATGGTTCAAATCCCGGACCCGGCAGCTTGAAATTCACAACTGGTGTGTGTATACGTGTGCCCAAAATCCTGAGAGGAGAACAGAGAAGGGATTTTGGCATGGCCATCCCCATTGGAGGTTGATTTCTTGCTTTCTGTCTCTCTGTCTCTTCAGCAAGCGCATATGTAGGATGATTGAACTATAGTGATATTACATACTTGTTTAAATTGAAATTTGAATGAGGTTCCTATGTGTAACCTTTCTTATGTCATTCAGAAGGATTTTGTATTGTCTATAATTAGGATTGGATAAAATTTCTCCTTTGTTCCACTTTAAATACAAGGAAATTAGTAATGCTGCACTTGAATAATTATTTAGCATTTTAAGTTTTTGTAGCCTTTGAGTTTACAGAGAATAAGGGTTTTTGTACATTGGGGATACAACTTAGTGACTTTTAAATGCATAATAGTGATAACTTGTTTTTATCCAAACTGAATTAATGCAATTTGAATGTGTTTTGGGGAACAAGGAGGGAGAACTTTCCATTTTAGGCTTAAAAATACAAATACATGGAAACTTGTTGAGAATTCAACTTGGAATTTTATTTCTATTAGCTAGCATAAGAATCTATTAAATAGAAGTCTAAATTAAACTGGTGACATTGGATTTATAGAGATATGTCAATAAGGACTTTGTTTTAATATAGGTAATTAAATAGTTTGTCTTATGCAAAAGATGAGGCTAGTGATGATTTATGATTAATTTCTAGGCACATTTAATTTCAACCTCATTTATTAAAGGTAATGTTTAATATGTGATTACACATGCAAATATAATGTTTTACACTTTTCTATTCAGCAATTTATATTAATATACTTTGCATTTTTGGCATAATTTAATGATAATATAGTTATATGCAATAAATACTAAATTATCTATCCCATATTCCATCTGCTAGAACTCTCATAAATAATTCCAAAGCTTTTAATTTTTTTCTCTTGCTTTTCTCTCTCATCAATTTACAGAGAATATTTGCCTTTGGACACCAGGTGTTGCATTTTAACCCAAGTACACTTATTCTCCCTTGACTGCCATTATGGGTTTCTTTCTCACCCAACACCAATCTTTTAGAAGTTGGTTACCTTGGATGAGAACCTTTTAGTGCTCTAAGCATAAGTGATTTTAATTAATGGTTAAGTTACCATACAATAAATTAAGGATAAACGAGGTCTTAAAGTCTATAATAAGCCATGGCAATAGTTGTCAGAAATTATTAGATTCTCAGAAAGGGTCTAGACAGCATAATTTCCATTGGTTACATTTTCATTTCCGACATGTGTCCTGCATACCATTAGACAGAGATAATGCTAGCATCCTTTCTATGTCATGCATTTTTTTAAAAAAATATAAACCCCTACAAAAGCTTATAAAGAAAGAACATGATGTACCCAAGGGATCAGCCAGTGACATGGTGATTAAGGTAGCCAGATCCCATATGGTCAACTCTGTGGTTTGAATCCTGGACCTTGTGGCCTGAAAAACACACTAGGTGCATGAGCGTGCATTTCCAAAATTCTGAGAGGAGAATGGAAGAGAAGGGATGGCAGTGTGGCCATCCCCCAGGTGGGATTTCTTACTTTTCTTCCCTCTATGGCAAGAACATGCACCCTATGGCAAAAAGTAATCTAAATAATAAAAAAAAGCATATCCAGTAAAGAGGTCTAAAAGGTAACTACAGCCAAGCCAATTTTTAATATCCTTAACAAATATGATTCTCACCAAAGGTTTACAACTAAGTGTTTAGTAGGTTAGGAGTTCCATGAAAAGGAATTGAAAGAACTAGGTTTGCAAATTTACTCTGATTGTAGCCAGTAAACTTCATAATTTACTACCTCCATTCTTAGTTTGTCCATAGAAATGTTTTCAAAAATATTTCTTCTCCTTTGAAAGATTTTACTCATATTTATTGTTGCTATTGCATTTCCACAACCATTTATTGATATATGTGATGTGCCAGGTAGTGTGATTCATGCTGGAGGTACAGATGTGACTGCACAACCTCCCTTTAGTATCAGAGAGCTGAGTTTAGTTAGGGAGACACACAAACAAATGACAGATTTGAATATGCCACTTAACCCTATGCAGTGGCTCAGGAAGGAAACAGAGAGAACCTAGTACCCTCCAAAACCCATTGCCACATTCCTAGTATCAGTCTTTATTGTTGTGACATTAAAATCTCAAAGTTTGAACAAAAGGCAGAATTATTTAAAAACAGAGAAAGCAAAGACAAATTTCCTTGTCATGGTGAATTTTACTTGAAATCTCTCTACTGAATACCATAATACTGTGTTAGTTGCAGGGAACTTTCACAGGAGACAAAGATACTATCCCTGAAAAAAGGGTTTTATTTTGTATGGCCTTCAGGCTGAGAAAGGTTTTTATAATCTTTAATGGTTAAGAGGCTGGCAGGTCACATGATGGTTAAAGGTGCTGGACTCCCACATGGCCAATCGTGGTCTGAGTCCTGGATCTGGCAGCTTGCTTTTCACTTTCTCTCCTTCTCTTGCTCACTTGCTCTTTAGTCAAAATAAATACATACATGCATACATACATACATACATAAAGTTAAATAAAATAATTATTTTTTAAAAAATTAATGGTTAAAAGGAAAAGAAAGAGTATTTTAGGGCACATCAAGATTATATGAATTTTGATGTACACAAATAAAGTTTTATTGAATGCAGCCATGCCCATTGTCTTATGTATTGTCCAAGGCTCCTTGTGTTACAGCAGAACTGAGTAGTTGAGACAAAGAATGTGTGACCTGCAAAAGCTAAAACATTTTACTGTCTGGCCATTTACAGAAAATATTTGTCAGCCTCTGAACTAGTGCAGTTGTTTCTACATTTTTTGATTCCCTACTTCATCAGTAGAAAAAATAAAAAAGTCTCTCTCATGTGCATACCCCAGGCTACTTCAAAAAAATTATGGAAAAATGGAATTAAAGTATGAGTTTATTTTAGTATAAAAATTTTGAGATCCATACAGAGTTTTTTTATAATATGCATTTTCCATGACCTTTCTGAAGAAACTCTTTAAATATATTTGAGCAAATAACCTCAATATATTTTATTTAAAACTTATACACATATATGTATGTACTAATACTGTGTTTGAAAATACAAACATAGTAAATAATGAGAAAATATGAAATGAATAAGATTTTTCAATGACTTAAAATGTGTTTTATTTATTAGTCCTATAAAAATCTTCATTGTTATGATTATTAATTTTTTAATGAAAGCAGTGTCAATGTGTCATTTTTTTATGTCTTACTCAAAATCAGGCAGTAATTAGAAGGTTAAATCCCAAGTTCATTTTATTTAGATATTTGTTTTAATGTCTGTCATAGCTGAAACATAAATCTGATAAACATATGTAGGTTCAAATGGGACAAGTACATTGTTAACAACACTTATTAAATGATAGTATTAGCTTTTATCAGTCTAATCCATGAAACAAGCAAAGGTTTCCTGTTGAACCATAACTAGTAAATTTCCATCTTTCTTGATGACAGGTCAGTTGTTCTTGCAACTCATCTGGAATGTTTCATTTATTTATCTATAATATATTATGTATTTGTATATATATTTAAAGTTTATTTCCTGAGAGAGGGACAGACAGGCAACCCCCAACAGGATCTGTACATGGAAATCCTCTGCCAAGGCCTGCAGCCACCCACATGTGCCTGACTTGTTCAGGAGACCCAGGATATTAACCGGGAGCCCTCTTATATGGCCTCCAGGCATTGGGTAGTAGCACCCCTACTGCCTGTGTCACCACTGCCGAGCCTGTGTGTGTGTGTGTGTGTGTGTGTGTGTGTGTGTGTGTGTTTTAAATAAATGGGTTCAAAATGAGCTTTTATAAATAAGTCTTTGACAGATGTCATCAAGGACCTGCATTTTCTCAGTTTTTCTTTTGACGTCTGTAATGTGTAGACCCTCCTCCTAAATTTTTGTCTGTTTATGCCCTCGCCAGACAGTACATCTAACACCAGAAAGAAAGAGGAGTAAGTGAAGTAAGGGTCAAGGAGACTGACCTGGAAGTTGGGCTGCCAATATGTGTCTTTTCTAAAGGAAGTTGGTTTGAAAAGGAGTTACTTTTTCACTAATTGTCATAATACTAAAGAGTTGCTTATCCTTTTCGTGAACGAAAAATGCCTAAGTCATGTTACATTGCAGCCGTTTAAAAATGCTTTTTCTTGAGATAACTAGTGATATCTCTAGTTATAAGGTATAGTAAGTTATAAAATATTTTCATCATAACTTCCTCTCATTTTGAAGATTGCAAACATTATATTTGAAATCTCTTGCTTAGAAATATCTTTTCATTTTTTTAAAAAGTATATTCTTGCACTCTGCATTTCAGTTTCAGCTTGCTGCAAAGGCATGCATTTTGCATATAGGGTATCCTTACTCAGGAATTCTTCCCACTTACAATTTTTCCCTAAAACATCTTTATATTAAAGAAATAATTAATTTTGCTTTTATATTTTCTCTGTTAGATTATTCTATTAGTAACACAAAGAAAAGCAGTATTAAGATATGTTGTTACTGACACAATTGAGCAAATACTGTAAGCTGAGATGTTTTTAAAAAGCTATATTTTTACCCAACTATATAGTACATCTCCTACACTTGTTTTTTAAATACTTGCTTAGCAAGTATTCAACAATGATTTCTGTGTGTCTTTTGACAGTATTTGCTGACGAAGAGATATGTTTTAGTTTATAGCATGATGTTTCATATATTATTTCTCATGCTTTTACTAAGTGTTTCCCCAATGCCGTCGGACCACTTATCTTTTGCTATTAAAGAAAGAAAATTCATACCCAGCTGCAGTGGCATGTACTGCTAAGATGCTGTGCTCTAGAAGCTGAGACCACATGTGAGATCCAGTTGAATTCCTGGTCCCACCTAAAGTGGTGTGTGTTTGTAATCCCAGTGACCTGGGGAGGCTAAGGCAGGAGGATTATGAGCTCAAGGGTGGTCTGGGTAACATAGTGAGATCCAGTCTAAAGAAGAGCCACATGTGTATGTGCATTTGCCTGTGGTCCCAGCTTGGAGGCTGAAACAGGAGATCATAAGATCGCAAGACCCTCTCTTTAAAAGAAAAAGAAAATTCAAGAGAGACTTCCAAACATTTGTGATTATGTTTACAAAATATCACTAATTATTGCTGAGAAAATTGAGGAAGCTCTCTTCACTCTCTGAATATTTGGAGATTGCTAATTTGTGGTGGCTTTACGCTATTGTGAAAAATTATTTTAAGGTACAATATGCACATACACTGAAGGTCATTATTGATGATTGATATGTATCCATATTTCAATTGGTTACCTTGTGGGGTCAGCTTATTAGCCTTAGGTTTTTTTTTTTTTTTCTTTTAGATGCATGTGCTCACCAGAGAGAGAGAAGGAGGGAAAGTGAGAAAGCACCTCCTAAGAGGATGGTCATGCTTCAATCCTTTTCCTCCATTCTTCTCTTGGGATTTTGGGCACCCATGCACATGCACCCAGCATAATTTTCAAGCCACCAGGTCCTGGACTCAAACTGAGAAGCTGGCCATGTGGGATCCAGCACCTTAACCACCATGCCACCTGCTGGCCCTAGCCTTAGTTAGGGTTTTGTGTTTTTTTTTTTTTTTTTTTTTTTTTTTTTTTTTTTGAAGAGAGCACATGTACTTGCCAGATAGAGAAATAGATGGAGAAGGAGGGAGAAGGAGAAAGTGTCTCCCAATGGGGTATGGTCATGGTGTAATCCCTCTCCATTTATCCATCCTCTTGGGAAATAAGAGAGGAAGAGAATCATCCTCTTTAGTCACCCTCTGGTTACAGAGCCATCCCTTTCCCCCAGCCCTTCAGCTTGTCGGGATCTTGGGCACACACGTGTACCTTGTATGTTTAGGTTGACTAGGCTGAGATTCAAGGCAACAGCTGATCATGTGGCTTCTAGCATGGGAGTTTGGTTACTGACTATGCCCACAGGCTGGTCCAGGTTTTTGTTATTTTTATTGAATGATGACAGATAAAAGACAGACTTGTGAGTAGGAGATATAACAATCTAGCATTTTCTTGTTCCCTTGTGCTTGCGTTATTGGTATTATCCTATTATCCTCAATCTGTTGTCTGCAGAACTCTTTTAGATTCACTTTTCCATTTTGTGAGGATTGATTTAGTTAAAAGTAGATAAAATAATCTGTATTCCCTCCTGTCCAGGTACACATAAGCTACAGTTTGTTGCAGCACAATGAAAGTGAACAAATATGCATTGTAAATACCACACCCTTCACCTAAGATACTTCATGCATGTACCTTTAGGACTATGGATCCAGTGAGGGCGCCAGTGTTTATTCTCATGTTAAATATTAGTAAATCGTATTTTCTTTTTTGAAAGAATACCAACCATTTCCAAAAACTAAGTGACTCCTTCACGTAACCTCTGGACTCTGGCAGCCACTGGTTGAAGATTGAGTTTGAGATTAAGGATTATAGGAGGCCTGGTCTCTGTGGTGCAAGAATTAAGAGTGCTACTGGCTAGAGTCATATGAGAAGGCCCTGGGTTCATTCCCTGAGGTTTGCCTGAGCATGCCAGGCATGCCACATGAGATCCTGGCTGGCTGCAGGGTTTTGGGGAGGATTATGATGTGAGACTCTGTTGAGGGTCTCAGTTTCTTTCTCAAGAAATAAACTTAAAAACAATTATGAGAAAGCAAAAATAATATTTGTTTTCTAATATAAAAATAAATATTCTGAATTTACCCTCCTGAAGGTAAGGGGGTATATGTATATATTCAAAGCTGGATCTTTCCAACAGGGTCTTGAAAACAGAAGTAGAAAGCAGAAATAGATGAAGAATTTCTATGATATAATATTCAGTAATGTTAACTTGATATCATGCTTTTTTCTTTCTCTTTGTAGCTGTATACTATTTTTAGAAATGATGTACTCAGATAAATTTTTCTTTTAACTTTATTTTCTATCTGACCTTCTGTAAAGTCTTTATAGCGAAAGTTAACAGAAGATTTTGAAAACATTAGGTGGTTAATTAGTGTTAGGTAGAATTGGCCAATTATTTAATTATGTAGAAAATCCCTGGTACTTTTTAAAAGCATTTTTGCAATGGCCAGCGGATGGCATGGTGCTTAAAGTGCTGGACTCCCACATGGCTGACTGTGGTTCGAGTCTTGGACCTGGCATACCAGGCGCATGTGCATACATGCCCAAACACCTAGGAGAATACTGTAGGAGAAGGGATACCCCGGAGGATGATTTCTCACTTTCCCTCTTACTGTCTCCTTCTGTCTGTCTCTGGGGAGTGTGTGCCCTATGGCAATCCCCAATCCCCTTCCCCGCCCATTTCCCCCCCCCCCCCCGCCCCCCGAATGTGAGAAAGAGAGAAGGAAAATGAGAAAGCACCTCCTCATGGAGAATGGTCACAATGCAATCCCTTCTCCATTTCTCCCTCTTTTGGACTTTTGGTCACACATGCACATGTACCTGGCATGTTTCTCAAGTCCAGGACTCCAGGACTCAAGCTGCACGTTCAACCGTGTGGAATCCAGCTGCCTTAACCACTGTGCCTCAGACTGACCTGTCCCTGATACTTCCATTGAAATTTAAGAAATTTTTTTTTCATCCATAGGTAATAGAATAATTATATTGTAGAACATGCCTTTAGAAAAGGATACACTAAAAGAAATGTAAAACTTTTTTATAACCTTAAAATAATCAAGCATAACTATATTTATTGTTTATGCTAGGATATATTTGTAAGTACTAGGATATCATTGGAACATTCCTCTTAGTGGTATAGGTTCTCCAAAACTAGAAGTTAGAGTATACTTGAAGATATACTATTAAGAAGCAGAAGGAAGAACGGTGATAAAGTCACTTTTGGATTTAAAAACATCAAGTGGAAAATCAGAGTTAAATTTTATTCAAGACACATCTCAGAAACAGAAACACTTAATATATAGAAATTTACAGCAAATTTATGGAAGCAAAGAACAAGTATTACTTCTGTCTTATAAGGAAGGAAGAAAGGTGAAAACACAAAGAGATGATATTTGCCTCTTAAAAAAATATTATAGAAAAGTAGTGGAAGTGATAGCAACACAGGAAATGATGTTAGAAGATAAAAGTAAAGTCAAAAAATTATATTGTCATCTGGTTAAAGATTTATGATGGGAAGGGGAGGGGAGAGGAAAAAAGAGAGAAGAAAACGAGAATAAATGAATGGCTGAGAATACAAATGAATGAATAGGCAGCTGATTCATCTTTTGACTTTCTCATTAGGACTGATTTTTCTTTTTTAATTTCGCCAGTGTGTGTGTGTGTGTGTGCTTACGAAAGAGAAGGAAAGGTAGAAAGTACCCCTGAATGTGGTGTAGTCATGCCACAATCCCTTTTCTTGCATTTCTCAATCCTGTTTGGATTTTTGGCATGTACCCACATGTGCCCAGTGTATTTCTCAAGTTGCTGGGGCCAGGGATGAAACCATGAGGTCAGCCATGTGAGATTTAGCTGCCTTATCCAGCAGGCCTTAGAGCCAACCCTTGACTGTATTCTTACATGGCTCCTTGGTAATAACTTAACGAATACAATGCTTGCTGAAAAGTAAAGGGATTTTTCTATAATGGGAAATTTATATTATGGTATTTGTGGAAGGAGAAAAAGAGTTGTTTTGTGTTTGCAAATGTGTCTTTAAAAATATTATAAGTGGTCAGTTATTTAGACTTGAAATAAAACTTAAAAAAATTGCAAACTATTGGATTGTTGAAAATAGTCATGACGGGAACCAGCAGTTAGTGTAATGACTATGTCGCTGGACTCCCACGTAGTCGACCGCGGTTCACGTCCCGGACCCGGTGGCTTAAAACTCACGCTGGGCGCGTGTGCGTGCGTGCCCAAGATCCTGAGAGGAGAATGGAGGAGAAGGGATTGCGGCGTGACCATCCCCCCTGGGGGGTGATTTCTCGCTTTCTGTCTCTATGTCTCTCTCTGTCTGTCTGGCGAGCGCATGCGCTCTATAGCGAAAACCTCTCAAAAAAAAAAAAAAAAGATAAGTCATGACACGTTTTTGCATATAAAAACATAGAAAAATACGTCATGCTTTTTCCGATGACCCAGTACCATATTCCTTTAATGTAGAGACATCAAACAAATGTTAAACATACTGAAAGCTTGCCTTTGTGTTTTGAGTCCCATAAGAATTCAGTGTGTTTGGAAGTAGTTTTATACCTAATTACATTGTTTAGAGAATATAGAATTGTGAATGTTTCTGTTTAATAGTTTTATTATTATATTATAAAGTTGGAGTTAATGATTTGGAGGTATTAGCTGCCTAATTAGTAGTATGTTTATTATTTCTAAAAGAAAAAAGTCATTACAGTCTTTTCTATTTATATGAGTGGTACATAGTCCCAGCCAACCTGTGCAGCACATTTATAGGCATAAAAAATGTTGGTGAATAAAGCAAATTAAAATATTTAAAGTTCCTAAATATGATTTTAGTTCAACAAATGTTTATTAAATGCTTACTGCCTTCTAGGAACTGTTCTCTTTGCTGGGAGTACAAAGATAAATAAGTTCCTATTCTCTTTTAGCTTATAGTTTAGAGGAGATAGATTTATCACATAGTTTCAATATAGCTGCTATGATGTAGGAATTAATGTGGAAGAGCAATATGAAGTTAGTCCTTTCCAAATGAGGTGCTTTGGGGAAAATTTTCCTGAAAAATTAGTGGTTGAGCAGTCTTGAAACATATAATAGGCAGATATGGATTTGACAGAGTGGTGGTGAACAGAGAAGAGAGTGGTGAAGATAACAGTATTTCAGACAGAGGACAGCGCATGGGCAAAATAGTGGAAGTACATAACAGCCTAGTGTATGTAGGGAAACTGCGAACAACCTAGTATTATTAAAACATAAGGGGTAACATGAAAAGTGGTTAAAAAAATGAGGCTCTGAAAGTGATTACACTAACAGCTAACATTCTTTGAAGGCTAGTTAGTATATACTAGGCTTGATATACATTATCAGAGTCCATCTTGACAACAGTTCTCTGAAGCGTTTGATCTTAAATTCCCCTTATTGTCCTGCCCACCTGCCTACAAAGTAATTCTACTCTGATGGTATAATCTTACCAGTGTGTGCCATTAAAAGTTAAATGGAGTTATATAGTGATGTGGACATGTTTCTGGAAGGAGAGTAAACTCTACCTGGAGAATACCAAGGGTGGCACCACTGTATTCTTAGGCCTGGCTAATACAGAAAGACCCTCAGTCTTATTGATGTTCCAGAGTTTATACTATTGTGTGTCTGTATGTGTGTGCACTACAGGACACAAAGAGCTTTCCAGAGAGAACTGGAGAGAGAGAGAGTGAGGGAAGAAAGAAACCCCCACAGGGCATGGTCACACTGCAGTCTCTTTTCCTCTATCTCTACCTCCTTTCAGGATTTGGGGCATGCACACATGTGTCTGACATGTTTCTCAAGTAACTGAGTCTGGGACTTGAACAGAGCATACCCTAAAGGATCTGGCTGCCTTAACCACCACATCACAGAGCCTTCCTCAGAGTTGATTCTGCTTGGGAGATGCAGATTCATGATAACCACATTTACAGAAGACTGCAATTTAACGAGAATGTTTCAGGCAGCAGAGATAGAGACTAGCATATGTAAGCAGAACTTGGAAATTTTGATGAAAACAAGCAGCACAAGTTAGCATAATGATATGTTTGGCCAGTAAGATCATAAAGCCAGAGGGTGAACTAATAGAGGTATAAAATTTTAAGATGAAGGTGGTGAAAGTCCTTTCTTTCATTGTATTTATTAAGCCATAATGTATTTGAGAGAGAGAGGGACGTGGACACTAAGTTATGTCACATGAACATTAGTTGAAACTACTAGGTACTTTCATCCTGAAGGAGAGAATTCTGCATTCAAAGAATATTTACATGGTTTATGAATAATTTTCTTCTGTCCAATCTGACTTTTATCCTTCCTTAGTTATACTCTATTACTAGTCACTTGAATGATTTCAATAGCCCAAGTTATAGAACATAAGGAAATTCACTCAGGCCAGTAGAAAGAGAAAAAGAGAGAGAGAGAGAGATACTGGAGGATAGAGAGAATTATTTTTTACAGTATCTTTTCATGGTCTTTCTGCTCCAGCATTCCAGTGAGACAGTACTATAGGCGAGTGCCTGGCCTCCCATGTAACCTCAGCCTCCATGCAGTGAGTGGTGCCCTCTTGCTTTTTACCACTGTGACTGAGCCTAAACAGAATATATTATTAAAGGATATTAGGTTGCTCTTGAATCAGGAGGGTTATAGAAACAGGCTCAAGATAACGTTATAGGAATAACTTCCAGAACCACACAACTGAAATATAGTTTGACTAAGGAGCTCTTGCCACCCCAGAACTACTCTGTTATACTGCCTTAATGAAAAGATGTGGCTGCTGCCATCAGTTCCCTAACCATGTCTCCTCTGGTGTCACTCATGCCAGCAAAATAGGTATCTTCCTAATGGTCTGTCTCCTCACATAGTTCACTTCTGAATCTGTACTTCCTATAAACGCATTTCATTGGTGGAGATTAAGCCACATGCCTGTACTCTAGTTATAAGGGAGATTGACAACATGAGGATGCGTAAAATGTAGAGGGCATGTTCACATGATGTTGAAAAGTGACAGATGATCACTGCAGGCTCCAAGCTGGTCTCCTAGTCTTCAGTCAGATTTTTCTTATCCTTGAAAACCCAAATCTTTTCTGATCATTCCTTCTGTCCTCTGTGTTTCTAAAACATCCTATACTGATCTCTATTATAAACATTTGTTCTTACTGGACAATACATTATTTATTTATTTTTATTTATTTGACATATACCATTCACTAAATGTCAGGTATTGTTCTAGATGCCTCATGGATATTAACTTTTAATTTGAGTGTAGAAGCAGTCTCACATGTACACTCCCATTGTTAGCGTAGCATGGTCCCTGGTGCATAGTATGTGCCCAGTAAATAAGTGATTCCAAAATGTCAAATTGGGCCCAGCCTAGGTGGCGCTGTCCATAGCATATTGGATTGCAGTGCAGAGCGCTGGGTTGGCCTGAAATGTGTGAGTGCCCAAGATCCTGAAGAGCTAGAGGACTGGAAAAAGAGTTATGGCATGATGAGACCCTGTTCAAGGTGCTTGTGTACTCTGTCCTTCTCTTTCTCATTCTCTCCCCCCTGTGTGCATAGTCATTCATCATTTTCAAAAAATTTGAAAGTAGAGAAAAAAGAAAATGACAAATCTGCCACCTTAACATAATATGAGCGTTTGTTGTATATGTTTCACATATAGTTCTTCAAGGACAAACTTGACAAAAATTAAGTTGCTCTAAAATGGGCTGGTCCGTCTGAGGAGGAAGTGAGTTCCCTGCCAGTCAAGTTATACATAGAATACAGATGAGCATATGTGGACTATATTGAAATTGCTGTGCAGGGACCAGCAGGTGGTGTGGTGGTTAAGGCCCTGGATTACCACATGGCCAACTGTGGTTCTAGTCCTGGACCTGGTGGCTTGAAGATCATGCTGGATGCGTGTGAGTGTATGCCCAGAATTCTGAGAGGAGAATGGAAGGGAAAAGATTACAGCATGGCCATCTCCCCTACGGGGTGCTTTCTCACTTTCCCCTCTTGTTGTCTCTGGCAAAAACCTAAAAGAGAAAAAAAAGTGGTGTCCAGTCTAGCTTTTATGATTCTGTTACTTTGATTCCACAGTACTAGAACCTAGGAGAGAGAAAAAGAGGGGGAAAATTTCCTGCTTTCTAATTAGCCATAAACAAGGAAGATAAACAGATGAGAAGTAAAGATAGCAGAAAAGGCAGAGATAGAGGCAATGATTGCTGTGATTAGGAAGAGAAGATACGTACATATAAACAATGTATAGCTATTGGTTATGAATAAATTGTTATAGGAGTTATTCCAATTGTGCAAATGTAGATTGTGAGATATTTTGCTGTTGAAAGTGATTGGGGCTGGCAGGTGGTGTGGTGTTTAAGACACTGGACTCCTAGCCAACCGTAGTTCAAGTCCTGGACCTGGTAACTTGCATTCTCACTTTCCCTCTCTGTCTTTATCTTTGTCTCTTTCTGGTCAAATTAAAAAATAATACTAAAAGTGACTGTTCAATAGGTACATACAGTTGGATTACTTTTCACAGACCTCCCTTCCTCAAACATTCTCACATATGGGTCCTTAAAATAAGTTTATTATTATTCTTAGTCCACTTGTTTACTTGATTTAAAACAAACAGGCCTATATGCTGTGGTGTTCACTGGTAGATGCTGCTACTCAGCAGGCTAAGGCCACATGGGAGACCCACTTTCTATTCTCAGCCCACCCTAAAAAGCTAAGTGCAGTGAGTGGCACATGCCATAGGATCCTTTGTCTTTTCCTATCAAAGAAAGAAAATTCAGGTGGTGTGCACTGCTAAGATGCTGTGCCGCATAGGTTGGGTCCACATGGGAGGGTTAGTGTGATTCCTGGTAATCAAGCTACTCAGAAGGCTGAAGCAGGAGGATCATAACATAGAAAGACCCCTCTCTTTAAAAATGGAAAAAAAGGTCAGATTCACTGAAAAAGGTAAAAGATAAAAATATTGATTTAATTTTTTTAGTTTTAAAATTGAGACATAATTTACATAGCAAAATATTTACCCTTTTATAAAAAAGTTTATTTTTTCTATGAAAGAGAGACAGGGAGACAGAATCTCTAACTGATGCACCTCCAATTGATGTCATAGTTCACCTCCAGCCTTCAGTTAGCCCTGGATTATGGGCAGATGTGCATTCATACTCAAGGACGTCTCTAGACTTGAACTGGGAACGTTTCCACATGAGATTGCCTTGTAGAGCATCATGTTCTACTATTGTGCCACAATCTGGTCTCTTTTTAAAGTGTATAATTTGTTTTAGCATATAAAATAAACACTTTAGTATAAAGTGTTTTTAGTATATTCAAAGAGCTGTGCAATCATTATAACAATGCATTTTTCAGCATTTGTATTAGCCTATGAATACCATACCCATAAGCCATCATACTCCAGTCCTCTCTTTCCCTCTCCATTGGTCCTGACAACCACTCATCTGTTTTCCGTCTCTTTAGATTTGCCTATTCTGGACATTTAATATAAGTGGAATAACATGATGTGTGGTCTTTTGTGACTAGCTTCTTTCATTTAGCATAATGTTAAGGTTCATCCATATTATAGTATGTGTCAGTACTTAGTTCCTTTTTATGGTTGAATAATATTCCATTGTATGATTGTGCCATGTCTTTATTTAGTTTTCACTTGATAAACATTTGGGCTGTTTCTACTCTTTGACTATTATGAAGAATACTACTATGAGCATTCATATACAAGTGTTTGTGTAGACATATGTTTTAGTTTCTCTTGAATATATAAGCCAGACTGTTTTCTAAAGTGGCTGCATCATTTCACATTCCTGCCAGTAATGTGTGAGAGTTCCAATTTGTCCACATCCTTGTCAGTATTTGTTACTGTCATCTTTTTTATTTTAACAGTCTTTGTGATAATGAAGTGATATCCCATTATTTCTTTTTTTCAATTTTCCCCAGAATATGTGTGCTCACTAGAGAGAAAGATAGAGAGAGACAGAGAGAAAACAAGAGGAAGAGGGAGAAAGCACTTCCTAATGTGGCATGGTCATGATGCAATTTCTTCTCCTCCATCTCTTCCTTTTAGGATTTTGGGCATGGAAGAACATGGACCTGTTATGTTTTGCAAGCCACCAGGGCCAGGATTCAAAACATGTGGTCAGCCATGTGAGACTAGCTCCCTTAACCACTAAACCATGGGGTTAGCCCCTCATTTTGGATTTGTTTGGCATTTCTCTAATAAGTAATGAGGTTAATCATCTGTTCATGTATTTATTGGACATTTGTATATTTTCATGAGAGAAATGTCTGTTCTAATTCTTTGCCCATTTGTAATTGGGTTGTCTTTTTATCGTTGAGCATTGAGTTGCTTATATACCTGGGTTTACAGCTCTCTCTTTTTTTGGGGGGAGGGGGGAGGTTTTTGCTATAGGGCATTTGCTCCTGCCAGAAAGACAGAGACAGAGAGACAGAAAGCGAGAAATCACCCCCCAGAAGCATGGCCACGCCATAATCCCTTCTCCATTCTCCTCTCGGGATCTTGGGCATACACATGCATGTGCCTGGCATGAGTTTAAGCTGCCGGGTCCGGGACTCGAACAGCAGTTGACTACATGGGAGTCCAGCAACATAGCCATTACACCAACTGCTGGTTCCTGGATTTACATCTCTTACCAGACAAATGATTTATAAGTATTCCCACCTATTGTGCAGGTTGACTTTTCACTTGCTGTTGCATTTTGAGGCACAGTGATTTCCAACTTGGTTTTTTAATCTCCTCAAGGGTTTCTTTATATGTTCTAAGAGTTAACATGAGTTTCAAATGAATGAAAAATCATTTGTCTAAAAAGTGTGATATGTGCACATATCACAAAATAAAAGATTCCTAACCAAATTAAAGCTTATTAAACATCAAAACAGTATTCTTGTAGCTGAATGTTTTTCCCACCAATAAGTGATTTTTGGTGTCTCAAATACAGGTAAGTATACTTCTGTTTTTTTTTTTTTTTCTTTTTCAAGTTCAACAACTTTCTGTGTTTTTTTTTCTCAGCAACATCTTATGGATATATATTTCCTGTTAACTTGCAAATCACATTTGCTTCCTGGATAATAGTGCTCATAAAGAGGCATATGTCAAAGAGCAATTTGTGTGTGTGTGTGTGTGTGTGTGTGTGTTTGCTATCAAGGTAAGTACAATAAATAGCCTTGCTAGGGTTCCATAATGCATATCTGTGCTATAAATTACCAGTCTATTCAGTGGACTAGTTTAAAATATTTTTTCTTTCTGCTCATTAATTGGCTAGGTAGAGATTTGACCCATGAATACACAGTAAAATTGACACAAGATTACGGTATCTATAGTGCAAAATAACAGCGAGATATTCCCTCCCAAAAAGGATGATTGTTGTAAGTCACAGGATGACTGAATATTTCAAGAGATAGAAATCAGAAATTTAGGACCAGCAGGTGGCGTAATGGTCACATTGCTGGACTCTCACGTAGTTGACCACGGCTCAAGTCTTGGGTCTGGTGGCTTAAACTCGTGCCAGTGCGTGTGCATGCGTGCGTGCCCAAAATCCTGAGAGAAAAATGGAGGAGAAGGGATTGTGGTGTGGCCAACTCCCCCTGCGAGGTGATTTCTCCCTTTTTGTCTCTCTGTCTCTTTCTGTCTCACTGGTGAGCACATGCACCCTATTTTTGCTATAGGAAATATCTCTCTTTTTTTTTCTTAAAAAAAATTATCAATGCTCATAGTTCCTTCATTTTTTTTTTTTTTCTGACAGGAGGACATGAACCTTAATGAAGAGAAAAAAGCTCCTTTGCGAAACAAAGATTTCACCACCAAGCGTGAGATGGTTGGCCAGTACATTTCTGCTACTGCCAAATCTGTAAGTCTTTCCCGGCACCAACAGAATGAGCTTAGCATTATCTGCTTAAAAATAAACCTCAGATCTTTACATTATTGCCTTAGTGCACTCATGCAGACTATTCTGAGAATAATTTATGTATGTATTTGTACACATTTAGTGGGTATTTCCAAACTGTTCATTAGAAATCAGATACTTCTGTTATTATAAACAAGACAAAGGATAAAAGGCTGTGAAGGAATTCAGTGAGTTTGGGGTAAAGATTTTGTCCACGTACTAAAAATTGACAGCATTTTGCAGATATTCTACTTATTATTCAATTTGTTAGATCAAAATTTTGGATTTGGAGAAAGAAGACACAAATAGCATAGTCACAGCTTTAAGTTTTCATTAAAGCTACATGTCTGTTGTCTGCTTGCATGGAATTTGTAGCAGTATTTTTAATTTGCAGTTTTGTTTGCCTTTTTTGTTATTTTATATGATGCAAACTCTGTAAGTTGCCTTGTAATTGTTATTGTACAGCTTTACTTAATATAAAGGATGGCATTTAACTGTAGCTTTAATCAAATCTGTGAGTCTCAAGATTTAAAAGTGGGGTTCGCTGAGAGGACTTGTTAGCAACAGGAAAAACTTAGTGTTTTAATGTAGTAGATGCTTTGTTTGCTTCTTAAGGTGCTTCCAAAATAGCCTTCATGGTTTTTTTTTTGTAAAAATTAATTTTTAAAATGGCGAAATGCATCTTTTACATTTCTGTGAAGGAAAAACTTTTCATATCTAGTGTTCATAAAATCACCTTGTGTACACACACACACACAGAGTAATTTTTCTGTGTGTATTTATATTTCACATATGCATTTGTATATACACTTAGATGTTTAAAACGTACGTATTTTAAATTTAAAATGTTGACCACTGAAGAAAAAAGTTAACTGGAAAAATATATTCTAAAGGTAGTTGACTGTCCTGTTAATGCTATTTCAGTACAGTAATTTCAGTGGCAATTGCTAATGCATTTCACCCTGAATTCTATGATTGTATTGATTCTATATTGTACTTTAAGCAAGCCAAATCTGAATGCTGAACTATTTAAACATAACGCATTGCAGCTCTGCCAGAGCTGAGCAACAGCATGTTTTTTAATTTGCTTCTGGTATCCAAGGGCAGAAATATGTTTCAAGTGATAAGTGAAATTTGCCATGAGCGTCGTTTTCAATAGAATAAGGTGATGCATAGGGTTTTACTTTGAAATTCTGATGAATCTCTTCTCATTTTTGCACTCAAGTTATTGTTCACAGTAAAACGCTTTAGGAAATACAGAGTGTACATTTACTGTTATTTTTCAAATACCTAAAGGCAAATACACTAGTAAATCTATAAAACTAAATCTCAGTGTAAAGTGCAGATAATAATATATGAAAAATCATGTGGTATTTCAATGATAAGATTTTTTTAGTATCTCTGGCTCATTTGTTGTTAAGGTTTTGTGTAAGGGGGCTGAATTTAATGAAAATTATATGAAGCCTTGACCTTTTGATTTTTACTTGATCTTTATGCAGAACTTGTTTTCATTTATTCTCATATTGTTTCCTTTTCAATTGGCCCAACAAATATGTACTTGAAATCATATACTCATTTTTCAGAATAAAATGCAAAAATATAGGTAAATAATAGATGAGCTTACTTGAATTGCTTTACTCAAAAGGTGGAAATTGAATGTTTCTTAAAAGACATGAAAATTCCATGTTTAAGACATTAGTTTCAAATCTATACTATTTAGTCTATGGCCCTTACTTGTTTCACTCATCATACATATGAAAACCTGACCTACACTCAGTACTTTCATAAGAATTCCAAGATTATATATTTTTTTTTGGTTATATTTTTCATGGACCAAATATTATGATGGAAGAAAGCCTGTTGACAAACATGTTTTGAAGTTTTCTCACCTTAGGGAGACATTAATTAGTACTGTGTTTTCTATCATTAAAATCATGTAGATTGTTTGTATAATTTCTTTTTGAAGGTGAGAGGGAGAGTATTCAGTGACAGACACTACTTCAATTATTTGACCTTTTAATGATCACAATAGGGAACCAGCAGTTAGCGTAATGGCTATGTCGCTGGACTCCCACGTAGTTGACCGCGGTTCGCGTCCCGGACCCGGTGGCTTAAAACTCACACCGGGCGTGTGTGCGTGCGTGCCCAAGATCCCGAGAGAATGGAGGAGAACGGATTGCAGCGTCACCATCCCCCCTGGGGGGTGATTTCTCGCTTTCTGTCTCTCTGTCTCTCTCTGTCTGTCTGGTGAGCGCATGCGCCCCATAGCAAAAACCTCTCCAAAAAAAAGAAAAAATTGTATCAATTATACATAACTGTATGGCTGTTTACCCGTGTGTAGCCAAAGTTTCCATTCTGCTTTCTGTTTCTCATTAGCCTTTAGATGTGCTTTGCATGTGTCATGCTTTCTTATGCTTAGTTTTTCATTATATGGATACACTGATTAAAAATGTTTCCTCACTTAAAGTAGATATAATTGTAACTTCTAGTGTTCTTACAGGTAGTCAAACTTCCATCTTGAAGTAAAAACAAAGTTAAAGGCTAGAAAGCTGATGGAAAATGTTTTATAATCACATGTAAAGCATAAGAGAATTAGTTAAATTTAAACATAAATTGTGCATTTTCCCCATTGACACTAGCATTCATTATTCTGTATGGGCTCTGAAAATCAAACAAGATACAAGCTCAATAAGAGATGTCCATCATGCTGCTAGGTACCTTGGTGAGGACATTAAAGTGAGACAGAGAAGCTTTACATACATCTGTGGTCAAAACTTGTTGCCGAAACAAATAGTCTTTGATTGTGTAATTAACTTTGTTAAATTTAGCGTGGGATAAGAGAATATAAAGGCAATGATAAGATAATGATGAAAATGATTGCTTAGGTTTTCCTTCTTACAGTATGATAATTGGAAATAGTAAGTTGTGTAAATGTTAAAGGGACCAGTACCTTTAATAAATGTCATTGATGAGTAAACTTTAAAAAGAAGGCTGGAAAAGAACCTTCCATGTGTTGACTTTTTTTACTCAGTATAGAAAGTGTGGGGATTGGGGCTGGCAGGTTGGCATGGTGGTTAAGGATGCTGGAGTCCCACTTGGCTGACCCAGACCTGGCAACTTGCTCTCTCTTTCTCTCTTTCTTCCACTCTGTCCCTCTCTGGTCAAATTAAAATAAATAAATAAATAAATAAATAAATTTAAATAAAATAATTACTTAAACTTTTTTGTTTTTAAAAGAAAGTGTGGGGATCAGCAGATGGTGTAATGGTTGTATCGCTGGACTCCCATGTAGTTGACTGTGGTTCGAGTCCTGGACCTGGCAGCTTAAAACTCATGCTGATCATGTGTGCCCACAATCCAGAGACGAGAATGGAGGAGAAGGGACTGTGGTGTGACCATCCCCCTGGGGAGTGATTTATCGCCTTCTCTCTCTCTGTCTCTCTGGTGAGCACACGTGCCCTATAGCAAAAATCTCTCTTAAAAATAAAGAAAAAAATTGAAAGTGTGGTTATGGACTTAATCTACAGTTATTGGTACATGTGGATAATTTGATCACAAATAACCTGGAAGAGTCTATATTTTCAGAACAGTGGCATATATTTTCAGGGTTGGAAAAACCAAGTTTGTTAATATTGCAAACATTGTCTTTACTGATTTATAATCCTGAAACAATCACAATATATCAGTGATTTAGGGGGGATGTTGTATGCACCTAACAGCACTTATACGGAGAAGTTATCCACCAAATTTCTAACATTAGTTTGCCAAATGCCAATGTCTATTAGAATGTTAAGAAATTGATTTATTTTTAATCTATCAATCTTTGAAGTTGAGAATTTAAAGTCTGTAAAATTATGTTTATGGGGAGAGGTGAGCCACTAAGAGGTATTATTGATTTAAAAAACCTCAGTAGGAAATCATTCAAAACCCAACCCTGAATAGAATCTATGTTCCCTATTGTGAAAAACTTTATGAGCTGATAATTGGAAAAAAAAAAAAAAAGAAAAGTGAAAGAACTGGAAGGTATAATAGCAGGGATGGCAACTGCAGATACTAGAGACAGTATGGGAGAGGTAATGGGAATGAGTAATAGAGGGCGGAAGGGAGGGATTCAGGGAACAAACATCACACTTAATAGACACAAAAATGAAAAGTGGTCTGTTGATGATAATGTATATGGTAATATCATTGTCTTGACTAATGTGCACTGTACTCATGCTGGGAAAAACCATGCTGTACACTGTAAAGATGTGCAATGAAAAAAAAATATATCAGAACTCTGGCAAAAAACAAAAAACAAAAAAAAACAAAAAAACAAAAACAAAAAAACAACCCTTGTGGGGAACATCTCGGGGAGACTGGGTCTTTTCAGCATGAGCTGCCCACTCTCCTTGCTTTGCACTTTGCAATAAAGCTGTACTTTCTTTCATCAAAAAAAAAAAAAAAATCAATAGTGATACCAACTACATGTATGCATAGATTTGTTGGTTTGCTGTGCGTCACAAGTAGTTCAGAGTTGTAATGTATCTGTGTTTTTGTGTGTATACATGTATATGGTTTCACTTTTACCATTTTCAGATACTTTCTTTCACAGGTCCCTTCCAGGTATGGTCTGGATTTGGTACATCAGTTGAAGCCAGACATGACCAAAACAGTTTTGCTTCCCTTGGCTAGTTAATCTAATCTATTGCTATATGTGCTTTAACTAAATGCTGTCATTTTGCCATACACATGAACCATTACATGGGCCATATTCTGGTTGTTTCACTGAGTATAGACTTGCCTTAATTGTTAAGACAAGCTCACATTCTTTTTTTTTTTTTTTTTTTTTTTTTTTTTTTTTTTTTTTTAGTCGCATGCCTGTGCTAAATAAACAAGGAACAAATACAACCTCTGTCTTTTTGGTGGGAGGAAATAATTTAGGTCAATAGCATATCTTTCAGTTCACAAGACTGTTAATGGCACCAAAGAGGCTTTTATTCAACTAAATAATCACTGCCTGTAATAGTCTGTTGAATGAATATTTAAGAAAGCTGCTTCTCTAGTTGGAGCGTCACAGATTCCTTTAAAATAATTTACTTGGAAACTGTCATTATCCCTTTGTATCTTGTGATATCCTGCTCAATTTAGGATTCTTACTAGAGTTCCAATTATATTTAATTTTTATTTTTAAAGCACTAGCTGAAAAATAGAATACATTTTGATAGTAAACTGCTATCAGATTGATGGTCTTAGATTGTGGATTTGCTCTTTTTTGGGCACTGCTTGATATTCAAGTGTGGGAATCTGGTAACAATGATTTTGTTTATATTCAGATTTTGGCATAGGATTATGTTTAGGAATATAAGTTTACTTCTTACTTTCATAAACACAATTCTGACCCTCAAAAATTTTATCTCTTATCCATTAGGAAAGCTCAATTGAAGTGGCAACTTTTGAACTGTTTCCTCCTTATGAATATGTGCATGTTTACATATAAAATGATTCTTTGTCTTCGTATTATATAGAAAACTCTGATCTTATAATAGAAATGCTAGCATGGCCTAGAAAACTAGAATAATAAGCAATCTATCTTCTCTGTAACTTTCAAGTATAAACCATATTATAGACCTTAAATTCATAACAATAAAAAATATTCCAGTTTTCAACCTAAAGTTCACTTCTAAGCACATTTATATTCGAAAACCTCTTATTTCAGCCTTAATAGTATACCTGCCATTAGAAAGTAAGGGGAAGAAAACAGCAGTTTTAAAAATAAATCTCTTTTCTATTGATAATTTTCTTCAGGGGCTGTGAACTGAAAAAATATCTGATACCTGATTACATTTAACTGCCATTATTTGTTATTTAGATTGTACCGTATGAGAGGCCCATTACAACACATTAAAAAACAAATCCGGACATGGTAATTACCCTTTACTTGGGAATCTTTATTCCACATTCTTTACACATTTAAAAAATATGATAGAAATTAATGTTGATATTGATATATGTGTTTTAGCTTCTGGATCTAAAGTATAAATAGGGTTAGCTGTTTATTAATTTACTAAACACTCAACTTCTGTGAAAAGCTTCTGATTACTAATATTGTTGCTGTTTTTTTTTTTTTTTTTTTACCCCATAACCACTCTTTGTTGACCACTGTATGCAGATAGTTGGAAGTAAAGTTACGGTGAGTACAAAAGATGTGTTTTACCCTTAGATATAAGTTTGTACTTTTGGATAGTGTTTTTTTTTTTCCTTGTAGGATTTTATATGTCTGGTTCTTCCTTTGGTGTTTATTTTACCAAAGCAATGAGTTGAATTAAGATCAGGTGATTAAACTTAACTCTGGTAAGTATTTTCCTGTAGTTTTAGGAAGTGTTTTAGAACTAGGATATGCATGTATATTTTCTTAAAAGTTTTTACTTTTCTTTCCTCACATTATACTTGTGTTAGTCTTTATAGTTCTGATGAAATTGCATGTTTTTTCCTTAATTTCTCAAGATGGCAGATTCCTAAAATGCTGGTTTATCCTAACAGGAATTCTTATTAAAATATTTCACATTGATTTTACTACCACTGAGCATGTAGTTTAATAAAATTAAAATTGATAAAATTAATAAAAATAAAATTGACCCATGGTATGCAGTCATGAGACCTGGGTTCTTGTGTTTGTTGGATACTACTAATCAGATCAGCAACTCTGGGGAAATCATGTGATTTCTCTGGGGTTCAGTTATTAAATGGATACATGAAAATGATTGACTTAAATTATCTTTTAAGTTTCTTTTTGTTGCTGTCATTTAAAGGTTTTATACTCGAGGCATTTACACTTCGAGGTATCAAGTGCTATAATTACATGATACACTATTATATAACCTACCAGTTGTGGCCTGTATTGTGATTGAGAGCTATTTGTAATTCCCTTGCCCCATGACTAAGCATTCTTTATTTAGAGAGAGAACAGGGTAGAAAACATTATCTTCGACATTATGAGTACTAAGCTATCTAGAGCAGTGAATATATTTAATATTCGTTTTGCTCTTAAACTTTGATTTCTTCTCCCCTCCCCCCAATTTCTTTCTCTCTTTTTTGAATTCAAGTGACATCTAGGGGAAAAAAGCCATCAACCTTTCAGGATATTTTTAAAAATCAGCAAATATTTATTCAGTGCTTATTGTTTGCCAAGAACTATCCTAGGTAGACTAATGACTGGAAAGTAAGAATGAGATAAAACCTTCTAGTTGATATATGGCAAAATAATTATACATTAAATTGTACATGTTGACGAAAAGTGTAAGAAATTCATAAATAGGTAAAAGAAGCAGAGTTGGAATAATTAGAGAAAACACCATGTAAATTTCTGGACTTAAACTGGACTTTCAGGAATAGTTAGTTTTGATGGCTGGGGTTTGACTAAGGAGAAGAGAAGATGGAGATGTTCTCCAGTTTTAAAAATAATATTAAATGCAATGGCCTGCAGAGAGAACCAAATCCTATGTGGAGGTAGGAAAGAAAGAAGTGAGAGATAAGGCTGACATTATTGGAACAGAGATAATATTTTGAAAAAATTGAAAAAAATCAAGTTGAGAGTCTAGAAGTCTAGGCAGAAGATTAGAAATTAGGTTGAGCAGGGAAGTGACATGATAAAAACAAAATGATTTAAGACAAATAGGCTAGATTAGGCAAATCATTCTCAAACTCGAAAGTGCATGATAATGCAAATTTTGCTCTTTCCCCCCAAGATAGTGATTTTCCAGATCTGGGATATGGCCAAGAAATTGGCGTTTTCATCTGGTACCACAGGAGATTTCATTAAAGTAGTCTGAGGAGCACACTTTGAGAATTAGGATTGAGATACTTGTTTGGGGAAGCTACCTAGGAGACTTTTGAGTGAGTCCATGAGGATTGATATTAAACTAGAAGCTAGGTGTAAGAAGGGTGGGGTTAAGAAGGAGAGTTTGTGGAGACAGAGGTATCTTGTGCTTATTTTAATGTGGGTTGGAGCCAACTTTTATTTCTAGCATTGACATCATAAGCTAACAGACTGCCAGAAGCCAATATATTACCGATTCTTGTACAACCAATCCGCTATTAAGTTCTGTTGATTATATCTCTTAACTAACTCTTAGCTCTCTCCACTAATTACCCACACTGTTACTTCCTTAGCTCAGACTCTCATTTGACGCCAGCTTCCTGTGATTACATTAACTTCCTGAGCAGTCTCCTTGAATTTAGTTTTTCACCTACCCACGCTATTTCCCTCCTCAGAACCTTAAAATGGTTCCCTATTACTTTTTTTTTTTTCAATTCATTTCTCTTCTTCCATGAGAGAGAGAAAGAGAAACTAGCATCCTTGACAGGATTACACCATGCTGTGATACTCCCCCCCCCCCAAGCCTTCCAAACAGCCAGTATCATGGGCATACATGCATTCCTGATGTGTTTGGGTCAACCCAGGACCTGAAACCCTGTGTCTATGTGTCCCCAGAACTACACAGCAGTGGCTTTCTACCTGTGCCACTGCAGATAGACTGTATGTTTTTTTTTCTTTTAAAGACAGTGTCTCCCCATGTTACAATCCTCCTGCCTCAGTTTCTCAGTTAGGACTTCAAGCACATGCCACCATACCTGATTATTCTCCTCCTCCTCCTCCTCCTCCTTCTCCTCCTTTTTAAGTTCATTCATTTATTTCATCTATGAGAGAACAAGAGAGAAAGAGGCACCCCCAAGTAGGGTCTTTACATCATGATCCACTGCTAGCCTCAGCCAGCTCAGATGAAGGTCATGTGCACATGCGCCTGGTGTGTACAGGAGGTTTTCAGGATGCAAATCCAGAATCACCTCATATTAGTTCAGCATTGCAGAGCATTGTGGTATTGCTACACCACTTTCTGGTCTCTGCGTAATTTTCAGACAAATGTTTCACTGTGTTATACAGGTCAGCCTTGAGCTCATGATCCTCCTGCCTCATCCTCCCTGAGTTGTTGGAATTACAGGTACATGCCACTGTATCCAGACTTTATGTTGGACTGGAGATTCAAACTTGAGGCTCTGTGTGGTCCCAGCCTGCAGAATACTGTGTCTCAGCAGTGATTACTACTGTGGCTGGGCCCTTATTGCGCTTTTTGATCTCATTCCTACCTCTTTTTCTGATTTCAACTTCAGCTGCATTCTTATGCCTTCCTGTCTCTATCCATACAGGAACATTCAGCAATTCTTCAATTCTCTTAATGCCTTTAAATCTAGTGTATTTTATTTCTTTGAGCTGGGATGCCCTTTTCTTCTTGGTGTGCCCAGCAAGCTCCTAGATATTCATCAATAGTGAGTTTCAATCGTAGGTGATGTTCTAGATAACTCTTTCCTTTACCTAGCACTATGAATATGATCTTTAACATATGTTATTATAATAAGCCATTTACATGTCCTACATGCCCAATGAACACCATTTCTGCCTTCAGGAAACAAGAACTAATGGGAAGACAGAGAAGTAAACAGAATAAAGATAGCACCAAAAGATGCAGTAGAATAAAAGTTGGAAAGTGGTAGGCCTACAGGCTATATACAGTCATATATGTGGTTCTCAAAGTGTTTAGAAAG
Organism: Tupaia tana; assembly: GCA_026018925.1. NCBI lineage: Eukaryota > Metazoa > Chordata > Mammalia > Scandentia > Tupaiidae > Tupaia > Tupaia tana. The sequence continues at coordinate 57,087,974 of JAKSZU010000009.1, read as the reverse complement.
ATAGTATAATGAGACCAATGTTATGATTGATTCACAGTGTAAACTATTTCATGCCTATTGTCTTATCTGTGACCTGTTTCTCACACTTGAATTTGCAAGTTGTGCTGTAAAGGGAGGATATTATAGGAATCAGCTACTAGAGGAAATGATGACAGGTTAGGTTTAGGTAGGAGGACTTCCTTATGGAAGAAGATGTTTTCTTGTGACTAGTGGAAGGAATGAGAAAACAATATATAAAATCATTTTGGTGAAAGTCAGGTACGAAGAGACTTATGTGTTGTGGTGTCTTTAGTCTTCGAAAGATGGGTGGTGTTTGTTCATTGATGAAAAGTGCAGGTAGGAATTTCACAGAGATGTTCTAGAGAGAATTCTAGAGTAAAAACTTCTAATTATTGTGGTTGCCTACAGGTTATATACATTGGTCAAAAAAAGAGTGATAAGAGAGCCAGATTGAAAGTAGAAGGGTAGATTATGTAATGTACTAGGTCTTCGTGACTATTTCTGTTTGTTTTTGTATTGTCTATTATACAGGAGACAGAGACATTTGAGGTCCTCTTGGTTTTGAACTACCATCAGCCTCACTTTTTACTATTCTTCTTCTTAAGTTTAAAAATTAAGTTAGGCCCAGCCTTGGTGTCACAGGCTGTAGGGTAGGGATCACATGGCCCATCATGGGCATGGATCCCTTAAGTCAACCTAAAACATGCCAGATGTACTCACCCAGGATCCTGACTAGCTGGAGGATTGGGAGAAGGGTCTCACAGAATGGCAAGACCTTGCCAAGAGTGCCTATCTGGGACCAGCAGTTAGCATAATGGCTATGTCGCTGGACTTCCATGTAGTCGACCGCAGTTCGAGTCCCAGACCCGATGGCTTAAACTCACGCTGGGTGCATGTGCATGCATGCCCAAAATCCCGAGAGGAGAATGGAGGATAAGGTATTGCGGCGTGGCCATTCCCCCTGGGGGGTGATTTCTCACTTTTTATCTCTCTGTCTCTGTCTTTCTGGCAAGCACACTCGCCCTATATCAAAAACCTCTCCAAAAGAAAAAAAAAAGTGCCTATCTGACTTTTTCTGTCTGTTTCTCTCTAAAAAAAGCAAATAAACTTTAAGTAAAAAAAATTAAAAATTTGGGGGCCAGCAGATGGTGTGGTGGTTGAGGCTCTGGACTCCCACGTCGTCGACCATGGTTTGAGTTCTGGACCTGGTGGCTTGCTTTCTCACTTTCTCTCTCTCTTTCTGTTTGGTGAATTTAATAATAATAATAATAATAATAATAATAATAATAAAATTACTAAAAGAATTTTAAATCAAGCTAAAAAATTCACTGTTACATAAGTATAGCCACCATCTCAATCAGTCATGCTTTTGACTTTGCTCATCAAATCTGTTTTGTGTAGAATATTTAATTCCTTTATCAACTTTTGGCCCATTGTCTACAGCACTCCCATGAAGCCTGTCCTGATCCTGATTTTCACCCTCCTCTTCATTTTCACCTAGTAATTCATAGTATTTTATTTTGAACTCTCCTATGGAAATCACTGTATTATAGTTCCTATTATATTATATATCCCTTAATGGCTTCTCTAATAATATTTCTGTTTTAGAGTAATTTATATCTATGAATGATAGTCTCTATTATCCTATGAGTCTGTAAAGGACTGTACAAAAGAATGCAAGTTTTAGTAGAGGTGATGAGTTAAGAAGTGAATGCACTTGGGTTCAGATTCTGACTGTGCTACATATTAGCTGTGTGACCGTAGTTAAGTTATTTAATTTCTCTGAGCCTCAGTTTCATCATTGATAAAATGAAAATAACAATACTAAATTCAGGATAGTTTTGGAGTACATTGTTAATAATTAATATATTTATTATATAAAAGAGCCTTGTGAATAGTACATTAAGTGACATTTTGTTAAATGTATTGAATTCTGGGACCAGCAGATGGCATAATGATTACATCACTAGACTTCCATGTAGTCAACTGCGGTTTGAATCCTGAACCCAGTGTCTTGAAACTCATGCTGGATGCGAGTATGTGAATGCCTAAAATTCTGAGAGGAGAATGGAGAAGGGATTGTGGCGTCGCCATCCTCCCTGGGGGGTGATTTCTTGCTTTCTGTCTTTCTTTCTCTGTGTCTCTGGTGTGTACACACACCCTAAAGCAAAAATCTGTCTCTACAAAAAAATGTATTGAATTATATAAAATGTTTGGTATGAAATACATAAAACATAAAGGATATAGGGTAAAGTGAGATAAGACTATGGAGCTGTCTTTTTATTTTTTTTTCTCTTCAAGATGTGTGCTGTTTGAAGTTTTAAAGGGAGAAATAGGATTTGTTCTGGGTCAAGAACAGTGGGAAGGATTCAGGTGAATGTTGGAAGGAGAATTCTCTACCTATTTATTGAAAGCTATGTGTTATGTGGTGTGAATTATTGCTGGGCTTTGAGAAAAAAATAAAATTCATATATCATCTGAAGTTAATATTGACAAGGTTATTTTAAAGATTTAATAACATAGTTGAGGATTTGATGTAGATATAATCTATGAAGGGAAATGATAAAAAAAATCTTCCTGTAGATATCTAAAAATAGCAAACAGAATTTGGAGTAGAGAAAGAACTGAGTGACTTCTTCAGTAGATTCTAGTTCTAAATAAGAGTTCTAAAACTTTGTGAACCAAAATAGTTTTTGCTATTTGGTAGTACATTGCATAAAACCTATTTAATAAACAGCTAAAGTAATTAATTCAATTTCATTGCAAGCCAGGAATAATTCATCCACAGGTGGAAAATAAGCGTTATTCTGTGGAAAACAGAAGTAAGAATTGGTATGATCACATAGGATAATAAAAATAGAATTATAATGACCAGATGTTACAATAAGGTAAATTATTTATTTTTCTATTAGGGATTTGGACTTTGGTTGCATATTTGGGGAGGGGGCATTCTAAGAAATCATGGTTCACTAGATTAGGTACTGTAAGAAAGTGGGGATGATTCTGTGATTGGGCGTCTCAGTGTTTATTTACTTTTTAAATTATATTTCTTTTTCCTTTACATTTAATTATGGTATGTCTTTACAGCATAGAAAATGTACTTCTTGGGCATGAATATACTACATATTAGTTCAGTCAAAAACATTGCCATATCATCAACAGATAAGTTTTCATCTTTGTGTCCATTAAACGTTTTGCTCCCCCCCCCCCTTGATTTCCTCCTTCCCACCCCACCCTCATTGTCCAGCTTCCTCCCACACTGTTTCTGGTATTCACAGTTGTTCTTCCTGATTTTATACTTCGGTCTTTCAGTTTCTGCTCTAAGGTACAGACATTTAGTATATATTAAGTGGGAGTTTATGTCTCTAGTTGGACCTGTTATCTAAGATGATAAGACATATATAAAATATGATGGCAGATAAATCTTATGAAACAGAAAACATGACAAGATGTGGAGACTGATCAAGGATGTGCTATTATAGGTGAGCTCTGAGCAAATAATATTTGAAAAGACACCTAGATGAAAAATGGAAAAAAACATGGATATATCTGAGGAAGAACCGTATAGGCAGAGAGAACATTAAGTACAAAGCCTTGATGTAGAAGTGTGCCTAGAATATTTGAAGAATAGCAAAGATATCACTGTGGTTGGAGTGGGATGAACATGGGAAAGTATGGGGATATTTAGTACCCAACCCTAAGAGCTCGTTAAGGTGACTAAACACTTAGGTTTAAGCATAATTAATAGGTCATAAACTTGGAAAGGTAGGTAGGAGATCATTTTTGGAGAGATATACTGAGTTGTAGATTTTATAGTCAGTGAGGAGCCCTGGAAGGTTTTGAGCTGTGGAATGACAAAATTTGAAGTGTATTTGGGGAACATTAATGTTGCAGTGAAAATTGGAAAGGTTAAAGATGAGGGCATGAAGATCAAGGTGGGGAAATCATTGCAGTAGTTGCAGTAATAAGACCCTGAATTGGAGTATGGTTTGTAGGAACTAAATGGAGGGAAGAGATGAGAGAAAGTGTAGCAGTAGAATCTATCGGCCTTAGCCAATGATTAAAAGGGATGGAATAGATGTGTGAATCAGTGACTGAAATTTCAAGCTAACATTACTTGAACATTCCTAGGGAAGTCAGGAACAAGACCAAGTTTGGAGTAAAAGAGGATAAGTTCAGTTAGGCATGTTAATCAAGGAGGAATGACTGAAATCCCAAGAGTAGAAGGGAAATGTTATCATGCAAGAACATTTATTTAACCCTTGTAGCATTAGCAGTGTAATTTTATAATTTGGTTCTCTGCTTCAAACTACTGCTTTTATTATTTTAAATATACTCTCTGCATATTGCTACTGAGAATATGGTGGTTATCATTCTAATAATCATTGCATGTATACATACTGACCTGTGAGTATCTTTACTAGGTAATAAAACCCATGTGTACTTCTCTCTGACTTAGTGGAGCTGAATAGAGAAGAGTTAACCATTTTGGTTGGCCGTTGTTTTTACCAGATAAGCCATCTTACATGATTAATATTTGTATGCTTTGCAGTGTTTCTGAATAATCTCAGGCAAAGGGAAGGACCCAATCATAGTGAAGATTAGGTGCAAATGTATGCTTCTTTGCCTAAATTGAGGCAAAGTGAATCTTGGGCATTAATTAAATGACTATTGCAGGACCTTTCTCTCAAGATAGAACCAGGTGGTGAACCAGCAGTTAGTGTAATGGCTATGTCGCTGGACTCCCATGTAGTCGACCGCGGTTCGCATCTCGGACCCAGTGGCTTAAAACTCACGCCGGGTGCATGTGCGTGCATGCCCAAGATCCCGAGAGGAGAATGGAGGAGAAGGGATTGCAGTGTGACCATCCCCCCTGGGGGGTGATTTCTCGCTTTCTGTCTCTATGTCTCTCTCTGTCTGGCGAGCGCACGCGCCCTATAGTGAAAACCTCTCAAAAAAAAAAAAAAAAGATAGAACCAGATGCATTTGTTTTCCCAGGCTGGTGAAGAAGGTAATACTCAGGAGAGGTTCTGGTTATAAGGATAAATTTATGGCTAGGCTCTAATAATACATTTGAGTGCTATTGAAGTGTTCCTTTCTATAGGACAACAATAATACAGGTTAAGGATTCCTAATTCAAAATCCAAATGTTCCCAAATCTAAAATGTCCTGAGTGTCATGACAGCAGAAGTGGAAAATTTCAGACCTGACCTCATGTGACAGACAGGTCATGGTCAAAATGCTGCAATACAGAAATACTGTATGTAGTACCCTCAGACTATGTGTATAAGGTATACATGAAACAGAAATAAATTTTGTGTTTAGACTTGGTTCCCATCCCCAAGATAGCTCATTATGTAAATGCAGATATTCCAAAATCCCAAAAAAATACGAAATGCAAAGTACTTCTGGTCTCAAGCATTTTGGATAAGGGATGCTCAATCTGTAATATCTATAAAATACCACTAAGCATAGCAGTATGTATTTGTGAGCTGTTAATCTGCTACTATATTATTAAATTGAATTTTTGTTAGTTTATTGGTACAATAGAATAGAACTTTAATGATTACCTTATGTACTGTTACACGTATGTCAGGCCAATTATTTGAAAACGTCCTGTGAAAAAAGATTAAATCTTATTTTGCCATTTCTTTTTCTTTTGTACATTTTGAGTCCAGAAGAGGGAGACAAAACATTGATGATTGGAGTTTGAAGTAACTGCTTCATGATAAAACATCACTTTCTTGCACTCTAGTTTGATTGTTTTTATTTTCTTATGGGTTTAGAAATTGTAGGCTAGTTGATACTGTAAAATATTTCTTTTTATGGTGGTGACAATTTTGTTAAAAATCTAAATTCAATCAGAATAAAAATAATTAATGCCATTATTTTTAACTAGTGTATATAAAGTAGAAACACTCATTTGGTAATCAAATGAAAAGAAGACCTGAGACTCTATAACGATGGTACATTATAAGTGATCTTTTAAAAATAGCACAAACACTATTAAAGTACCAATTTCAGCCTTTTCTAATTTCACATTCATTATGTGCAATGACTAGCTACTTTCCTATTTCCTAATGTTTTAACACTACAAGCTGACTTCTGCATTAGATGTGTTTTGGCTAGGGCTAACTGCATTATGTTTGGAATGTTTTCTTATTTAAACCTCCACTCATTTTTAGAGCAATTTCTTAATCAGTCCCTTCTCTTCTAGTACATAGTGATAGATTACATTATTTCATCATTTCAGATTAAAATCATTGTTCAAGGTATGATAAGAATGTAGATTATGAAATATTAACATGCCATCTTACCTTGGGCATTTGGAAATGCCTAAAATACAGCATGAATATTGGCATTATATTTAGACATTGTGTAAATTGATTATATTAATATTTATGAGCATGGGGTAGTTATGTTTTATAATATATCCTGATATTAGAAATGAAAAGATGTACTTTTCACATAGGATTTTGCATTGCAAATTCATTAGCTGTGCGTTTTGTTTGTAGTCATGTGAGAAATTTATATTGAGGTATTTTTCTGTGAATATAATCAGACAAAAGAGTAGATTTAAACTGATGCTTGATATGACATTTATAACTAGTATAGCCATTATTTCATATTGGGTTGGTTTATTTTACTTTTCAACTCCGGCAAAAATTTTGATCAGCTATATGGCATGAGGTAATTTACATGTTAAGTGTTTTTCTCTGGTTTAAATAATATAGTCTCTACACTATGTATCCTTTAAGATCTGTGTGTCAAATTTGCTGTTGCCATTATAAATCTTAAAGTGGCATGACACACGGGCATTCTTTATTTTTTATGAGGCAATGCTTTCTTGATTTAGGTAGCCATGTCACCAGAGGGAAAAGGGGAAACCACCAGATTCATGTTAAAAAGTTACCTTCACTATTACATATCTGTTTTTAGCCTTTTCTCACATATATGATTCGTTTTCTACTCTAGTTAATCAAGTTTATTTTATCTGCTTTATCTGTTAAGAAAGAACTGTTCAGTTGAACCAACATTAGCTCCTTTGAACGGGATTAGGGCACACTGGGATCATCTTTAAAATGCCACCTTAGGTTTAGAAAATACTTAAAAGTGTTTAAAGCCCTTTGACATATTTTCTCATTTGAGCTACATATTAGATGTATTTCTGTGGCGTTTGCATCAATTTTTCAGGAAGACATTGCTTTCATCCCTAAATTCCTGGAGGCTGGGTAGTCTATCCTTGTCCCATGGAGATTTTTTTGGCAGATAGCTATATGTAGAGTCTTTTGATTAATATATACTGCTCAAGGTATTTCTTGCCAGTGCTCAACTGATCTTCTTAAGTTGAATTAATATCCAAGTTATGTGCTTGTATGAAATGCTTTGTGTGTCTGTACTTCTAAATAATTGTCACATGACTGGTGACATTTAGAGTAACTTTTTTTCTTTTTTTTTACTATGGTCATCATAATTCAGATACCATGATTATTTCATTAATTGCATGTGCTATTACAGTTGCAACCACAATTACCTATCAAAACAACATAGAAACAAAAATGAATTTTAATAGCATCATTCAAAGATATTAAAAGCTTTCTGGGTTCAGCTTTCTTATGAAGCTAATCTGTAAATTTTTACTAACCTGTCATGGTTCCTTTCTTCAGTGAACTTGTGATCTAAGGAGAAAAGAACTGCTTGTGCAATGTAATTCTTGTGCTTTGAGAACAGTAACTGCTTTGTATACTTTAGGTAAATCATTTATTTTTATTGATGATGATGATGCTTTTTGGCAAAGTGGTAATGCATTCAGAGAGCTTGTTCTTCAAAGTGTGATTGGCATCTGTATACTAGATATTCATATGTGTATCTCTGTATTTGTTTATCTGTCTATCCTGCCAAAGTTATATAACCTTAAATAGGTTCCCTCTGTGTTGGAAAGCTGAGAAGTATTACAAGAGAACTGATTCTCTTCCCCAAAATTACTTCAGATTTTCTTACTGCAGAGATAAGAGTGCTTTTGCTTAGAATGAAAATGGTATATGTTACAGGCTGAATTGTGTCTCCCTCAAATGCACGTGTTGAAGCCTTACTGCCCAGTACCTCAAAATGTGACTGTATGTAGAGATAGGGCCTTTAAAAGATTGACTAAGTTAAAATTAATCTGTTAGGATGGGTGCTAATCCAATCTGTGTGTTGTCCTGATAAGAAGAAGAAATTTAGACAGAGAGAGAGATAGCAGGGGAAAGGCCCTGTGAGACTGTAGGGAGAAGACTGCCATCTGCACATGAAGGAAATAGGCTCCAGTAGAAACCAAACTTGCTAACATCTTGATCTTGGACTTTTAGCCTCAGGAACTATGAGAAAATAAATTGCCATTGTCTAAGCGCCCCAATCTGTGGTATTATATTTGTTATGGCAGCTCAAGCAAGCAATACAACCATGTGCTGCATGATAATGCTCTAGTCAACAGTGGAATGTACTGTGGTCCCATAACATTATATCACATAGTCTAGGTGTGGACTAGGCCGTGCCTTCTAGGTTTGTGTAAGTACTCTATGATGTTCATGCAACAACCTAGGGGTATGTTTCTCAGAACATATCCCTATTGTTAAGTGAAATATAACTATGTAATACCAGGGGACTTCAAACAGTTCATGGAAAAAATGGAATTGAAGTATGAGTTTATTTTGGTGCAAGAAGTTTTAAAATCCATACATAGCTGTTTTGTTGTTGTTGTTTTTCGTAATACTCCCTTTCCATAAAATGTTTGAAGACCTCTTATGTATATAATATTCATTTTGTTGTATTTAACACTTAATAATAGCTAACCTTTAGAGGACTCTAAGTGCTAAGAATTATGCAAAGCAGGCTGTATGTAAAAACTGACCTCACAGTAATTATCTATCACCCCCATTTCATAGATGAGTAAAGTGAAGCTTAAAAAAACAAATACATTGTCTGGGATTATATAGTATGTGGTAGAGCAAGGATTTGAATTCAGTCAGACTGACTTCAGAGCTTGGCCTCCTAACCAAAATCTTAAGTAATATTTTGGATTTCGGGCACCTGTGGATAATGAGCAATATTATGGGTGCTTACTCTAATATTGCTAACATTTAGTTCTTTACCATGTGCTAATAAGTGATCCTTATTTTCTGCTAGCTAGAGAATACTTACATTCGTATCTACAACACAGAGCCCTGCCTATGGAAAAGCTGCTGTATCACAGAGAATTAAATACCTCTAGGCCATGTTGCCCTCTGGGCCCAAAATGACAGAGCAGGCATGGTCTTTGTGTTTTTGTAGCAGATTTCACAAACAAGTAACACCATTGCAGATAAATAGAATATAATGAGCAACTTAAATATGAGGAAAAAGGTACTGCTGCCTTGTGAACCAAACAGAAATATTACAAATAATTCAGTTTTTCACAGTGGCCTATAATTCTTTTCTAAGCCATTTTCCCTGTGTCTAAAATAAGATTAAACATGGTATCTCTGAGTTTTATACCATCAGTGCTCACCTTTCTTATGCACTCTTGCCTTTTATAATTAATTTCAATTAAACATTAGTTTTCTTTAATTAATATTGTGTAATTAAAATGACTATGTGCTCTCAGAGGGCAAGGACCATATCTTAATACACCTTAGACATCTTTAAATACACTAGGCAATGAACAGCAATAAAATAATTAAAGATCCTTTTGTTCAATCTCTACATATTCACAACTCCTCTGACATTGAACTGTATATAAACTGAAACCACAAAGCTACTAGGTTTTTTTTTTTTTTTTTTTTTCCTTATGGTGCCTGTGCTTACCCGAGAGATACAGACAGAGACAGTGAGAGGGAAAGTGAGAAATTACTTCTCAGGTATGATGGCCATGCCACAATCCCTTCTCCATTCTTCTTCGAGGATCTTGGCATGCACACACACACATGCCCAGTGTGATTTTCGAGCCACTGGGTCTGGAACTTGGACTGCTATGCCATCTTTTTAATGTTTCTTAAAAACAGAAGTCTTCTTTCATTGGAAATGTAGTCCAGCATCTTAAAACCTTTTTTTTTGTTGTTTGTTTTTAGGGAATAAAACTTGATTTTTTCTGTTGCAATTTTCCTCATAATAAGTTTTCTGTTTCCACCGAGGATAGTTGTTCACCATTACCCATGCAATCTCTGTTAGGTCTTAGGGTACTTAGAGGTTTAAGTGCCCCTCGGCTTCTTCTTTTCCCAGTTCCTTTAACTTTTCTTTTTTTTCTTTAAAAAGTTTTTTTTGAATTATTTAACTTTATTTATTTATTATTACTATTATTTTAATATGCTGCAGGGCACATGTGTTCACCAGAGAGAGATGGGGGGAGGGGGGAGTGAGAAAGCAAGCTGCCAGGTCTGGCACTTGAACTGCAGTTGGCCATATGGGAGTCAGCACCTTAAATACCACACGACCTGCTGGTCCTCCCTTTAACTTTCTAATATGGTACTACCTTCTTTTTAATTGTTTTTGGACTGTCTAGAGTTTGAGGACCCCAGAACTGTAAGTGCTACTTTATAATTCACCCAATCTAAATGCTCCTATTCTCATTTTACTCAGTGTCTGTGTGTGTGTAGCTCCTCAGTTTATTGATGCCACTTATATTGATGCCACTTATATTGATGGTGATTTTTTGTCTATGATGATAAAAAGTACTGAGAGTTCTTTTTCTCTCCATTCTTTTCCCATTATCAAGAAAACACCAAAAGTAGCTCTTCATCACACCAAACACAAACATCTTGGATAGAAACGTAGAGTTTTTCTTTGTTTTTGCTTATAGCTTGTTGTACAAAGTGATTCATACCCATAGGAAAGTACTATACAAATGGATGCTTAGAGCATAAATTATAACACAGTGAAAATGATAGTATTTGGACTTTGAAGACACAGGTTTGGGCCATGGCACTCTCTCCTTTCTTTTTGCTAGAAGGCACATGCACTTGCCATAGAGAGACAGAAAGACAGAGAAAGGAAGGGAGGAGAAAGCGCCACACCCATCATGGGGAACACACCACAATCCCTTCTTTTCCATTTCTTTCTGCTTTTGGGATTTGGGACACACACACACATTTCCCCCATGTGTTTCTCAAGCCACTGACTGGGTCCCAGACTCAAATCATGTGGTCGTCTATGTGGGATTCGGCTGCTTTAACCACCGTGCCATGGAGCTGGCCCAGCTCTCTCTCTCAGTGACTGAGAGATTTAGGGTGAAACACTCAAATATTCTTAGGCCCAACTCTCTTTGTATTTATTCTGCCATCCTGATAGAGGTATGAAGCACCTCGTAAACTGTAAAGTATATTCCACACTTAAGTCATTATAGTTATATATAAGCAGTTAAAGACTTGATTCTCATAGTAGTTCCTAATATAAATTTTTGGAAGATGTGTTGAGCCACAACTACTGCCAGCTTACAGTGACACATATATTCATTCCTTCATTATGCAGTGTCAATTTAGAAGCCAGTTGCAGTTAGAATCTTTGTAAAAAAAAAAAAATCTTCTACAATAGTCCTTAGGCTACATTTAAAGTCACCCTCTTTCTGAAAAGGCCCAAGTAGCTGTGAGAATTACCCCCTTGGGGCCAGCAGATGGGGTAATGGTTGCACTGATGGACTCCCATGTAGTAGACTGCAATTTGAGTCCTAGACCTGGTAGTTTAAGCTCACACCTAGTGTGTGTACATGCATGCCCCAAATCCTGAGAGGAGAATGAAGGAGAAAGGATTGTGGAGTGGCCATACCCCCTGTCGAGTGATTTCTCATTTTCTGTCTTTCTTTCTCTCCAGCAAGTACACACACTCTATAGCAAAAAATCTCTTAAAAAAAAAAAAAAGAGAGAGAGAGAGAATCACCCTCTAATCTTCTTCTAACTGCTAAAATAAATGGCCTAGCTATGGTATCCTTTTCTCATTTTGTTTGAGCTCTTTTTTCCAGTTGAAAATTGTATATACTCTATAAATTAGGGATTTAATTACTAATGATTTCTTTTTTTTCTTTTTTTGAGAGTATTTTTGCTGTAGGGCTCATGAGCTCACCAGAAAGAGAGAGACAGAGAGACAGAAAGTGAGAAATCACCCCCCCCCCCCCCGCAGGGGGATGGCCACGCTGCAGTCCCTCCTCCATTCTCCTCTCGGGATCTTGGGTACACACGCACACACGCCCGGCATGAGTTTAAGCCACTGGTCCAGGATTCGAACTGCGATCGACTACATGGGAGTCCAGCGACATAGCCATTATGCCAGCTGCCAATCCCAATTACTATTGATTTCTAAACTAAGGTCACACAAACTGAAAAATGGGAGCAATTCTGAAACAGTACTTTGAGATTTGTGGTGGTATTTAAGAATTTGGCTTTATTTATTTATTTTTTTGTATCACTAAATGTTTAAACAGCAAAAGCCATATTTCCCTTAAATATATGAGTCAAACCAAATACATCAAATCCTTTTCAAGTTTGTTAAATTGATTTTAAGAGCAATATAACAGATTTCAGAAAATTAAACAGTGGCATTAAGGGAGAGAGAATGAAGTAAAAAAAAAATCATCCTAATTTCCATAACCCTTACATAAACCACTGTTAGTCATTTGCTACATTTATATCTAATCATTTCTGTGCTGTGTAGCTACATTTTTAGAATACTTTCTATCACTTTTTGTAGATATACTTCTTTTTGAAAAATGAATCCCTATTTTGTGATGGGGTAAACTGATACTGATAATTTTGGTAGATTATATAGCTTCTGATAGCAAAGTAGTATTTTAATAAATCCTGGCACCCTCACTTCATTTAATAATAGTCTCGTTACTGAAAACTCAATTTGTAGAAACATTTTATGCCTCAAATAGTTGTGGGATGATTTTATATTTAGTAATATTTGAGTATGTGAACAGTTATAGGCCATTTTTATGTGTTTTCCTGAACAGCTTTTAAAAACCCAATAAAAAATGTCCACAACGTATCTCAGTATTGGATTAAAATAATAACCAAATTGCCATTAATATGTAAAACAACACTAAATCTCAATTAGATCAGTAAATACTTATAATGATACATTTTTCTTTTTTTGTGAAATATGAGTAATTTGGAGAAAAATCTAGAAGTGTTGAATGGATAAATAGTAGCAGAAAATGTATCAATAAGTTGCAAGAAATTTTGTAAACCTCTATTTTCATTATTTTGGGGGGCACTGTTGAATTACTGTTCTAAATGAAGCAAGATATTCATTTGGAAAAATTACTTGTATTAAACAGATGACTAGGCTGAAATAGCTGCTAAAACAATTTCATGCTTTTGTTTTTAATGTAGTCCAATTATAAAATGTCACATTAGATTGTTTGTGAGTACACAAGTGCATAATTTAAAATTTATTTCTGAGTTATCACATTTCAAGAAGTTGATTAAAATCATCCAAAATATTTTCTAAGCTTTTTGTGTATAACAAATTAACCGTTTGAAATGAATTAAACGAGATCAGAATTTTGGCAGCTAATGCCTTTATTACAGGAATTGATCAATTATTCTGTACTTAACCTGTTTTGTCCTTTTATTTTTAAATGTGTAAGGAACTCACTGCCATATTTTATTATTTGCTCTAAATTATCTGAGTTTTCTTTTTTTAAAAATCAGTATGGGCTCACAGATTTTTTAATTTAAATTCAATTAACTGTATAGCTTATTGATAGACACTGTGAAAGCCTTTAATTGCTTCCTGAAAAATAACACATCAAATAAAGCAGATAGTCAACATCTGTTTGATTTGTACTTTATGAAGTAACAATAACTATATTAATTAATTAACTCTTCTCTAGGATCAGGTTTGTTTTTCTTTCTAAAAGAAAATACTATACAGCTGTACTGGAATTAAGTAATGAAATGTATGCTCTGAGAAGCTAGCAGGTGGTGTAGTGGTTAGATCACTGAACTCCCACATGGTTGACTATGGTTGAAGTCCTGGATCTGGTGGCCTGAAACTCACACTGCATGCTTGTGTGTGTGCCCAAAGTCCCAGGAAGAGAATGGAGGAGAAGGAATTGTGACATGGCCATCCGCCTAGGTGATGATTTCTCTCTTTCGCTCTCACAGTCTCTGTCTCTCTCTGGTGAGTCCATGTGCCCTATGTAAAAAACCTTTAAAAATGTGTAATATGATGTACTTTTTCACTGTAATTGTTATATTTGGGCCTTACATAGATTAATTGCTTCATGATTCTGAATATTGTACACATTAAAGTCTATTTTGGGAGATTGTTGGTGGCCTTGCAGTAGCACAGTGCTCTGCAATCCTTGAGCCACATGGGATGGTCCCAAGTTTGTGTCCTAAGGCTGCCTTGTACACATTAGGCATCTGTGTGTGCCCGTGGTTTGGATGGCTGAGGCTGAGGGTGGGTGAAGGCATGAAGAGTCTTTTGGGGCTACCTCTCTTTCTCTTTTAGGAAATATATAAACTTTAAAAAAATTCTAGTTTTGTATCTTATTGGACATAATAGATCTTATATTCAGGTTATTATTTGAATGAGTACCTTTAGCCATCTTCATTTTCAGGGTTCCACTATAGTTTAAAAAGTCATGAAAGTTTATTCATACATGAGCTCATAATGTGTTTTCTTTAAAAAAAAAGATGGGGGCAGGTTAGGCCCTGTGCATGGAGAGCTGCATCTCACATACCTGACCACAGTTCAAATTCTGGTTCAGGTGGCTTAAAAGGCATGTTGGGCACATGTGGGTCAGTGCCCCTAAATCCTGGTGAGATGAAGAAGTGGAGAAAGCAGGGTTTCAGTGTGGCCACACACCAGTGGCAGGATTCTCTCTCTCTCTCTCTCTTTCGTGCATGTGCCTTCTACTGATTAAAAACCAACAACAACAACAAAGAACAAAACAAAAGAACCAAAAAAACAAAACAAAAAAAAACCAATACAATGTTTGCATATAGAAATGTGTGTTGCCACACTGTTTGATCATTCAGAACAAGGTTTTACAACCTGTCTTCCTTGTAGGCTCTTCATCTTAAGCTTTTGTAGAGCTACTTTGCAAGTTCTGCATATGGCCTCCCCTTCAATCCTATTTATAAAGAGAGCTCTACTTACTTTAAAAGATTACAAAAATAGCACCCATGTTCAGAGACGTCCAAGTTAGTAACTGATGGGGCCAGGTAAATTCATTTTTGTGCACAACTCAGAAGATAGCTTCTCTTTACATCTTTATTGGTAAAGTACCGTAAGATTGCAAGACAAGCTATCTTTTTTCAAGTTCTTTTATTTCCTTCTTTCACGTGAACCTCTGATAGCATCTTCACACCATAATCCACCTCTGGTCTCAGCTGGCCTGGCTCACTGGCACACATGTGCATGCTCAGTGTGCTCAGGGAGGTCTTGACATGCGAACCCAGGAATTTTCTAATGTGGGCCCAGCTGTAACACTACTGTGACCACAGGGTCCTAAGAGATGCTATGTTTTTAAGAGAGGGTTTTGCTACTGGGCACATGCACTCATCAGAGAGACAGAGACAGAAAGCGAGAAATCACTCCCCAGCAGGGGTGGCAATGCCACAGTCCCTTCTCCATTCTCCTCTTGAGATTTTGGGCACTCTCGCACACACACCTGGTGTGAGATTTAAGCTGCCAGCTCCAGGACTCAAACCATGATCAACTACGTGAGAGTCTAGCGAAAAAGCCATTATACCATCTGCTGGTCCCAAAAGATGCTATTTAACTCTTAACATATGTAGATACTCATTTGTAAAAATCTGGATTTTCTTTATGTGATACTACTAAAGCAAAAGGTATAAATCATCTGGATGTTTTGTTTACTACGACTGTGGTTTTTCTATGAAATACCTATTTTTAGGTGTTTCTCTTTATTCATATACTCTCATTCCTTCTTTTATTAATTTATTTTAGTTTTTTAGAAAATATTTTTGCTATAGGGCACTTCTGAGAAAAATTGTGTACTTAGTGACATATAAAGAGGAAAATAAGTAAAAATAAAACACTAGTATAAAATAAAAAAGAGAGAGAGAGAGAGAGAGAGAGAGAGAGAGAGAGAGAGAGAGAAATTACCCCCGGGGAGATGGCCATGCCTCATTCCCCTCTCCTCCCCTCCTCTCTCCTCTCAGGATTGGGTACGTATGCACACATGCCCGGTGTAATTATCAAGCAGCTGGTTCTGGAACTTGAACCATGGAGGCGGCCAGGTGGGATACAGCACTTTAACCTTCACACCACCTGCTGGCCTTCATTCCTTCTCGACTCACTTATAAGGTAAATCCTTGAATTGTTCTCATTGACTGACTTATAAAATAAATTTCCATGAATGAAATACTACTTTAATATGCTTGAAAAAATGGTTAGTTTTAGAATAAATTGCTTTTAAGTCACTGATCTTAGAGGAAATACCCATTTTAATATGTGAATTAGTATAATCATTTAAAATGTATAGGTGGGGCCAGGAGTTGTGTGGTAGTTGAGGCAGCTGGATCCCACATGACTGATTTTGCTGTTTGTATCCTGTACCTGGGGGTTTGAAAAACACTCTTAGGTGCTTGTGTGTGTCCCAAAATCCCAAGAAGAGAATTGAGGAGAGTGGATTGCGGCCTAGTCATCTCCCCAGGTAGAGATTTCTCACTTTCCCCCTTTCTTTCTGGTGAACACACATGCCCTATAGCAAAAACTTAAAAGTGTGCATGTGTGTCACTTTTAAATGTGTTTGTTTTTCCTATCAGTACACTGAGTCAGGATTTTTAAATTAGCTATTTTTGATCTTTATGAAATAAGATAAATGCTGAAAATTGGGAATTCTTGCTGCTGTTATGTAAAAACAAGAATAATTTTGGTGGTCTAGATTTAAAAGCCACAAAAAGCAGTACGTATGCTTAGCTATAAATCTGTGTGGCTGAAGTATAGATTGTGACCGAGTCACCAAAGAGCTATTAGGAGGGCAGCAATACCATGGCATGGCCGTATTTCAGAGCTCACATGGGAATTTGTATTGTCTATAAGCTCAAGATAAAGTTTAGCCAAAAATTTTGTAGACCTTCATAACCTCTTTCCTCCCTACTGGTGGCACATTACCCTTTCAACACAAACATTCCCTTTCTTTTTTTTTTTTTTTTTGGAGAGGTTTTTGCTATAGGGCGCGTGCACTCGCCAGAGAGACAGACAGAAACATAGAGACAGAAAGCGAGAAATCATCCCCCAGAGGGGATGGTCACGCCGCAATCCCTTTTCCTCCATTTTCCTCTTGGGATCTTGGGCACGCACGCACACGCGCCCGGCATGAGTTTTAAGCCACCGGGTCCGGGACGAGAACCGCGGTTGACTACGTGGGAGTCCAGCGACATAGCCATTACACTAACTGCTGGTTCCCTCAAACATTCCCTTGCTGACAGAGGGTTCTCCCTATTACCTCTACTACATTAAACAGTTGTTTTTGTATCTGTATCTTGATTTCTGCCCATTTAATTAGTCTACTTTGAATAATTAAGATAAAGCATTTTCATTATAAAAGCGTTACTTGCTGTCTCATTGAGCAAAAATAATTTTTAAGTCACATTTTCTTTCTTTTTTCAGTTTTGCCAGAGGGTCTATGTGTTTGCCATAGAGTGATAGAGAGACAGAGACAGAAAGAGAGGGAGAGAGAAAAAGCACTGCCTGTGAGGAACGATGACACTGTAATCCCTTCTCCTCCATTTCTTTATCCTGTTGGGATTTGGGTTACACATGCACATATGCCCAGCATGTGTTTCAAGCCACTAGGGCTGGGATTTGAACTGTGTGGTTGGCTATGTGGGATCTGGCTCCTTTAACCACTAGGCCATGGAGCCAACACCTCAGTCATATTTTCCTTTCTTTTTTTCTTTCTTTCTTTCTGTTTTTGTGTTTTGCCATAGAGAGTGTACACTTGTTGGAGAGAGAGAGAAAGAGACAGTAAGAGAGAAAGTGAGAAATCACACCACCAGGGACGATGACCTCATTGTAATCCTTTCTCCTATATTCTTCTCCTGGGATTTTGGGCATACATGTACAAGCTCCCAGCATTAATTTCAAGTCACCAGATCTGGGACTCGAACTGTGATTGGCCATGTGGGAGTCCAGCACCTTAACTACCATGCCACTTGCTGGCCCCTCAGTCACATTTTTAATTGCCAAAATTATTCTTTAGATCTAAATTAAAATGGTTTTCTAGTCTGGCCGTTGTGGCATATTGGTAACTCAAGTGCTTTGCAAGACTGATAGCCAAATGACTGACCATGGGTTTGGATCCTCGGGTGGGCCTGGAAATTTGCTAGGCACTCAGAATGATCCTCAGGAATTGGAGAGGTAGGGGAAGGGGATGGCAGGGTGATAAAAGCCTTCCAGAGTGCTTTTGTTTGTTTCTCTTTTGTGTGTGTTCTCTATTGTTTTCTTTAAAAATATTCTCTAGCAATATGGTATCACATAAATAAAAAGACTACATAAGTGTATATAAGCATTTTATGACTCAAGGTTGAACATAAGATAATGTTTTATGTAAAGAACAAGTATTAATAAATAAATAAGCTAAGATCATGTTTATAGCATGGGGAATAGCTTAGGTAAAATCGCATACCAGATAACTGTTATGTGGAAATAGTGGGAGCGATTGAAGTAACACTCAAATATATTAAAACACATATATTGGTAAAATTGCCTTCAATTTTTTTCTAAGAGTTTTTTCCATAGAGCACATATGTTTGTGAGAGAAAATGAGAAGGATAGTAAGAAATTATCCCCCCCCAGGGGTAGCCACACTACTGTCCATTTTCCTCCTGGAATTTTGGGAATGCATGTACATGTTCCTGGCGTGAGTTTATGAGTTTCAAGCAGTGAGATCCGGGACTCGAACTGTGGTCAGCTGTGTGTGAGTCCAATGCCTTCACCACTATGCCACCTGCTGGCCCCCCCGGGAGTTACATATTTACACATTTAGTCATGGGTTTGATAGCATGAGAAAAAGGCATATTGTAGCTGATAACTGACTTCAGAAGCTTGTCCTTTTAGGACAAAGCTAAACAAGAACTCAGAGCCTCTGAAGGGAGAGAAGAGTGGAGATGATTTGTGGTAGTATCAATATCTATGGCTTGCAGATATTAAAACCATCAGTGGCAGTTGCAAATAGAGATGGTGGTAAGAATTTTCTGAATGACATTAGAAGTAATGACAAATGTAATTGAATATAAAGAAATATAGTAAAGACACACATAGACAAACTTTGTATATCAGGAGGTCAAAGGTTACAAGCCAAAGCCATGAGGCATTGCTTCTGTGAGAGCTCTCAACTGCAGATGAGAACTTTCTCCAGTTTGAGAAGCCTAGTCCCTCCTCCTCTTCTCAGCCTTGATTTTGAGGGTAGACACTTGTAACTCAAAAAAGATCTCTTCCCCAGTTGGAATAATTCCTGTATTCTGGGGGTTCTATGCTGGTACAAAATAATGTGCTGGCACCTTAATAATTTCTAAGGATAATGTATGAATGTAACACACACCAGTAAATCATTTGGCTTTGGTTGCCATCCATCTGCATCTGGATATCCTAGTAATACATCTAGCATATTGTAATTGTAATATGCTCGGATCATTGGGAAGTAAAATAGCACATGGTAGACAGAGACGTGTTTCATCCTAAAACCTTAAAATATATGTGTTGGGAAATTTTATCTTCTCAAAATATATGTTTTCCTAAAATGTCTTATTCCTTACAGATTCTAGGTGGAGAGAGATTTTGCTTCATTGATCTGCTTTCTGGCTTTTGAGATTTTAATATTTTATATAGGCATGCCAGTTTTCTTTGTAAATAATGACACAGACTACATAATTACAGATTTAAAATTTTTTTACATTGCTAAAAATAATAGAGCAACTGGGTTTATATTTATATCATATTTATGAATAAACCATTTTTATTAAAATATTAATATCCATATTATGACCTCATTTAGTGGTATTTGTTCATCATCCACTAGTTTCAATCAAGAAACATATCCTGGCCTTTGATTTTGTCTAGTTATAGGTATACAGAATTAGCAATATTGATTGAAGTATAATGCAGTTCTTTTAACTTTGGAACTTTAGGAGGAGGTTGCCCCCTCCATTAAAACATTGGTTAAATTCATACAGCTGTAATGTAAAGGGCCACTTCTGTGTACTGGTGGTTAAGGCATTCAGAACCCACATAGCTGACTGCACAGTGTGAATCCAAACCTGCTGGCGTGAGAAACATGTCAGGTGTGTCCGCATGCATGCCCCAAATTCCAACAGGATGGAGAAATGGAGGAGAAGGGACTGTGGTGTGACTATACTCCACTGGGGATATTTTCTCCTTTTCCCTCTTTCTGGCAAGTGTGTGTGTCCTCTGGCAAAAAAAACTAACAATCACTGCCCCCTCCTCCCCCAAAAAACGTGTGTAAATATAAGCATCCACAGTCAAATGAGTGAAATAAAACTCATTCATGTGATTATCTGAGTTTTAAAGAGGCTTGCAGTTGGAAAAAAATTGAAGTGGAGGTGGCCATATAGCCAAACAACTTAAACATACCTCTCTTCCTGAATATTTCTGCACCATGTATAGAACTTGTTTAATGAGAAAGAGAAAAGATGTAATGGAATATGGTCCTCGAGTTTGGAGAGTAGTGAGGGGCACCAGGGCTTGGATGATAAAGCTGGCCTTTAGTAGATTCTATCTTGACTGGGTAGATATTGAATTATTGTGGAATAAATCACTGACGTGGAATGAAGACCTTGGAAATGTTGGTTGGATGGTGACTACAATTGGATAATAGCCATTTTTGTAAGGTTGGCTAAATCATAGATCATCTCAGATATGAGGAGCACTTGTTAGGTTAAGAAGGCAACGTTTGGAGACTGTCCATCTGGGTTTTGAATCCTGGCACACTGTAACCTTGGTTTTTTCATCTCTAAAATGAGATGCCAAAAATAATATCTACTTCCAAGATATATTGTGAGGATTAAATGTCAGACACTGGTACTAGTATTATTACTAGGGGAGTGAAATGGATTTGATTTGTAGAAGTAGTCAAATGAAGAGATATCTGCTAAGCTATTGGAGAAACTGAATAGAAATTAGGTGAAAAGAGAGAGAGCAAGAGTTGCTGTTTTGTGAGTCCTTCCCGTAGACTATTTATGCTGGCATAAAAGAAGACCTGAGACTGGGTAATTTTTGATGAACAGGAATTTATTTTCTCACAGTTCTGGATGCCAGGACATTCAAGACGAAGACACTAATATCTGCATCCTCCGGAAGACAGGAATGCCATGTCCTCATGTGGCAGAAAGTGCAAAGACAAAGTGGCAAAGGCAGGGGCAGCTGAACTTGTTCTTTTATAGCAGCATTAATTCCACCCATGAGAGCAGAACCCTCATGACCCTAACATCTCCTAAAAGCCCCACCTCCTAACACTGACACTGTAGCAACTGGATTTCAACATGACTTTTTGGAGGACATTCAAACCATAGCAGTCTTCATGTAGGAACCATAGTCTAAACCTTATAAAATTGTGGGCTCCCTGACACAGAGAGAGTAGACATGGTCAAAGTCTGTGTACTGGGGAGGGCTCATATTTAGAGAGCAGAAAGATGAACTGGAGCTAATAGAGAAAAAAATGAGGGTTTCTAAATCTTCGAAAAGTTCATGGATAAAAAGGAATTAAAGTCTACTTTTATTTTGGTGTTAAAAATTTTTGAATTGCTTGCAGGTTTTTGCATAGAAAAACAAAAAAAATACAACTTTTCTGACAAGCCAATATATTTTTCCATGAAGTTTCTGAATTCCCTCTGAAACAGAGTACAGGAGACTGTCCTTGAGGACTGCAGGAAGTAAGGAGGGAAACAGAGTCAAGTGAAGACTTACAGAAAGTTGAGGAAGTCAGAGCATGTTTGGAGATAGAAAGGAAGAAACAAGGGAGTTATCCCAAAATATGATTGTACCCACAGGCTCTTTTCCACAGAAAGGTATTGAAAGTCCCCTGTCACCATCAGTGAAACTTTACACTATTAGGCAGTATAAAAGTTATTTAGTGCAGTAGTAATCAAGAATTTGGCAGCTGAAATGAACTAAATGGCCCCTTGATAACCTCTGCAGAAGTTACTATCCTACTGTAAGAGCTTACCTGATTACCAGGGAGTAATTAAGGTACTGTGGTGAAAAGGGCTTCAGGTAATTAGAACTTGGAATTAGTCATGTCTGTTGTGAATAGCAGTGATTGTAAGCAGATTTTGCTAGAGTATCATAACTGGTAACAAATGTGATTTCATTATTCTAAATGTAATTCTTGGTACAGAGAAGATAACAGATGTATTTAGATCAGCTTCTATTTGTGTTAAAAAACACACACACACACACACACAGACTATTGATTCCAATTTGATGAGCACTATGTTATTTGCATAGTTATTTAAGAGAGGAAATAAATACATATAGAAGATAAATGAGCGAGCCCCAAACAGTCACGGCTCTTCCTTGGCTTTACTTTCACTACTGATGACATTAATTCTTTTACTCCAGTAATAATTTAATCTCAAGTTTTGCTGACTAGTTACAGTATTGGGAAGAATGAAAAAAGTAAAGGAGAACCCTGGTCAATACTGTATATGTTATTGCTTGTAAATTTTCTTTTAGTATTGCCTGTGCCAAATTTTAGAAAATGTAATAATCGAAGCTAGTATGCAAGCAGTAACTTCTGTAATAAAATAATTTTATATACTATGATGTAAACCTTATTGTTTGCTTTGATTTATATGCAAATATTTCTTCTTCTTATAGTTTATACTGCTTTCAGCTGCTATCTTAGCTTTTGTGCTCTAGACTATCTCCATTTTTTCCTTGATTACCACAATAAAAAAGGCAAGCAGGAAAAATTATGGCTACTTCCTGTCTCATTTTGTGTATTTGTTTCAGTAGCAATACCAATCTTTTAGGCAACCAGTATTGTCGATGCCATGAATTTACAGTAAACCTGTGGAATTTACATATATAAAACATTGATGTCATGCTGGTGAATTCAACTTACAAGCCATGGAATAGAACTCTTGCAGTGAGGCTATTAGTTTCAGGTAATTTAAATCTCAGTGGGAACCAAGAAATGGATTTTGAACTAATATATTTTTGAAGTCTTCAAAGATAGGATATTGTAATATTCTGTGTAAAGAAAAAGCATTGTTTTTTTAAGGTAAAGAGGTTTAAATTTAATGAAGTGATTAAAAGTAATTTCAAGATTTATTTCCACTTTATAAATGTTGGGGTTTTTTTTGGGGGGGGTCGGTTTAAAGAAAATTGGCTAAAAAAATTAGGTTTCCTTTCAACATAATGCCAAATAGAACTAAACATATCTTTCAATGTTGGGAACATTTTCTGATGGGAGAATGCAAAATTACATGTTTCTAAGGGCCTACATAATAGGGCCTTGTGTAATTTATCCACCTTACTGATTAGGTTGGTAGACATTATTTTCAGAGTATATTTTATACTAGCTTTTGTATCAGGTAAAATTACATCTTGCTATAATGTTTTTCTAATTATAGAACTTAAAGGAACATGTATAACTATTTTAAAGTGTAGGTAGTAATAATCTTATAGCTAATTTTAAGACTGTCACTCAGGTGTTATAATTGTTAGCTTCTTCTCACACATTTGTTTTCTAACATTAATGGTGTTTAATGGTGGAGATCATCAGTTACATGCTCCTCATCTGCATTGTCATATCACCTTGTGCAAACTTCTCATACCTTAACCTGGAATTATAATGATTTGTTTATTTCTGTTTTTCTTTTAGGAGACTGTGGGGTCCTTAAAGGTTAGAACTGTGTTAGTATTTCTATTCTAAACAAATCTGGCAGTACTTGATACTTATTGATACCTAATTCTAGGAAGACTGCTACAACAAACATATAAAGGGTCTGGTAAGACTTAGGGCCCACCATCCTCTCCCCTTGAAATGTTTTGAGGAAAATCAACACCCATATCATTATTCCAGTAAGCATGTAAATTGTGCAAGTCTAATTATAGGTCAGGGAAAATTTGAATGATCATGATGGAATGGTTAACATCTCTTTGTTAATAATATTTCAGATAATGTCATTTCCACCAGGACTGTGTGGTACTATGTACAAGTTCTATTAGTAATATAAGCCCCTATAAAGACTATATTTAATTTTTATATTCCCATTATGTCTATTACCTAACATTACTGGGAATATAACAGATGCTCCTTAAAATTTTGAATGTGTGATCAGTCTGTGTTTGTTGCCAGCATACCCTCCCAACTCTCCCATTAGATGGTAAGCAGTTTGATAGTAGGACCGAAATATTAGTCATTTTAAAGTTTGTCTTTCCTCCACATTTAATACAGGGCCACATGTATAGTTGACATGTGTGTTGAAGGTTCCCCAAACCATCCCCTCTGTTGGGGATTTGTTAGAAGGACCCATAGGACTTAGAATGTAATTTTAGTGACAGCTAAGATTTATTATACTGACTCAGTAGGGCTACGCAACCTTTTAGGATCATAAGAGAAAGATTCAGGTGGAGTCTGGAGCCATCCATGGGTAGGCTATCGTATGTTGTCTCACTCCCAAGAGGGGACACATAGAGGTCTCTCAACAGTGAAAATGGTGCCACGTATGAGTGATGTTTCTACCCAAAGAGTCTTATTGAAGAGTCTGGACCCAAAGTATTTTTGGGGTTGGTCATTTAGGCACTCTCTGTTTGCCATGTCCCCAACTTCCAGACTCCCCAAAGTAAAGCATTTACTCAGTATAAACCACATTGTACGAAGAGGCATAGTAAAACCACCCTTATGAATTAGGGAGCAGTAGGAACACTCCCTAAACCCTGCCAAGGGCCAACCTTGCAAGCAAGCCCTTTCAGAGAAAGCAATCTTAGGTTTGCTGTATTAACTTTTCTGTACAGCAGAGCTTTGTATGAACACTGCTTTTGGTAGAACAAGGAAACTATAGGGTATTTTTAAAGGTGCTTCAAGTAGTCTTATGTTTAATTCTTTAGACAGGGAGATTTAATTTTCTGTTCTTTATTGGAAGTGCCTCTTATGCCAGGGTGGTTTCCTTTTTGGAGGTTCCTCTTAGGCCGTTGTGGCTTAAGTGCCTCTTCATCTTCCATTGTTGCTAAATTCCTTTCTTGAGCCTTATAAATGTACCAAACATACCTGACTCCCTTCTCTCCCAACCAGACCTTGAAAGGTTGCTTAAAGTAAAGTTGGTTATACTCCATGTCCTCTTACAGAAACAATAATTACGCATACTTTCTGTTGATTTCTGGTTATAGATAGTTATTATAGTATAGACCCATATACTATTATATTGGATTTATTCAGATTGTTTTTTTTTTTAATTCTGGTTGGTGGGTTGTGGTATTCATAGGGCAGAAGCTAACAAAGCAATAAACAAAGACAAAAATAAAGATCCAGAAAATTTGGGCAAATTGCTGCATTATCACATGTCCTAAAATGTTCAAAGCTTAAATTCTGAACTATTTAGATGAATCCCTGATAGATGGCATCTCTATGGTGATTGATAGAAAATCACCTTTGATTACAGCTTTATGTAGTTTTCTACGATAAAACGTTTTCTGATTTTAAAGGTTTCTATCAATTGGGCTTTACCTTTCTGCTTTTGAGATTACAATTATGGTAGTTTTGTATTCAGCAGAGGCCCTCTTATCAGGAACCAGCATTATGACTGGTCTGGACTATTTGCAGTAGTGCATGAATTTTTGCAAATTAAGGAGGAAAAAAATTAGACTCGTATGTGTCTTAGAGAATCGTGGGTGTCAACTCAGGCTCTCACCCAGTTAATCTTGTGTTTTGAAAAGAAAAAAAAAAAACATGAAAGGTGCTATTGACAGTGAGCTGTGACAGCTAACAGCAGAAGGAGGAACTATAAAAATATAGTAGTCCTTGGTTATTTCACAGAGAGAAAAACAGCCCCATGCTCTTCAGTGGTTTTGGAGGGCACTGTGGTATTATTGCACAGAATAGAAATTGATCTTGATGAGGAGTCATCAAGGGGAGTTTCAGTGTACTCTTCATCTGTTCAGTCTTTAGGTAATATATTTTCAGAAAGTTTCTGTCAGGATTGGTTAGCTAGTTTCTCTCCTTTTAGTTGTTATCATAGAGATATCTTTTAAGCACACAGCACTATTTGCGCATCATTGATTATGTTGGATAAGGAACTTGTATTTTGTTCTCCTTATGAAAGTCCCTAAGGAAGAAATAGGTATCTGTGACATAGTTAGCACTTAATATAATTAAAACAGTTAGGAATTATACCTGTAGAAGAACAATACTACATGAAAGAGAAAAGGTTACAGGGATATTTGACAGCATTTAGACACTATTTTAGTGTTTTCTCATTGCCATGCATTAATTTTTCTGAGATTAATTTCCAAAGAAAGCAATTGACCACACACATTTTTATATATATGTATATATATGTATTTATATATATATAAACATTTATATATATAAATGTGTGTGTTAATATTTATATAAAACATTATATACATGTGTGTGTGTGTGTGTGTGTGTGTGTGTATGTGTGTGTATTTGTTTGCTGTAGGGCAGTTGTGCTTGTCAGACACAGAGAGGGAAAGTGAGAAATCAGCCTCCCACTCACTGAGGGAACATTCACACTGAAATCCCTTCTCCTCCATTACTCCATTTTCCTCTCAGGATTTTTGAGGGTATATATACATATGTGCCCAGTGTGATATTCAAGCTGCTGGGTCCTAACTGTGCTGTTGGCTATGTGGGATCCAGTCACCTTAACCTCTGTGCCACCTGCTGTCCTTGTTTAAAACATTTTAAAAGTTGATTTCCTTTATGAGAAAGATGAGAAAGAGAGAGCAAGAGTGAGAGAGAGAACTCTATCCCCACCAGGGTCTTGATGGCATGATCTACCCTCAGTCTCAACCAGCCCTAGATTATGGACATGGATGTTCCTGTTATACACAGGGAGGTCCCTGGAAACATACCCAAAACCTTCCCATCTGGGTTTGCCTCACAGTGTTGAGTATTATCATTGTACCTTGGTCTGGCCCCCAAATAAATAGTTTTTTAAAAAGTTGTATTTTCTTAATGAGGCAAAGAGCATTAATACTTTGTGAGTAAAGAGAAGGCAATTAAGTATAGAAATAAGAAAAAAGATACTTGAACCCTGGTGCCATCCCATGGGGAAGAAAAAAAGCACACTTATTTTTCAGATTTCTGGAATTCATTTATTTGGCAAGCTGGCAATTTTATTTATTAAGTAGAAAAGGAACGATGCCAGTTTTGTTATATAAAGGTTCATTCCTGTCCCAGCACCTCTGCTAACCAACTGTCCAGTAACATTTATTGACCAATTACTATGTATGCCAGGCACTGTGATAAATGTTTTTGTGGAATATCTCCATTTTAGGAGAAAGCTGAAATTCAAATAACTGACTTGCCTAAGATTAGTTATGCTTGACCTTGAACTCTGATCTCCTAACTAAGGTGGGATGCTTCCTACCCAAATGCACTGTCTGGGTTCCATGATGTGATACTGGTAGGTTTACCCCTGTAACATTAACTATAGAGAAATGAGATGATTGTAGATGTAAGAATATGCAACAAATACAGAATGGCTCCTTATTTTCCTGAGAAGTTTTTTTTTTTTTTTTTTTTTTTTTTTTTTTTAAATTTTGTCTTTTAAAGAGAGATTTTTGCTATAGGGCACATGTGCTCAACAGAGAGGCAGAAAGTGAGAAATCACCCCCCAGGGGGGATGGCCACACCACAATCCCTTCTCCTCTGTTTTCTTCTCGAGATCTTGGGCACACAAGCTTACATGCCCGGCATGAGTTTTAAACTGCCGGGTCTGGGATTTGAACCACAGTCGACTGTGGGAGTCCTGAGACATAACCATTATACCATCTGCTGGTCCCAGTGAGAAGGCAAGCTGCCAGGTCAGGGACTTGAACCAGAGTTGGCCATGTGGGAGTCCAGTGCCCTTAACTACCACCTACCTGCTGTGCCCTCCCCCCGAGAGTTTTTTGAAGGGGAATCTATGATAAATGAAATGTAGACCTATCATCCTTTACTTTTCATTTCAGAACTATGAAACAATAGTGTGTTTTATGATATTTACTATTCTCTATGGGTTTTGTACAGTTACTTTCCTGGCTTGTTTTGATATTTTCTTACAAGCAGTCCTTGATTTATTTTTTTTTTAACAGACAATTCATTTCTTCTCCTGAAGGTGGGAGCTCTGACCCCACAGGGCTGGAACTCTCCTTCATTGGTTTTGGTTTCTGAGTACTGCCAAAGCCTGACAGTGATGTTCCCTAAACTAAATTTTCAAGGCTTCCTCTTGTATACATCCTTCCCTGTCATAGTCACAAGAGGATTCAGGACTTGGTATTTCTATTATTATGATAATACTTTATTTTAGTTAAAAAGATTTAAAAATCTGGGACCAGCAGATGCGTGTGTAATGTTTATGTCACTGGACTCCCATGTAGTCTACTGTGGATTCAGTTCCAGACCTGGTGGCTTAAAACTCACACAGGGGGACCAACAGTTAGCGTAATGGCTACGTCGCTGGACTCCCATGTGGTCAACCACGGTTCGTGTCCCGGACCCGGTGGCTTACAACTCACGCCGGGCGTGTGTGTGTGTGTGCCCAAGATCCCGAGAGGAGAATGGAGGAGAAGGGATTGCGGCGTGGCCATCCCCCCTGGGGGGTGATTTCTCGCTTTCTGTCTCTCTGTTTCTCTCTGTCTGTCTGGCCAGTGCCCTATAGCAAAAACCTCTCAAAAAAAAAAAAAAAAAAAAAAAGAAAAAAGAAAAAAGAAAAAAAAGAAAAAAAAAAAACTCACACAGGGCATGTGTGTGTGCATGCCCAAAGTCCACAGAGGAGAATGGAGGAGAAGGGATTACAGCATGGCCATCCTCTCTAAGGGAGGATTTGTCTCTTTCTGTCTTTCTGGCTCTCTGCCTCTCTGGTGAGCTTACATATCCTATAGAAAAAATCCATAAAAAATATCTTAAAATGTTATTTCTTTCTTGCATGAGTCAGTGAGAGAGAGAGAGAGAGAGAGAGAGAGAGAGCGCAAGCGAGAGAGAAGCAGTCATCTTAATAGGATCTTGATGCTGTGATCCACTCTCAGCATCTGCCAGCTGGGAATCCTGAGCGTGTGTGCACCTGGCATACTCGGAGTGATCTCTGGATATGAACTAGAACCTTCCCATGTGGGTTAGCTGTCATAAAGTGTTGTGTCAGCTCTTTGCCACTGATCAGCCTCTAGTACATCATTTTATGGGTTAAGTGTATTTCGCAGAATAGCCTTGGCACTAGAGAATTTTATTTAAATTAATTTTTCTCATGAAAAGGTCAGAGGGTTTTGGCCAACTGACTTACAAACGGACTTTTTAGAATGCAATCCAGTCGTAAATTGGGAATGCTTTTATAACACATATAGGTTTGGGGATACTTTTTCTTTCAAATTAGGTTGAATATTCTTACTCATCTGAATCCTGTGATATATATGAAATTGTCTATGCTACAGTTAGTTTAACACTTCAGTTGCTATAAAAGCATAATTTCAATAGTATGTAAATTTAATGTAACTTTGGAGACATCGAGTTGGTTTGTTCATTTCAATGTTAATTTATTTAAATTTTAGATATTTTAAACTAGGTTTGTTTGTGTAGGCCTGGTAATGTTTTTTTTTATTTCAATATCATTATATTTTGAAATAAAATTTACTTAGAATAGACTCCAAGGAGATGTTAGTTAAATTATTAGTAATGAGTTTGGATGCTTTGAAAAAAGGTATACTTGTCAATGAATAAACATAATGGAATAGCAGCATAATCCCTTTTATAGTGCTACTGTTACATGGCATACTACCTGTTAGGACTAATCTTGCTATGTCATCATTTTACTATATAAAGTGATAGTTTCTGGAGCAATAGATTTTACCTACAATATTAAAATTTCTCATTTGTATTATTGGATTTTAGGTTCTACCATATTGTAACTTCTGTTTCGGGGAAGCACACCTAGAAATCTAGTTCTAGAATCTTAGAACCATTGGCGAGTTTAAAGCGGTCACTCTATTTTACTATCTGTTTTGATTTTGCACTCTAGTATGTATGTTATTGCCAATGTTCCTTATGTTATTCTTTGTATTCTGAGTAATAACTTTCTATAAATAGTACAACCATCTTGTAGAATCACTAGTTTAAAGATAATAGGACCTTCCCCCCCAAAAAAACATTTTAATCTCATTATCCTGAGAAAAGCACTGATGAAATTTATGTGTATTTATCATTTTTATTCAACAAGAGAATAATGGTTGTTTTTCCATGTCAAAATATATGATACTACATACTTTTTATGTATGTAACATTCCTTCTTGTTGTAGAATTGCTGTATAATCCATACACCACAAAAACATCAGATCATTTGGGATGAAGTGAGAATCTACTGGGCTTTTTTCGGGGAAATAAAGTAGAGGAGGGGAGCATTAGAGTTGCAGGGGCCATGCAGGTCCAGGTGGAAAGGAGACATAAAATAGGAGCAATGCAGGAGCATGACCTTTATCAGAGTAACTGCCCCATAGAGGATGGAGATTCAATGAGTAACAGAATAATGAGTTTATGAGTTATGAGTAATGAGTAATAGAGAGTAATGAGTCAGTTGGCCAAAAAACTCTGACCTGTTTCATGAGAAAAATTAATTTAAATAAAATTCCCTAGTGCCACCTATTGCATTAATTAGGTAAATGTGTCCATCCAAGGAGGAACAAAGAAAGGGCTTGAAGTAGAGAAGCAGTTATGTCACTGGACTCCCACATGGCCAACTGCGGTTCAAGTCCCAGACCTGGTAACTTGAAAATCACACCAGGTACATGTGCATGTTTGCCCAAGATCTTGGGAGGAGAATGGAGGAGATGAGATTGTGGCATTGCCATACTCCCAGGGGGTGATTTCTTTCTTTCTTTCTTACTGTATCTCTCTGTTTGTCTCTCTCTCCCCTCAGAAAATGCACATGCCCTAAGGCAAAAACCTCTTAAAGACAAAACAAAGCAAAACTTCTTACTAATACTCTCATATCTCAGATAGTAGAGGAAATGTCTTTTCCTTCTTTGGAAACATACCACATGCATTATATCGATACACAGTAGTTCATTTAACCATTTCACTACTGAAAGACATTTGGATTGTTTTAAATTTTTACCATCATAATTTTAAAACCAACATTCTTATTCATGCAACCTTGATTACATGTTTAAATTTTCCTGTTAGCTACAAGAAGTAGAATTTGTGGGTCAGATAGTATGCTTTTTTTTAGAAAAATGTTTATTGATTTACTCTCATTCATTATTATTATTTTTTTAATTTGACCAGAAAGAAACAGAGAGAAAGGAAAGCTGCCAGGTCCCGGACTTGAACCTCAGCCAGCCATGTAGGAATCCAGTGCCTTTAACCACCATGGCACTTACCAGCCTGAAAATATGCTATTTTGAAGAAGACTTTGATAGTTACTCCTAAATAGCTAACCCTCATTCATATATGTTATGTTCCATTTGTATTAGGAAAGTAGAAAAGAAAGTTATTATTGGGATACTTACTATAGACCAGGTATTTACCTATATCTCATTGAATTCTCATGGTTCTTTGAAGTAGCTGGCACTCCTGCTGTCTTAGAGATAAAGAAACTAAAGCTTATAGAGAGCAAGTAACTTGCTTAAAGTCATAATATTAAATCTGGGAGTTAAGTTTGGGTCTGATGCCCAAGTCCCTGGTTTTCTACTGCTTTAGGATATATCTCTTTTCTTTTTCTCTTGTATTCCTCTAATCATCAAACTGTGCTTTGCTAAACAATGGGTTATTGAAACTGAAAATGTGACATTTATTGAAACAGAGAACATGACATTAATTGAAACTGATATCCTAAGGTTTTAGGTTTCTCTACCTCCTCCCTGTCCAAAGTATAACTGTTTAATATCTTATTGAGAATATATCTATTATTTGATCAACAACTTTTTAAAAAAATAATTATTTAATTTTATTTATTCATTCATTTATTTTAATTTGACCAGACACACACACACACACACACACACACACACACACACAGAAAATGAGAAAGCAAGCCACCAGGTCCAGGACTCGAATCTCAGTCGGCCATGTGGGAGTGTTCAGTGCCTTAACCACCATGCTACCTGCTGGCCCCTGACCCATAACTTTTGTCTTCTCCTTAATAGTCCATACTGTAAGAAATGCTTATTAGAGTGACCAGCAGATAGCATAATGGTTATGTCACTGGACTCCCACGTAGTTGACCGAGATTTGAGTCCCAGACCTAGTGGCTTAAAACTCATATGGGGTATGTGTGTGTGCATGCTCAAAATCCCGAAAGGAGATTGGAGGAGAAAGGATTGTAGCATGGCTATCCCCCCAGCGGGTGATTTATCGCTTTCTGTCTGTCTCTGGTGAGCGCATGCACCCTGTAGCAAAAATCTCTGTCTCTCTTGAAAAAAGAAATGTTTATCAGAAAAATAAATGTGTCAGAAAGTAGAAAATTCAGACCAAAATATCACCCTCTACTCCCAACTAGGATTATATAACTTGAGGTTAAAAAAATATCTGGGGGCCAACAGATAGTGTAGTGGTTATGTCACTGGACTCCCACATGGCCAACCATTGTTTGAGTCCTGGATCCAGTGGCTTGAAACTAAGGCTGGGCATGTGTGCCCAAGATCCTGGGAGGAAGAATGGAGGAGAAGGGATTGTGGTGTGACCATCTCCCCGGGGAGTGAATTCTCACTTTCTCTCTCACTGTCTCTGTCTCTCTGTCTCTCTCCTTCTCCAGCAAATACACATGCCCCAAGGCAAACGTCTCTTAAAAATATCTGTGTGTGGGGGCGACCAGCAGTTAGCATAATGGCTATGTCGCTGGACTCCCATGTAGTCAAACGTGGTTCGCGTCCGGGACCCGGTGGCTTAAAACTCATGCCGGGCGCATGTGCGTGTGTGCCCAAGATCCCGAGAATGGAGGAGGAGGGATTGTGGTGTAGTCATCCCCCCTGGGGGGTGATTTCTCGCTTTCTGTCTCTCTGTCTGTCTGGCGAGCGCACACACCCTATAGCAAAAACTTCTCAAAAAAAAAAAAAAGAAAAGAAAAAAATATATCTGTGGAGGTCCAGCAGGTAGCATAGTGGTTAAGGTGCTGGACTCCCACATGGCCAACTCTAGTTCAAGTCCTGGACCTAGCAGCTTCAAAATGATGCCAGGTGCGTGTGTGTGCATGTCCAGAATCCCAAGAGGAGAATGGAGGAAAAGGGACTGCAACGTGGCCTTCCTCTGTGGAGGGTGATTTCTTGCTTCCTGTCTTGTCTCTAGTGGGCACATGTGCCCTATAGCAAGATTCAATCAATCTATCTATCTATGGATGGGTCATTTTGTGGATTTGGGTAATTTTAAAACATATTACTTGAATTTTCATGCGAAAAACACTGGAACAGTCACTGTGAAAGTAGTGTGATAGAAATGGAATCACATTCTTATCAAAATTATAATCTAGTTACAGAAATAATATATATGTGTAGATAAATCTGTTCATGTCTATGAATATATATATGGTGTTGTCTTATAGTCAGTGTGAGCTGCTATAACTAAATACTATAGACTAGATGCCTAAACAACATACATTTATTTTTCACACTTTCAGAGGCTGATAAATACAAAGTTAAGGTGCTGGCATATTCAGTTCTTGCTGAGGGTCCTCTTCTTGCAAACTGCTCCCTTTTCACTGTGTGCTCACATTGTAGGAAGAGGAAGCTCTGGTGTCTCTTCTTTTTCTTACGAGGGTACTGCTGTTATCATGGAGTTCCACACTCATGACCTCATCTAACCCTAATTATTTTCCAGAGCCTCCACCTCTTAATACAATCTTATTGAGGGTTGGACTTCAACATATGAATTTTGAAGGTCATAAAAATTCAGTCCATACCAGGTATTTTCAAAAGAGTTAAATAATATAAGACAATATAAAAAAATAATGTTATACAACAGTAAATATTTAAATGCCATGAATTTATAGAGTAGACAAAAACTTGGGTTGAGAAAGCTGGTCAGGTAGAAAGAGATACAACATATTATTCATATATATTTATCTTAGTTCATTAAGGCTGCTGTGAAAAAAATACCATAAACAGGGTACATTATGAACAACAAAAATTTGTTACTCATTGTTTTTGAGGCTGAGAAATTCAAGATCAAGCCACCAGCAGATTTGGTGTTAGGGTGTTTGGGTGGGGGCTTGCTCTTAACTTCCTAGATGGTGCCTTCTTGCTGCATCCTCAACATGACGGAAGGTGCAAATAAGCTACCCCATGCCTCTGTTTAAAAGGCACTGATCTGTATTCCCACCAGCAGTATAGGAGAGTTCCCTTTCACCACAGCTTTACCAGCAGTTATCATTATGTCTTAATCGTAGCCATTCCAACAGAAGTTAGGTGGTATCTCATTATTATTTTGATATGTATCTCCCTTATGATATGTTGAGTATTTTTTCATATGCTTTTTGGCTGTTCATATGTCCTCCTTAGATAGCCACTATGAAGAAAAATATGAAAGTTCCTCAAAGACCTACAAATAGAACTACCATATGATCCAGCAATTCCACTCCTACCTACACTATAGGAATACTCAGTTGGAAAAACACTTGGCACTTCAATGTTTATTGCAGCATTATTCACAATAGCTAAGATATGGAACCAATCCAAATATCTACAAACAGATGAATGGATTGAAAAGTGTGGCACATACACACTATGAATTACGACTCAGCCGTTAAAAAAAAAAAAAAAAAAAGACTGGCATTTGATAGAAAGTGAATGAACATGGAAGAGTGACTGCTAAGCAAATCAAGCCAGACTACGAAAGAGAGGCATTATATGTCCCTGATTAATATATACTGAATGTCTACACTCCATGGCAGAAACTAAAAAACTAGAAGGTATAAAGGCATGGAGAGCAACTGTGGATACTAGAGACAGTTAGGCAGGAGAGTGGGAAATGGGGTGGTGTGAGAGGGAGGGAATCAAGGGGTAAAAGAAAGAAGTAAGACATGTAAAGGACACAAAAAGAAAGATTATCAGTTGATGATAATCTGGTAACATCTTTATCTGGACTAATATAAAGTATATTCATGATGGGAAAATTCATTTGGCATGCTGAAATGATATACGGTGATTAAATGTAAAAAAAAAAAAAAAACCTAATAAAATAAAAGGAAAAAAGAGAAAAAGAAAACAACAACAAAAAAAGAGCATTGGCCAGCAAGTGACTGAGGTGCTTGACTACCACATGGCCAACTGTGGTGCAAGTCCTGAACCTGGCATCTTGATTTTTCACTTTACCTCTCTCTCTCTAGGCAAATTAAAAAATAATAATAAGTAAAAATAAAAAAAATTTAAAAAGGGCACTAATCTCATTCATAAGGGCCCTACCCTCATGACTTAATTGCCTCCCAAAGGCCCCACATCTTAATATTATCACATGGGGGATTAGGCTTAAAAATATTAATTTTGGGGGGCCACAAGCTTTCAGACCATATCAGTATCTTTTGTGCTGTGCATAGTACCCGACACGAAATAGGCATTCAGGAAATGTGTATTGAATGGGTAAATGAAAAAATCATAGAAATAGACGGAGTTGGCAGGGACTTTAGAGGTCAGATAGTCCAGTTGCCCAGATCAGTTCAACTGTACTAGGAACATTACAATAACAAAATGCCATTTTACTCATTAAATGGCCAAAACTATAGTCTGATAATTCCAACTCATTTTCTGGTCATGGGAGTATATAAATAGTTGCAGTCATGTTGGGGAGCAAATTGACAGCATCCATTCAAGCTGAAGGTGATTATATCCTATGATAAAACAAATCTCTTTTCATGTATAGACTGTAGAGAAACTCTCACTTATGTGATTGTATTAGTTTCCTGGGGCTGCCATAACACATTTCCACAAACCTGATGAGTTAAAACAATAGAAATGTAGTATCTCCTGGTTGGAGACCCCATATATGCAATCCAGTTACTGACATGGCTGCACTCCCTATAATAGCTCTAGGGGAGAATTCTTCCATTATCTCTTTTTGCTTCTGGTCACTCCGTATATTCCTTGCCTAAATCTACTTTCTTTAGACTTCACGTGGTCTTCTGCATTTCCTGGTGTGACTCTCCTCTGTGTGCCTTTGATAAGGGTTCTTGTCATTGGACTTTGGACCCACTCAGATCATCCCAAAGTAATCATGTTTTGAGATTCTTAATTATATTTGCAAGGACTCCTTTTTTTTTTCTTCTTTTTTTTCCAAATATGGCCACAGGTTCTTGAGATTAAAATGTGGATATAATTTTTGGGGGGTCACCATTTGAACAAATGTTTGAAGTAGTAATCCTTGTACTGAAACTAACCCTGACATGATATCCATGTTGTTTGTTTTGGCCATCTAGTAGTTCCTGGTATGTGGAAAGTTATTTTATTACCACTACGATAATTGGAAAATTTGAGAAAATGTTCTGCCCCACAGAGCATCACATTTTACTGTTGTGCCACTGTCCTGCCCCCTATGGATACTGTAAATAGCCTTTTCTTTATCATTGTTTTTTTTTTTTTTTTTTTTTTTTTTTTTTTTTTTTTTTTTGAGAGGTTTTCGCTATAGGGCACGTGCGCTCGCCAGACAGACAGAGAGAGACATAGAGACAGAAAGTGAGAAATCACTCCCCGGGGGGATGGCCACGCCGCAATCCCTTCTCCTCCATTCTCCTCTCAGGATCTTGGGCACGCACGCACACGCACCCGGCGTGAGTTTTAAGCCACCGGGTCCAGGACGTGAAACGTGGTCGACTACGTGGGAGTCCAGCGACATAGCCATTACGCTAACTGCTGGTTCCCATCATTGGTTTTTGAAAAAGTGTTCATGATGTACCTTGAGGGTAAGAGAGAGAGAGAGAGAGAGAGAGAGATAGGGAGAGATAGATAGATAGAGAGAGAGAGAGAGAGAGAGAGAGAGAGAGAGAGAGAGAAGAAAGCATCTCTCCATGGGGAATGGTCGTGCTTCAGTCCCTTCTCCATTTTTTCATCCTGTCAGGATTTGGGGCAAGCATGCACACATGCCCAGCATGTTTCTCAAGCTGCTGGATCTGAGATTTGAATCACAGGGTTGACTATGTGGGATTCACCTGCCTTAGCCATCAGTCCATGGAGCCAGTTGACCCTATATATATATATCTATATATCTATATATCTATATATCTGTATCTATATCTATATCTATATATCTATATCTATATCTATATCTATCTATCTATATATATCTATATATATATATATTTAATACTAAGTCTTGCTAAGTCAAGATACTCCTGCCTCAGCCTTCCAGCTGGGACATAGGCTCTTGCCACCACTTCCTGCTTTTTAGACAGGCTCTTGCTCTCTTGCCCAGGCCAGCCTTGAGCCTGTGATCTTATTACACCATCCCCAAGTTGCTGTGATTACAGGCATACACTACTGTGACTGGCCTTTAGGTTGACTGGGAATTGATCTTGAACCTCCCATGTGGTACCTCCCTATGAAGCACAGTGCCTTAGAAGTGCATGCCATCACAGCTGGGCCTCTATTGCCATTAATTTAATTTTACTAATTTTTCTTTTTTTAAAAAAGAATTATTTTATTTAACTTTATTCATGTATTTATTTTAATTTGACCAGAGAGGGACAGAATGAGAGAAAGAGAGAGATAGAGAAAGAGAGAGAGAGAGAGGGAGAGAGAAAGTAAAAAGCCAAGGTGCCAGGTCCAGGACTTGAACCATGGTCGGCCATGGGGGAGTCCAGTGCCCTTAACCTACATGCCACCAGCCAGCCCCATAATTTTACTCATCTTTTCTATTGTGTAGTATCTAATATTTTGTTAAACCCATACACCAAAATTTTCATTTCAGATATGGTGAAATTGGTTTTTTTTTTTTCTTTCTTTTTTTTTTTTTTTAGCTCTAGGATCCCATTAGATTCTTTTTTTTTTTTTTTTTTTTTGAGAGGTATTTGCTATAGGGTGCATGCACTCGCCAGACAGACAGAGACAGACAGAGAGATAGAAAGCGAGAAATCACCCCCCGGGGGGATGGCCACACCACAATCCCTTCTCCTCCATTCTCCTCTCGGGATCTTGGACACGCACGCACATGCGCCCGGCGTGTTTTAAGCCACCGGGTCTGGGACATGAACCACGGTTGACTACATCGGAGTCCAGCGACATAGCCATTACGCTAATTTCTGGTCCCCCATTAGATTCTTTTTTATAATAAAGTTTCTTTTCCCACCATATTCATGATTTTCTTTAAGTCTTGAGTGTACCAGTAATATCTGTTTTAAAGTCCTTGTTTGCTATTTCCATCATTTATGTCATGTTTACATTTGTTTCTAGTAAGTCATGTTTTCCTGCTGCTTTGATTATCTAGTACTTTTTTACTGGATGCTAGATATTAGAATGTGACATCATTGAATGTTGGAATTTGATTGTTTTAAAGAGCATTGGGCTTTGTTATGTCAGATAGTTATTTTATATGCAAATCAGCTTGATTATTTTAAGGTGTTTTTAAACATTGTTTGCATTAATTTCAAGTACCACTAGTTTAGCCCTACTCCTGAAGTATGACCTTTTTCTTGTCTCTGAATGCTCAGTGAATTGTCTCCACTGTGATCAGGGCTCATATATCTGTCAGCCTTGTGTGAGCTCCAGTAGGTGTTAAGTTTATTCTTCTTTGGCAATTATTCTTTTTCTGATAGTTTTTTGGTGCGTATTCTCATGGAGTTTCCTCTGCACATATACAGACTGATATTTAGCCAGAGACACTGCTGATAACTGCAACTATTTTTCTGTGGGGATTCCTCTTCTGAGGTTCAGTGCTCCATAAATCCAAGCTGCCTTTGCTTCCCTAATCTCCCATCTCTCTCTCTTTAACTCTGCAAGATTGCAGTACTCTGCATACTTTGTCTCCTGCACTGTAATGTGTAAAGTACTTCTATACACAAAGCCTGGAGTGCTTTAGGCCTCACCTAATTTGTTTCATTTTAGGGATCACAGCCCTCTGTGGCCTGTTGTCCAGTGTCTGAAAACAATTGTTATATATGTTTTGTTTGATTTTCTGTTTGTTTACAGATGGGAGGGCTAGTCTAGTACCAGTTACTCCTTTATGACCAGAAGCAGAAGTGCCTAATGTACCTTTTATAGATGGATGTGGTGTTTGCTTGACTTTCTTTACTTAATAGACTCTTCAGTTTGTGTTCACGTTTTATTTTCTCTTGTGTTTTTGCATTTTAGAATCAACTTTTCTTAATTCAAGGATAAATCCTGTATAAATATAAATAAAACCAAATGGTAATCATATAAGTTTAATCAGTCATACAATCTTCCGTGTGTGTGTGTGTGTGTGTGTGTGTGTGTGTGTGTGTTTAAAACGCTATAGGTATGCGAGATATTTCCATGCAGAATTTCTATATGGTCTGTTTCAAGTAGAAGGAAGTCATTACAATTGTGACCTACTTTTTTTCCACAGGATTTTATTCACTAATAGCCAAGTGTTTTGATAGAGCGTAAAGCACTATTTTATTAGTTTCTCAAATCCCTAGCTATGCTCTTTTGCAGGATGAAATTTTTCACTATTTATGTCATAGAGGAGAATATAGAATGTGAAGATATAATTGTCCACTTCTCTTAACTACAATTACAATTTGAATAGTCTCTCAAGGTACATTTCTTTTTCCCCAGACATAAGTGAAACCTCTTGAGCTCAGAGCTAAAATTAAGGACTATTTTAGATTGAGTCCCCAAGACACTCAGTTTTTCATTCTAGGTAGCACTATCTCATTTTTACATTTCCTGTGTTGTCTCTGTAGATGGTTAGAAAAGCAATACTTCATCAGAATGATGGGTTACTGCCAGCACCCCTCTGTGAGATGGTTATTAAAAGCATGTCCTTTCCTCTCCAATTCAGAGTGCAAGGTTTTCACTGGTGTTATATACTTGAGATTTTCTGACACAAGGGAAAGGATAGCTAAAACAGCTCTCAATGCTGGGTTTATAGTCTTTTGTATCATTTGGCATTTCAGTGAACTAGGTGAGGTGGTTCTTAATCTTTCTCTACCTCTCTATCATTAACATGGTTGATCGTCGGTGAGAGCTGCAGTCAAACAAAAATGGAAACTTTGTAATTTATGTATAGCTTTAAAAAGGCAAAGAAATGAAGGATTATTGCAGTTGGTGCAGTCCCCGATACAATTAATATCAAATGCATATAAATCCTATTAGAGATCTGTCATGGGTGAAAAAGGAATATGAAAAATGCGTGACCTATCTTTATTAGATTCAGTTAGAGAGAGACCATACAGAGCTAAGGAGCTTTACGAACTGCATATTAATCATAACCAGTCTTCTGAGATAAACCTATTTCTTGTAACTTATCAAAGCCGTACAGAAGATTAGTCATTCCCTTTGGTAAAGGAATGTTTTACATATTGTTCTGAGTTTTGAACATCACAGCTTTAAAAACTGATTAACAGATATTTTAATACTAAAATATATCTCATTGAATTATATAGCTTAGGCAGCTATTATCCTGTAATGCCACCTCAATAGGGAGATGGGCTCTTTGACAAAACCTCTACATCATTGTTTTGTTGCATATTGAAGAAGACACTCTAGGGAGTTGTATTAGAGACCAGACAAAAGAACTTTGTTACAGCAAGCAATCATTAAATCATGCAGAAATATTTCTTTCTGAAATCTTTACTTTAAGCAACAATTGGTAGATGCCAGTACCATTTTTTAAATGTCACTTTCAATTCCTGAAGCCTTTTATCTCTTTAAGAAGGAGGAGAATTAGCTTAAGGGGACGGTTAAGACCATCATGTTAATGTACAGTATTACTAAAGATAGGGGATATAAAACAGCTATAATCTGACAAAGATAATTAAGATTGTATTTTAAAAACGAGAGAGGGTTTCATAAGATTATGAAACTTTTAGATAAAACATAAAGAGTAAAAGGTATAAAATGGATTTTGTGTTGTTGGTTCACAAAACTTAGAAAAGTTGAGTGACTTAAGCATGTAGTTTCTGACCGTCTGTCCTACTTTACTGACCACATTGCATTAGGTCATGTTGGTAAAAATTAAAAACCATTGTATAATGATGATTTCTGTGTTTAATAACACATAATATTTTCTTAATTTTTTTTTATACTACAGAGTATATGCACATACATGAAAGAGAAAGAGAAAGAAAATACCTTCTCCCTGACACTGGGGCTCGGTCATGCCACAATCCTTTTTCTTCCAGTTTTTCATCCTGTCAGGATCCTGGGCATTATTTTTTAAAGCTGATGGGGCTGAGACTTGAACTCTGGCCAATGATTTGGGATCTGGCTTTCTCTGTGCTATAGCTAATTGCTGCGTTATAGAGCTGGCTCCACATATAGTATTTTATACCTTTGTTTTCATATTTCTAAAATAAGCTTGTTTAAAATGTTGAAGAGACATAGAAGTGGGACCGGAAGGTGCTGTGGTGATTAAGATGCTAGACTCGCCCATGGCCAACCTTGGTTCAAGTCCAGACCTGGCAACTTACTTTCTCATTCCCTCCCTCTCTCTTTGTCTCTGGTGAGCACATGTACTCTATAGCAAATTAAAAAATAATAATAATAATAAATAAAAAGTAATAAATCTTAAAAAAGGAACACAGAAGTATATTTATTAAAGATAAAAGTTTTTTCTCATTCTTCCCTATCCTTCATTCTAGGGGTAACTATTATTAATAATTTGGTGCATAATCCTTCTCGATATTTTAAAAATTCATTTATTGAAAGAATATACATCCAGAGAAGTGCACAAATCATAAACCTACATTTTGATGAATTATCTCAAAATGAATGCACTACCATCACCAACACATAATTCAGGAGATAGAACATTACTAGCTCTTCCAAATTTTTATTGCCTTCACCCTCCCCTAAGATAACCACTAATTTGTCTTGGGACACTATAATTTAGTACTGCCTGTTTTAAAACATTTATTCAAAAACATATTTTCCCTTCATTCATGTTAGACTAACACACATGTGTGCATGCACGCACAAGTGTAAAAGAGGAGTACCTCTGCAAAGTCTGGTTATGTTGCTGTCCCCTTCCTCCAGTTCTGCCCATTAGATCTTGAGCTCTTGCCCATATGCTTGGCATGTTTCAGGCCAACTGGGCTGGGGATTTAGTAGTAGTTGCCACATGGAATCTAGTTCCTCCTGTGTAGCGCTACACATTACCACTCTACCAGGGTGCCCAGTGCTGTCTATTTTTTGAAATGCCACAGTGCATGTGTATGTGCACGAGAGAAAGAGAGAAACATTCCCCAGTAGGGCCTGGTCATGCTGCAGTCCTTTTTCTTCCAGTTTTCCATTCCATCAGGATCCTGGGGATACAACTGACATGATTTTTAAGCTGCAGTAGCCAGGGCTTGAACATTGATCAGGCATGTGGGATCCTGTTTCCTCTGTATGGTGCTTCACTGTACTATGGGGCCCGCTCCAGTACTGCCTATTTTTGAACTTTATGTAATTTATATAAGTTG
Organism: Tupaia tana; assembly: GCA_026018925.1. NCBI lineage: Eukaryota > Metazoa > Chordata > Mammalia > Scandentia > Tupaiidae > Tupaia > Tupaia tana. The sequence goes on along the minus strand of JAKSZU010000009.1, from coordinate 57,045,246 downwards.
AATCATATAGTATCTACTTTTATGTATCTGGGTTCTTTCCCTTAAGCTCATGTTTGTGAGAGTCATTGTCTTGAGTATAACTGTAGTTTTTCATTTCATTGTTCTATAGTCAAGGTCAACCAACTGGTTCTGTCAAGGGCTGGCCAATAAATATTTTAGGCTTTGGAGGCCAGCAGGTGGCATAGTGGTAAGGGTGCAGGCCTCCCACATGGCTGACCATGGTTTGAGTCCTGGGCCTGGTGGCTTGAAACGCAGGCTGGGTGTGTGTGCGTGTGTGCCCAAGATCCAGCGAATGAATACAACCCTATGGCAAAAATTGCTCTCTTAAAAAAATATTTACAAATAAATAAATAGATACATGAATACAATAAAAGTTTAACATATTTTAGGCTTTGAGGGTTATATGGCCCCTGTTCATGCTTGTTCAACTCAGCTGTTATAGTACAAAAGTAGCTAGAGACCATAATATAAATTATTGAGCACAGATGCATTCTAATAAAACATTACTTAGAAAAATAGGTTTTAGGTTAGATTTAGCCTATGGGATGCAGTTTGTTATAAATACTATACATAATATAAATAGAAGCCTAGCCACGGTGGTGTAGGCAGTAGGGTATTGTTGCACAGTGCTGGAGCTACATGAAGGCCTGGAGTTCAGATCCCAGGCTGATATGAGCATACTAGGCATGAAAGAGTGGGCCTATAGTCCTGGCTGGCTTTAGATTCTGTGGCAAAAGTATCATGGCATGGTGTGACCCTGTTCATGGTGCCTATCTCTCTCATTCTCTCTCTCTCATAAAAGACATTAAAAATGGAATACTATGGTTTGATATCCCTTATATGAATATATACAATTAACTTACCCATTCAGATATTGGCAGATATTTGTGTTATGGCTATGAACACTCCTGTAGCATGTGTTTTTGTGTACATATGTGCACATTTCTGTTTGATATGTGGAATTGCTGCATTGAAGGGTATACATAGGATCAACTTTAGTAGTACTGTCAAATGGTTTTCCAAGGTGATGAATTAATTTACATCCCTACCAATAGTTATGCTTGTTGTCATTTGTTTTTGTCAGTTGTTTTAAAAGATATTTTCTTTACTAAATTAACATACACAAAACAAGATGGCATTTTTATTTTAAAAATGAAAACATTGGAGACCTCATGCATCAATTTATGTTTGCCTAATCACAACAGTACATATAGAAAATATGACACTTTAGCCTCTAATTTAACCAATTATTGTCCTTAATATTAAAATTCTAAAGGATCTGCACAGCGTAAGTTATGTAATTTATGTAGTGAGCTGATTTTCATTCTGAACAAATGTCTAATAGTAGCATTAGTGTAGCCATGCAGAACAAGGGAGAATATTAAAATCCTAGATAAGATAATTTCTGCACACATATTCTATTAATAGCCCTTTCCAAGGTTATCTATGACCTTTATCTTGGAGTCTAAATTCATAATCCTTTTATAAGATGTCATTTTCTTCAAACTTTTTGGTTTTGATACTACCTACTACTCATTCTTGCCTAAAATTCTGTCCTTGCTCCCTATCTTTACCCTGTTTCAATTTCCTAGCTTCATATCTTACAGCCCCAATAATTTTGCCTAATTCCTGAATTTTTTGTTTAAAACTCTTTGTTCTTCTTATTAAAAATTGCCTGCCTTGATGAGTTAATGTTATCAACCTTATTTGGATACTTTTAAATTTACATCTTCTGGTTTTACACTTTCAGATACCTAGAAGGTATCTTATTTCATCTCATCTCAAATTTAAATATTTAAAGTGAAATTCATAATATCCCTAATCATTTCTTTTCTCCTACTCTCAACATCCAAAGTGCCAACCTCCCTCTCTTTCCATTTAGCAAATGCAAGTAATAAGAAAGAAGTATTTTTATTAAGCTTCAGTAAGTAGCAAAAAATAGAATAGTTTCTCTTGTTGGTTAAATGGAAATAGAAGGAACGGTACATTTTTTACAGTTGTTGCTGGGAAACAAATTTGTTGCTGCATTCTAAATAATGTGAAATATTGTTAATTTTAATACTTGTTAACTTGCAGTCATAAGTTGGGACGGTTAAGCTTGTTAATTTTGGGAAATAATTTTTTAAATTTATTTTTTAACTTATATTTTTTTATTATTATTCATACATTAAATCACTATGCATCATTTAGATTGTGAAGAGACTTTACCCACCATGATATACACCTCAGTCCAGTCCAGTTGAGACCACCATACACATACTCGTCAACAGATAATAAACCTTATCTGTGTCCCACAAGTGTCTTACCTCTCCATTTCCTTCCCAAATTTCCTACGCTCTTTCCCACCCACACTCTCTTTCCACTTTGTCTCTAGTGTCCATTACAATTTTTAATACTTTTATATTCTCCAGTCTTTGAGTCTCTACCATAGAGTGCAGACAGTCCGTATATGTTAAGTGGAGACATGCAATATCTCTCCTTCATAGCCTGACTTCCTTTACTTAGCAACAAATCTTCCATATTTGTCCACTTTCTATCACATTCCAGGGCCTTGTTGTTTTTTTATGGCTGAATAGTATTCCATGGAGTATACGTGCTATATAATTAGTGTGAATTGACAACCCTCAGCATCGGAGAGAATTTTGTTAATTTTGGGAAATACTACTAAAGTAGTGCTAGATCATTCTACTTGAACAATGATTATAGTTTAATTCTTTTAGTCTTCCAAAAATAAAGTTAAATTATATGCTAAAATTTAAAAATAATTTATTCAGTATAAATAACTGAAAACTCTCATCTTGAAAAAGTAATTACTTTGAGTAGTAAGAAAAAGTCTGTCCTTATAGGGAGGCACTAATCTACTCTGAATCTAAATGTAGTTAGTTTAAAACTTTTGAGAAAAACATAATTTATCGGAGTGTCATTTTCAAATGTGGAGGCCCTTAATCTCATAGGGAATGAGGAGAGTCACTGAAGTTGTTTAATATTTCCTGACATGCTGCCATGAAGTAGAATAACACTGTAGTTTGTTTTCTGATGATAACCCTGGCAACCTATTAGGTTAAGGTAAAACAAGAACTATGTATTTATGTTTCAGGTATTGTTGTAGCAGCTTATGAGTACATTCTAGTGGAAACAGATAGGGAATATATATAGGTATAGATGTGTGTGTGTGTGTGTGTGTACACATTTATATTTTTTGAAGACTATATATGTATGTATTGGGTAGTCTCAAAAGTCATGATGTATTTTTTCTGTTTTTCTATTCAAAAATGTGTCATGACTTTTCTGATGACCCAGTATATACAGATATGGGAAGGGTCTTCAAAAAGATCATGTAAAATGCATATTATGAATAAACTATGCATAGATTTCCATTTCTTTTGGGGGGGGCACCAAAATTACTTCGTACTTCAACTTCATTTTCCACAAATCTTTTGTGTGGAATATGTGTATGTGTGTGTGTATTCACACATACATATATACACATATACATTGTTTATGCATACACATAGATACACACACACACATCACAGATTTAAGTAATATGGAGAAATTCATTGATTCAAGGTAGAGAGTATCGTGGTGGGAGGTTATGATTTTAAATAGGATTGATAGAGTAGGTCTCATTGAGAAAGTGATGTGTGAACAAGGTAAGAGAATGAGCAAGGGTATCTGGTATGGTATTTATTTAGTAGATATTTATTTATTTCTCACTTAATCCCTGAATGGATTCAGACCCAAACTAAAGTAAAACTTGATTCATTAACATCATCTCCATGCTAGGGAAAACTGCCTACTCTGGAGTGCTCTCTCTGGACTTCCGTTTGACCATTAGAGCTCTCACTGGAATGCCATGGTACCACAGTCATTCAAAGAGGAATATTTAATATTTCACTATAACGTTTTCACACCTCAGGAAATTGATTCATATTGAAAATAGCCCATCACTTCAGCCTCCTGCGTGCTAGTGTTCTAATCTAAAAATCAAACGAGAGTGTAGAGAAAGTGAGAAGTTTCACTGTAAAACCCTAGGTGAAGTATAGCTATTGTAACAGTGACTGTTTGGAAGTATTTCTTCTGATGTTATTATCTATTGAGTGGAATACTGCTGGGTATTTCTGGTTAGGTAAAAGGGAAGGCAGATAAGACCTTAGAGTAGCCCTCAAATCATATAGCGTAGGAAATTACCTTTTACAATTTATGTAGAATCTGCCCTTATTGCTGACTTTCTCATCATTCACCATCAGTGTAGTTGGGAACACTGGAAAGCATGGAAAGGGAAATTTGAATATGCTTTGAAGAGAGCTCTTAGTTTGCTGCTGCTAGTTATCATTGGAATAAATGCAGGTGTTGTTTTATAAAATGTTTGGTGATTATTCTGCACAGAAACGTAATACGAATTTTTGCTTCAGTATTCAGAATTATATAATCTATTTTGGGAATTTTCCTTTTACTTATATGTAATTTTACAGATAAATCCTCAGTTTTCCAATGTAACAATCTGTCACTGATATTCAAGGTAGAATATTGAAAAATTAAAGATTAGAAATGACATTTCATAGATTCTAGCTATATATATATATATGGTCCACTGTACTTTTGCCTAGTGTTTTGGCTACTGGTTTGAATTAAACCAGAAGTGCCAATTTAACATTTAACTCATTAATATTTTTGGTTAGCCAATTATATGTTTTTCTTCTGTAACAATGAAGGATAGGTGTGAATATCCTGACTTTCTGGTGAAGAAACTGGGCCACGCAAAAAAGTTAAGTAAGGCAGTAGGGCAGAGAACACAGGTGAATTCTCACAGGTCTAGATAAACAGATTTCAGTGTTAAAGAGGAATCATTAATAGTCTATTGTTAAAGATCAGTGGAAGTACATTAATATTTTAAAGAGTTTGTTTTAGCAAACAGCCATCTGTGAATTAGGTAATGCCAGACCAGTAGTTCAGGGGCTCTACCCAAGGGGCACTAGGGGAAGTCTTCTACTAGATAAACAGGGAAGCAAGGCCAGGAAGATGTTTGATTAAAGTGGTTTATTTTAGTGAAAAATCCCTACTTAGAGGTTAGTTGGTAATTTCTGATTGGTTAAGTTTACATTTCATTTTCCTTGAATATGATTGTTTACACTGAGTTGGATATCACTTTGTTTACATAAGAACCTAGGGTGCTAGAGTTGCCTTAGTTTAATGGCCTCCAAATTAACTTTAGCACTAGAAAACTGGGAAACAAAGTCTAGGATCCAGGAAAAGGACCTGAACTAAGAAAAAAATTCTTAAACAGAGGTCAGAGATGCTGGGCAGCAGAAAAAGAGTGCTAGAAATTCATAAGGGGACCAACAGTTAGCGTAATGGCTATGTCGCTGGACTCCCATGTAGTCGACTGCAGTTCGCGTCCTGGACCCGGTGGCTAAAAACTCACGCTGGGCATGTGTGCGTGTGTGCTCAAGATCCCGAGAGGAGAATGGAGGAGAAGGGATTGCAGCGTGGTCATCCCCCCTGGGGGGTGATTTCTCGCTTTCTGTCTCTCTGTCTCTCTCTGTCTGTCTGGCGAGTGCATACAATCTATGGCAAAAACCTCTCCAAAAAAAAAAAAAAAAAAAAAAAAAAGAAAAAGGAAATTCATAGGACTTACATGGTACTAAAAATTTTAAAGCCAAGGGCTTGCCTGCTGAGGAGCGTATTACTGCAGGAGGATGGGCCAGCTGGTTCTGTGGTATTTAAGGCTGGATCCCACATGGCCAAATTCATGGTTTGAGTTTCTAACTTAGTGACTTGAAAAATGCAATGGGTGTTTGCATGTGTGCCCAAAATCCTGAAAGGAGGGAGGACTGGGGAAGAGATTGTAGCATGATTTTCCCTCATGGGGGAGTGTTTCCCTATTTTCCCTCTCTCTCCCTCTCTTTGTCTCTCTCTGGCAAGCGAATCTCTTTCTGACCAATTTGCAAGCAAGTGAAAACAAAAACAAAAGAAGGACACTGAGAGGGGACCTGAACCATGAGGTTCAGATTGACAAGGGAGAACTCCCATATCTATTGTCTACTATACATGAGAGTTTGTGTTTAGAAACACCAAAACAAACAAACAGACAAACAAAACAAAACAAACAAAAAACAAAGTCTTCGTGAACCTTGAAAAAACATGAGGGCTTGGCCCACTAGCATAGCAGTAACACTCTGCTCAAGTGAAACTGGATCCATAGAGAAGATTATAGTTTGCTTCACTGGTGGACCTGTGCATACCACCATGTGCGCATGATCCTGGCTACCAGGAAGGATCGGGAGGATTACCTTGTTGAGGGTGCTTGTCTTCCCCCTTTCCTTCTCACACTGATGATAGAACTAAGGAAACGTAGAAAAAATTTTTTTTAAATGTGAGCCCTTTTTGAGGTTGATATTTTTTCTTATGAATGAAAAATAATTGTATACCAAAGAATATAAAAATTGGGTATTGTTTGGCTCATTCCTAAATAGGAAGATTTAGTTTCAAGACCTTTTGTATTATTTATTACTCAGGTTTTTAGGTACTTTAATATAGGTGCCATCTTTCCCATTCGATCAGTAAACAAAGAAAACCTCATCTGGCATTAATTGTGAACTTAAATGAGGCATGAATATGGAATAAATAAAGAATATAGATAAAATTTACAGAATGCCTGCAAATGCACAAATATCTGTATCATTTTAAAAATTAAACATTACTGTAAAGTCATAGTTACAAAAGGTTTTCTGCTGGGTAGAAGTAAAATTTTTGCACTTTCTTTTCCCATCCTACCTCATAGTTTGAATATATCGTCAAGGCTAGTTTAAATTTTGCTTAAAAGTTTACATTAAAAACATGTATACACTTTGGGACCAGCAGATGGCAGAATGGTTATGTTGCTGGACTCTCATGTAGTCGATCATGGTTCAAGTCCCGGAGGACATGGGGGCTTAAAATAAACCCTGAGCATGTGTGTGCATGTGTGTCCAAGATCCTGAGAGGAGAATGAAAGAGAAGGGATTGCAGCGTGGCCATCCCCTCAGGGGGGTGATTTCTTGCTTTCTGCGTCTCTGTCTCTCCTACAAGCTCATATGCCCTATAGCAAAAATCTCTCTTTGAAAAAAAAGTATGCACTTCTCATAAACATGGTAATGCTTAATTGTCCATTAAAGAAGACATTTCACATTTTCAACATGAACGCTTCTCTAAACATTTTTATTAAGCCATTTACTCAACAAAAGACGGCTTGCACAGCAAGCTATAGTGTAGTTGTTTTCAAGTACTACTCTGTCAGGAACTTAGGTAAAAATACATTTGAAATACCACATTGAAAAAAAAAAAACTTTACTAGATATCCAGCTAACACCAGAAATGATCACTGCCATTGGAGTGTAAGATTACAGTTTGAGTTCATGGCTTTTTAAAGATACCGCCGTAGTTTCTTACGTCATTTCTACCATTTTATCTTAGTTTTTCTTCTCTTAGTGATTGTTTTCTATTACATAATACCAGGGATCTCATTTTTATTCCTTTCTTCACTCAAAATGCATTTTTATATTACTTTGAACAATATCACATATTTATGTATTTTTAAAGTGTTTTAAGATGCGCCTGCTTAGTAAAAATGTTTTTAATTGTTTATGTATATGTTATTGATTGATATATAGGGCTGGCCAGGCTGCCTAGTGGTAAGAGAGCCAGATACCACATCCCATGTGGCTGGGGGGAATGATTAGAGTCCCAGCCTTAGCGATTTGAAAAACATGCTAGGAGCATGTGTCTATGCCCCAAATCCCAGCAGGGTGCAGAAATAGAAGAGAAGGGATTGGTGGTGTGACCATGCTCCATTAGGGTGTGCTTTGTCCCTCCCTCTGTCACTCTGTCTCTTTCTTGCAAGTTCATTTACCCTCTGGCAATTAAAAAAAAAGACGTATAAAGTAAAATAATATATTATTAAAATCTTTGAACACCTAGCCACCAATTTTGTTTCCTGATATTCCATGATAACCTCACATACTGCTCCATTAATTATTTAATGCAATCAGTATATCTTTCTTTCTTTCCATCCCCTTTCCCTTCTCCTCCTCTCATTCTCCATTCCAACTTTTCTGGGAGCTTTAATACTATTATCTTTCTTTTTCTTCTGAGTGCAGTAGTAGCTGTAAGTGAAGACTTATTCTTAAAGAAAGAAAAGGAATGTAAGAACGTTCTCTCTGTTTCAGAGTAGGACTAAATCAATATGTTGTCAGATTGCAGTGTTATTTTATATAGCTGTTTTTAAAATTGTGGTTAAAAAACCATCACATCATATGAGACCTACCTTCTTAACATTTTTAAGTGTATAATGCAGTATTGTTAAATATAGGTGCAATGCTCTACTGCAGATTTTTAGAAATTTTTCATCTTTCACTGTGGAACTTTATACCCATTGAACAGCTCCCCATTTGCCTCTCACTTCATCCCCTGATATCCATCTACCATTCTACTTCCTGCTCCAATAAGTTTGATGGCTTTAGATGTATCATGCAAATAGAATCCTTCAGTATTTGCCCTTCAGTGACTAGCTCATTTCACTTAGTATAATGTCCTTCAGATTCATACATACTATAGCATATGACAGGACTTCCTCCTTTGTATGAAGGAATAATACCCTACTGTATGTTTATACATTTTCTTTATCATTTCATTCATAGAGACCAAGATTTAGATTGTTCAGGTTGTTTCTACTTGCCTACTATGAATAATAGTACAACGAGCATGGAAATGCAAATATCACTTGGAATTTCTGGTTTCAATTCTTTTGGAAAAATTACCAGTATTTGGATTGCTTGTCCATCAGGTCGTTCTACTTTTTTTAAGGAACCGCCGTACTATTTTTTTTTTTTTAATCGTGGCTGCATTCCTGAACTCCAGTGTTACAGGTTTTGTTTTTCTGTTTTTATTTTGCCATAGGGTATGAGCATTCACTGGAGAGGAGAGAGACAGAGAGATGGAGAGTGGGGGATAGTCACTTAGCAATCCCTTCTTCTCCATTCTCCTCTTGGGATTTGGGGCATGCACATATGTGTGCCTGCAGTGATTTTCAAGATACTGGGTCTGGAATTGAAGCTGTGGTTGGCCATGTAGGAATCCAGCTACCTTAATCACCATGCCACCTGCTGGCCCCATGTTCCAGTTTTTTAAATAGCTTCACTAACACTTGTTATTTTCTATTTTATTTTAGATAATGTCCATTGCGACAGGTGTGAAATAATATCTTATTATTTTGATTTGCATTTACCTGATGGTTAGTAATATTGAACATTATCTTTTCATATACTTATTGGCTATACATATGTCTTCTTGGGAGATATCTCTATTCAAATGCTTTGCACCTTTATTTAAAAGGGATAGTTTTTAAAATATTAAGTTGTAGGAATTTCTTATATAGTTTTGATGGTAACTTATCAGATAGATGGCTTGCAAATATTTTCTCCTTTTCTTCATGTTGCCTTTTCACATTCTGCATGTTGCTTTCAATCACTAGATTTTTTCCTTTGATTATTTTTGTAGTGACATGCTTTGATACTGGTTTCATTTTCTTTTGCATATCTTCTATAGTTATTTTCTTTGTGGTTATTATAGGGTTATATAAAGCATAATTAAAGCAGTCTATTTTAAGATGATAACATTGTCACTTCAATTACTCATAAAAAGTCTACATTTTTTATTTTTCCACCCCACACACTATTATTAATGACACAATTACATCTTTTTATATTGTATATCCATTTACATATTTTATACTTACAATTATTTTTGTCTTTAACTTCTCTATCTTAAAAGTGATTTACACACCACCATTACGGTAGTCCATTTATCCTACTGGATCATCAGAAAAGTCATGGTTCATTTTTGCATAGAAAAATACATCATGACTTTTCTGATGACCCAATGCATTTGTCTGCATATTTACCTTTACCAGTGAGCTTTATAACCTCATGTGCTTTTGTGTTGGATTTTAGTGTTTCTTGTTATTTTATAGTTGAAGACAGTTTTGCCTAGTATAAAATTACTGCTCCGCAGTTCTTTTTTTTTTTTTTTAGCACCTCTAATATATCATTTCATTCCATTCTAGTTTACAAGCTTTCTGTTGAGAATTCCATTGACAGTCTCATAGATGGTTCCTTGTATGTGAAAAGTCATTTTTCCTTCACTACTTTCAAAGTTCTCCTTTTTTTACTTTTTGTTTTGTTTTGTTTTTGACAATTTGATTATACAGTATCTCAGCATGTGCCTCTTTGGGTTTATCCTAGTTGGAATCCTTTGAGCTTCTTGAATGTGGATGTTCATTTTCTTCTCCAGATTACAGATATTTGAAGCCATTATTTCTTTAAATAAGCTTTCTTCTCTGTTTTCTTCTTTCATTGTGACTTCCATAATACATAAATTGCTCTACATGATAGTATTCCATAAGTCTGTTAGGTTTTTTTCCCATTCCTTTTTTTTTTTTTTCCACTTCTGACTGGATAAATGACCTGTCTTAGAGTTCTCTGATTCTTTTGCTTGATCAAATATGCTGTTGAACCACCAGTTTCAGAGCTTATTTTTTTTTCACTTTGCTGAAATCCTTATCTTTTTCATTCATTGTTTTCCTGAATTCATAGAGATCTTTATGAAAATTGTTTGCATTTCATTGTTAAGTAATTTATATATCTCAAAATATTTTAGGGTCAGCTTCCAGACATTCGTTTTGTTCTTGTGACTGAACCATCTTTTCCCTGTTTCTATATGTTCGTTATAACTTTGTTTTGATATATGTACATTTAAAAAAACCAACACCTCTCTCAGTCTTTACAGATTGACTTTGAAGAGGGAAAGAACTTTCTACTCAGTCCAGGTAAAGATTCTGGGAGATGATTATTAATATTTTGTTAATCTCATACTTTCTTTCTTTCTGTGTTGTCCTTCTCCTTCACTGTGAGTTCTCTGAAGTAGGAGTGTGCTGCCTAAATCTTTTTTGTTCTCAACATCTCCCAAGCATTTCTAGTTTGCTGAGTCCTGCCAGTGCGTCAAGACAGGCAAAGCAGAAACCAGTCCCTCAGGCAACCCCTTGAAAAGCTGTAATATTGGATACACCTTCCACACTTTTCCTTTCTCATAGTGAGAAGCTCTGAGCTGTCAGCCTAAGTTTGCTGTACTGCAGGTCCTCTGCCAAGTCCATCACATTTGACAAAGCCCTACTAGCACACTGAGGCAGAAGCCAGTCCCTTGGGCATTCCTGTAAAAGTCAGAATATTTGACATACAGTTCAGTCTTCTCATTTCTTTCTCCAAGGAGTAGCAGGAGCTGGAAGTTTCCTCCTGACCTGTGGTGCTGTGTTTGTGGTAGGAACACCATACCAAGAGGGTGTGGCATATTTTCCTACTGGTTTTGATACAGCTGATTTACCACATATCAGTTGCAGAAGCTTAGTAAATGTTTTCTGAATTTCTCAGAGGGAATTGGTTTATGTATTGTTGTTGTTGAATCTCTCTCTAAAAGGTAGGAGGATCTGGGACTTTTTCAGCCACCTTGTTGATATGTTTCTGTCTTTTGCATCGATGCATGAAGTAATAGAGAATTAATTAAAGAAGGAAGAAGATGGTGGTTTTAGGATGAATTATGGTGAATTTTCAAATAGTCAAATAAGTATACTATATTTAAATGCAAATAGGGACCAGCAGATAGTGTAGTGTTTACGTTGCTGAACGCCCACGTGGCTGACAGTGGTTCCAATCCTAGACCCAGCAGCTTGAAAATCATGCCAGGTGCATGCGTATGTATGCCCAAGATCCCGGGAGGAGAATGGAGGAGAAGGAATTGCAGCGTGGCCATACCCCGGGGGAGTGATTTCTCACTTTGTCTTTCATGTTTCTGTCTCTCTGGTGAGCACACATGCCCTGAGGCAAAAACCTCTAAAAAAATGAATGCAAATAAAATCATATTAACTTTTGATAGATTTGTGGCCATCCTGGTCAATTTGGGATGCCATTACAAAGTACCATAGACTTGGGTGACTTGTAACAGGAATTTATTTCTCGTAGTTCTGGAAGTTGGAAATCTGAGGTCAGAGTGCTAATATGATTGGATTCTGGTGAGGCCTTCTTTTGGGTTACAGACTGTTGACCTCTTGTATTCTCACCTGACAGAAAGAATGTAAGGGAGCTCTCCAGGGTACCTTTTACAGAGGCCAGGTATCTACCCCATAAGGGCTCTACCATCATGACCTCATTGCCTCCCAAAGTATCTTCCCCAATAACGTCACACTGGGAGATTACTATTTTAACATATGAATTCAGGGGACACACAAACATTCATAACAAAGGAAAGTTTATAGTATATTCCCTCTTGGAAGTTACTTTAGTGTGTTAGCATATTATAACTCCTAATAAATTCTTGGTCATTCACAAGTGTATGTTACCAAGGAACCTCTTTTGGGGTCAGAGGAATAATACCTGCTAATATTTTGAGGCAAGGCTCTACTTTTCTACTGCCTACAATTAAGTAAATGTTGAAAGTTGTGTTTAAGTATAAAATAGTCCTAGACCACAGATGGTTATGTAAATTTAAATTAGTTAAAATTAACTAAAAGTAGATATTCATTTCCTCTGTCACATTAGCCATATTTCAAGCATTCAGTAACTTCAAGTGGTTAGTGACTGTTCTTATTGGACAAACCTGTAAGAAAGTTAACATATTTGGATCCCGTTTCTTACCTATATCCCATAACCTGAAAGAATTGTTTTTACTGATTTCTCATTTGTTTTTGTGTTTTTAGATTACACTGAAGAATGTTAGTACTAGCTTTTTTTTTTTTTTTTTTTTAGAAGTTTTTGCTATAGGGCGCATGCGCTTGCCAGAGTCAGAAAGCGAAAAATCACCCTGCAGGGGGGATGGCCACGCTGCAATTCCTTCTCCATTCTCCTCTCGGGATCTTGGGCACGCATGCACACGTGCCCAGCGTGAGTTTAAGCCACTGGGCCCAGCACTCGAACCGAGGTCAACTACATGGGAGTCCAGTGACATAGCCATTACTCCAACTGCTGGTCTCAGCACTAGCTTTCTAAAAATCTGACTACATTTAATGTAGCGATATTGTAGAAGACATTGTCTCTGCTATCACTTGTGCTCTGTATTATAAAAACTCAGATAAGATATTTTTTCAGTTCTAAAAGCTAAAAATCCTTTGCTGCCTTGAAAAGAACTGATTGTATTTTTTTTTTCTTTCATTTGAGCATCGTAAAACATAGATCTTTGTTTTAACGTTCTTCTTAATCTTGATATATTCTGGTTTTGTTAGTAGTCTGGGCTTTTCCATAAGGCTTCAGAATTAGACCAAACCTGTGCAAGTATGCATTTTGTTTCTAATTCAGTATTTGCAGCTCATGGTATGTTTATTCGTCTATTCATTTTTTCATTGATTAATTCAAGAAATATTTAGGGGGTGTGTCCTGTGTACTGAGCACTCTTCTAGGTACTGGAGACATCATATCAAACCAAGCATACAAAAAATTTCTTCCCTCAAGGAAGTATTATTTTAGTGATATTAAACTTAAATTCCAGTTCAGTAAACTCTTAATTTTTGAGGAGATTAGAAAGAGAGAATGGGCAAGGTCTGTAGTGCAGCAGTTAGCTTGTTTTGCAGCAGAGCAGCTGGATCTCACCTGGCCAACCAGGGTTTGAATTCCAGCTCTGGTAGCTAAAAAAGTAGGTAGAATAGATGTGCTTATGCCCAGGATCCTGATGGGCTAAAGAATTGGAGGAAAAAAGATTCAGTGTGACCACACCCTGTTATGTGTGTGTGTGTTCAGTGAAGGGTGGGAGTGGGCAGGGGAGTGTTCTCTCTCTCCCTGCCTTCATGTGCATGCTTTCTGCCATTAAAATTTTGAGAAGAGAAATATTTTCTCTTATTGCCACCTCCTCTGCACATACACTAAAAGTTGTTTAATTTCCATGGCTTATTTTTACATTGTGGCAAGGAGAAATGAATAGGCTAGTTTTAACTGGGAGGCAGAGGCAAGAACTCCTGTCCAACCCTCATTGTATTCAAAATATGGGTAAGAAAATGATGATTAGAAATATAGTTTGTTTATCCTAAAATATTTTGGGATCAAGTTTATGTTTAAAATAGGTCATAGTCTCAGAGACCTTTCCAGTTCATAGAAATAATTATTCATAGTTCATTGGTTTAAAAAATAAACAAAAATATGAACCAGTTAAACATATCTGCTAAAAATATTAAACAATTAGTATATCATAATGTTCTAAATGCCAGGGATAGATAGAGCAGTGAACTAAACAACAAAAATCCCTGCTCTCTTGGAATTTGCAGTAGAAGCCATATGAACAAGTAATTAAGAAAACAAGACAAAAATAAGTGCTATAGAGAGAATTAAAATGGAGAAAGATGATAGTAATGGGGAGAATCATTTAAATTGATACTCAGAAAAGGCTTTTCTGATGTAGTGATTTGTAATCTGAAACCTAAATGATAGGAAGAATGCAGCCATGTGAACATAAGAAAGTCCCTTCCATGCTGCACGAACTTTAAAATCAAAGTCTTAATGTTGGAAAGAACTAGGTATTGTAGCAAAACCGGAAGAAAGCCAGTTTGGGTGTGAAGTGGTGTGCGGGCCAAGGGAGTGGAGAATAGGTCACGGAGTGAGGTACAGACCAGATCAACTAGAGCTGTTTACATATACCAACTGAGCTAAAATTGCTATTCATCCCTAAAATAAAACCAATTCTTGAATACTTTCCAGCTGCTTGTAAACGAGAAGGGAATTCTAATAGTTTAGGCTTCACTTAGTACTAAGCACAGGCAATCTCATATTCCAGTCTTTCAATTGGTTTGTTTTGTGTTCTCTCTTGCTCTTTTTCCTTCTGGTGAAACAGCAGAACCCACTGACTTTTGCTTTACTCTAGGTTTCAGTCCCTGACTTCCTGTAGACCTTCAGCCATGGTGACAGGGTTTGGGAGTAAGGCAGGAAGTCCAGAGCTTTCTAATGATTGGGTGACTATGTAATCAATGATGATTTTAATCATATCTCACAGGTGACTCAACAATTTACCATTTTGAAGTTATAAAACAATTAGAATTAAAGTAAGATCTCTAAGAATATACTGATAGCTCTTAATTTTTAATTTTTTTGTTCTTTTAAATTACTTTATGGTTGAAATGCAACTTTGCCATCTTAAATCTACTATCAATCACTTTCTCATAATTTTAAGACTTGAGCATTTATTTGGGTTGTATTATGTAGCTTTTATGGCCTTTGAAAGAGAGAGACAGAACATAATTCTGATAGTTTACTGTCATTAATACTGGTACTGGGGCAAGGAGATGGCATAGTGGTTATGTTGCTGGACTCCCATATGGCCAACTGTGGTTCAGGTCCTGGACCTGGTGGCTTGAAAATCATGCCAGGCATGTTTGCATGTGTGCCCAAGATCCTGAGAGGAGAATGGATTGTGGCATGACCATTACCCCTGGGGATGATTTCTCTCTTTCCCTGTCACTTTCTCTCTTTGTCTCTTTCTCTCCCTGGAGAGCACACGTACCCTACGGCAAAAATCTCTGTAAAAAATTAAAAAAAAAATAAAACAGCTAATAATGGTACTGGGTCTGAATTTTAGCTCTTAGAAAAGTTACTTGCACTTTGGAAATACTTTAAAGATGCATTGAACTCTTTTTCTAAAGCTCTGTAATCCATTTATATATAGAAGAGATAGTAGCATATGTCTCCCACATACAAGGCTCACAACAGGCAAAATTCTATATGTCTGCTTTAGATTTTCCTGTAGGATATATTGTTTTGGCTGCTTTTAAAACATCAAATACATACCTGCTGGTTGTGATTTTTTGTCTTTAGTTTTTGAAAGTTTCTGTATTACTCTTTCTTATATTACATATAGATTATAAAGTGCAGTTATGTCTTACAAAAATAGGGATCTTGTAGCCCTTTTGACAATAAGAAACCAACAAATTCACATTGAACGCTGCTCCTCCTCTGTATTGTCGATTTATCTCAATAATATAAAAATGAGCATTATACAATGATACAACTTTAAAATCAAGTAATATTGTACTTGGTTTACTAAACACTGTGCTCTTTTTCTACCTTCCCTGTACCTACTGGGTTTTTGAAGGGTTGTGCATGAAATTAAAAGGAACATAAATACAGAAATTGAACCCCATAATTGTGTGAATGAAAGGCATTATGTTAACTTAAATGTGGATCTGATGTCTTTGAGCAGACAGACACTGTAAAATTTTTATGAGAAAGATTGGTGGCTAGTACTCACAACTTCTGTTATTGGTATATTTTTGAGAATGAAATGTACCAGAGAGAGGAAAAGCTATAGCAAGAAAAGTTTTTGTTGTTTTTCTTTTTAATTTTAGAAATTATATTAGAGGCATTTCAAATCAGTACAGAAAAGTGTTGCTAGAACAACTGACAAAGTATTTCGGAAAAATATAGATACAGTCACAAGAATAATTTCAGAATAGTTAAAAGAGTTGGGCTTAAAGATAAATATATATCAAACTAGAGCAGAAAATATTTACTTGGTCTTGAAATAAGAACAGTTCTGTAAAAATCAAAACAAAAGTAGAAGATATCAAAGAAAAAATATTTTTGACTGTATACAAATCAGGAATTTGTAAATCAAGAGTTATCATTAATATTACGAAAGGATAAGTGATTAATTTGGAACAACTTTATAAAATCTTGATAATGGAGGGGCCAGCGATGGCTTAGTAGTTAAGGTGCTGGACTCCCACATGGTTGACCACGGTTCAAGTCCTGGACCTGGTGGCTTAAAACTAATGCTGGGCATATGTGTGTGCATGCCCAAAATCCCAAGAGGAGAATGGAGGAAAAGGCATTGTAATGTGGCCATCTCCCCTGGGGGGGTGATTTGTCTCTTACTGTCTCTCTGTCTCTCTGGTGAGTGCATGCATCCTACAGCAAAAATCTCTCTCACAAAAGAAAAAAAAGAAAGAAAATATTAATAATGGGTCAATATCTTTATATATGAGTATTCTTACATAGCAACAAGAAATATAAATACCTATGTTTAGTCAAGGTTTTCAAGGGAGACATATTGTCTGGTACTGGTCCATGGCCTGTTAGGAACAAGGCCACATAGGTTAGTGGCATGTAAGTGAGTGAGTGAAACTTGATTTATGTTTATAGCTGCTCCCCATCGTTCCTCTTAACTGCCTGAGCTCTACATCTTGTCAGATGAGCAGTGGCATTAGATTCTCTTAGGAGTGCCCAGATGGGCCCGTCTAGTTACAGGAAAACAAACTTGTGGCTCCCACTGATTCTGCATTACACTATATAGTTATTTCATTATGTATTACAATGCAACAATAATAGAAATAAGTTGCACAATGAATGTCATGTGCTTGAGTCATCATGGAACCATCTCCTCATACCAGTTTGTAGAAAAATTGTCTTCCATAAAACCAGACCCTGGTACCAAAAAGCTTGGGGACCAATAATGTAACTCACAGTCTGAGGCTGAAAGCCTAAAACTTGGGGCCTGATGGTATAAATTTTGTATCCTGAAGGCAGACAAGCCTTGAGTTCTGATGTCTGAGGTAACATCAGAAGAATGCTATCTTGCTCTGTCTCAGAGGAGACCTATTTATCTTCCATATTTATTCTCTCTGAGCACCTTGTTGATTGGATGACTCCTGCCCACATTATGAGTGGATCTTTTACTCAGACTACCTTATTAATCCCTTCTGAAAATACCCCCATGGACCTACCCCAAGTAATGGTTCTTCTAGATATTCCTTAGTCTAGTCAAGGTGACCCCCCAAACTAACTACTACAATATCCTAATAAAAATGTGAACAAAGGTAATGAACATAATATTCACAAAGTGTGAATTATACGTATGATGTGCAAAGTATGTATGATATGTATGGGTGGGCTTACGTGGGTGTGCATATGTTCCGCCTTATTAGTAATAAGAGAATGCCTATGAAAAGGGTGGTAGAGTTTAACAGACAAAAATGATCTAAAACAATTATCTCATTTGTAAGGGTACAGAGAAGCATGCATTCTTCTTATTTCTTGATGGTTTATTTGTAAAATGGTAAAACTTTCTAGAAGGTAGTTTAGCAGAATGAAACATAAGGAATGAAAATGTTTATATTGATGTCTAGCCATTCCATTTCTCTAAAAATTTCTTAATGAAGTGGGTATATATCTATATCTATCTATCTATCTATCTATCTGTCTATCTATCTATCTATCTATCTAAACATAATTTGTACATGGATGCTCACTGCAGCATTCTTTTTATTTTTATTTTAGGTTTCGCAATAGGGCACTTATGCTAGCTGGAGAGAGACAGAGAGATACAGAGAGGGAATGTGTGAAGTCACCTCTGTGGGGATGACTATGCCACAGTCCCTTCTCCTCCATTCTCCTCTCAGAATTTTGGGCACACACTCACCCATGCCTGGTATGATCTTCAAAGAGCCAGGTTCAGGACTAGAATCTTGTTCAGCCATGTGGGAATCCAATGTCTTAAGTACTAGGCTACCTGCTGGCCCCAGCATTGTTTCTAATAGTGAAGAATGAGAGCACGATTGCCCAATAATAAGGGATTTAGAAATAATTATTACATGAGAATTTAAAGCAATATATATTATATATAAGATATTCATGATATGTTGTGATACAAGCAGAATATAAAATGTATATACAGCATTTAGTATGACCTCAATTTTGTTTAAGAATTACATCACATAGGAAATAGATAAAAGTACATGATAAAACATTAACAGCAATTCTCTGTAAATTATGTTGATTTTTATGTTCTTCTTTTGTGTTAACTGTTTTTTTTTTCTTCCAAATCTTCAACAATGAACTTGTATTAGCTTTGGAAAGAGTCCAAAAGAAAAAAATGATAAAGAAGATGGAGTTAAAGTATATTATCTTTATTTGTAGTGTTCACAGTGTAGCAATTATTGATAGAATTTATAAACTATTTCTGCCTTATTTATCAACTTTGAGTTTAGCAAGAGGAACTATTATTTAAATTTGATTTCCTTTATAGAAGATATAAATATATTTTCTATTTTTGTCTTGATGTTGGGGAAAAGGGTGAAGGAAACCACAGCACTTCTTTTAACTATCACTTCTTTGAGATATTAAAAAAAGATAAACATTGTTGGTCCAGCAATAGTGGCACACACTGCTAAATGCTGTGCTCTCCAGTTTGGGACCCCATGGGAGGCCCAGGATCAAGTCTTGTTCCCACATTAAAAAGGTTCGACACGGTGGTATGCACCTGTAATCAAAATGATTTGAGAAACTGAGGCAGGAGGATTGGGAGCTTGAGGCTGACCCAGGCAACGTAGGGAGACCCTTTCCAAAAGAGTTGCATTGTATGTGGTAGCACATTCTTGTGGTTCCTCATTACTAGGGAGGCTGAAGTAGGATGATTGCAAGACCCTGTCTTAAATGTCTTAAAAAAAAAAGACAAATAATGTTGTATATATCTTGT
Organism: Tupaia tana; assembly: GCA_026018925.1. Taxonomy (NCBI): domain Eukaryota; kingdom Metazoa; phylum Chordata; class Mammalia; order Scandentia; family Tupaiidae; genus Tupaia; species Tupaia tana. The sequence goes on along the minus strand of JAKSZU010000009.1, from coordinate 57,025,710 downwards.
TGGTTTGATTAAGGGAAAATACAGAGATATGTAAGTATTTCCACCTTTTTGTCCACACACTGATCATTTTAGTCACAATCAGTATTCAGCTTTAGACAGGTCATGATATTAGTAAATGTATTTTGATCACATTAGCAGGGTCTTATATTTGTGGAGTCTATAACGATAATGAATTAAGTGGGGGATACCATTTAAAAATAGATTTGTAGCCAGGTCTTGTGCTTTTTTAATAGGCTGGGAAGCTAAAAATAACGCCTTGTAAGGGAAAAAAATTACAAACAGATGAAATTTAACTGAGTACCAGACATTCAAAGTTGATGAGCACACATGGGGGAAATTGTATGTCCTTAAATTATCAACATATTGGAAATGAAATGCTTTGGTACAGATGTGAAGAGTAAAAGAAAAACAAGTCTGGTAGCTGGGAACATCTTTCCATCTGTTCTTTGTATTATAAGTAAAGGTCCCATTGTCCAAGCTCTTGGCAATAAACTCTTAAAAACAAACAAGTAAATGCTTCACAATGTCAGGTTTAGATAATGTATTCAGCAAGAGATGATAACATCATGTATAGTTGTAAGGGACAAATATACTCATTTAATTTACCTACAGATGTTTATTGGGATGCTTTTCCCTCAAAGTGATTTTGATTTTCTCAAAAGACCAATCTCATGAGCCATTTAAGAAAATGTCAGTTGATTTGCATATATAAACAATTGGGTCCATGAACCATATGTATTTATCCCCTAATTATTTATGTAAAGGTTTAAATTGAGCATTCACCACATATTACAAACCTATGCTGCATATTAGCAAATGCATATCATCAAAGACTGCTGCTTTGTTTAGGTATATCTCTTAAGGTGAGACATTTAATCTTTTTGTGTTAGTTTATATTTTAACTAAAATAAGCTTTGTCTTTCTTCACCAGTATTAAATACCCTTCTAATACTTTTTTTTTTTTTTGAGAGGTTTTTGCTATAGGGCATGTGCGTTTGTCAGACAGACAGAGAGAGACAGAAAGCGAGAAATCACCCCTGAGGGGGGATGGCCATGCTGCAATCCCTTCTCCTCCATTCTCCTCTCGGGATCTTGGGCACGCACGCACACGCGCCCGGTGTGTTTCAAGCCACCGGGTCCGGGACGCGAACCATGGTCGACTATGTGGGAGTCCAGCGACATAGCCATTACGCTAACTGCTGGTTCCCAAGCTTAAATATTTTGTGAAACACAGTCTTGTACTTGGACATATTCTTGACTAAATATTGTATAAAGCATAGAATGATCCATTAAAATGAAACATTCTTAGAAAAGAAAACCAGGTAATGGTTAATCTATATCATAGTTGAAGCCTAGTTTTAATTCATACCCCTAATATTCCAAGTTCTCTCTATTATCCATTATCTATATAACACTTTTATAATAAGACTTGAGGAAGTTATTATAAGGATTTAAAGAGAAAAAGCAGACCAAGGGCTTGAAAAAGATTCTCTGAATAGCAGATTGGCAGAGTTAAGGAAGCACTTGCAAAGAAAACATAATTGTCTATTACATATGTATTAAAATGTAGTTCATTTGAAGAGAGCATGTTAAGTTTAAAACTAATGAGCACCCCAAAAGGGCTATCCAAAGGGCTACTTTCCAAGGGATAGAAAAACCAATTGTTTTTGGAGGGACAATTCCTACTTAGACCAATAAGTTAATGCATGTCAAACTTTTGGTTTTAGGGCTCCCTTACACTCTTTTTTTTTTTTTTTTTTTTTTTTTTTTTTGAGGGGTTTTAGCTACAGGGCGCATGCGCTCGCCAGACAGACAGAGAGAGGCAGAGAGACAGAAAGTGAGAAATCACCCCCACCCCTCGGGGGGATGGCCATGCGGCAATCCCTTCTCTTCCATTCTCCTCTTGGGATCTTGGGCACGCACGCACATGTGCCCGGCGTGAGTTTTTAAGCTACTGGGTCCAGGACTTGAACCGCGGTCAACTACATGGGAGTCCAGCGACATAGCCATTACGCTAACTGCTGGTCCCTACACTCTTTCTTTTTAATTTATTTTAAAATTATGTATTTACTTTTTGTTTCTATTTTTTTAATTTGTATTTAGTCACCATACATCTTTAGAGTGTGCAAAATGGTTTTGCCCAGAATGAAAACAGTGCAGATTGGTGAAGTATAGATATTACCATGTACATTATCAACAATAGTTAGCTTTTTATTTTTGTATCTAATAAAATTTTTTCCCTGATCTTTTACCTTCCCCCCTTCCTTTACTGTCTCTAGTACCTTAATTGCCCCCCCTGCTATTATACCTTCCAGTCTTTAAGCTTCTGCCATAGAGTGCAGACATTAGGTATGTATTTACCTTTTTTTTTTTTTTTTTTTGGAGAGGTTTTTGTTATAGGGTGCGTGCGCTCACCAGAAAAACAAGAGAGAGACAGAGAGACAGAAAGCAAAAAATCACCCCCCGGGGGTGTGGCCATGCCGCAGTCCCTTCTCTTCCATTCTCCTCTCGGGATCTTGGGCGTGCATGTACACACGTCCAGCGTAAGTTTAAGCCACCGGGTCTGGGACTCAAACCGTGGTCGACTACATGGGAGTCCAGCGACATAGCCATTACACCAACTGCTGGTCCTAATATGTATTTACTTTTAAGACAGAGTCTTGCTACATCATGATCCTCCTATCTCCACTGTGCAGCTGGGACCTCAAGCACAGACCACTTCACTCCGTTCTCTTTTAGACAGGGTCTTGCTTGCTATGTTGCCCAGGCCAGCCTCAAGCTCACAGTCCTTCTGCTGCTGCCTCACAAGTTGCTGGAATTACAGGCATATCCCACTGTGTTTGGCCTTTATGTAGGACCAAGAATCAAACCCAGACCTTTCATATGATTCTAGCCTACAAAGCAAGTATCTTAGAAGTGTATGCCCTGTGTTGGGTCCCCTTTATTCTCTTAAAATTACTTAGTGTACTTTAGATATATTACTATTTTCTGATTTAATTTAAGACTGAGACATTTTTAAAACATATGACTGTTTAGGGGCACACACTATTTGTCATCAGAGTGATGATATCATCCTAGATTGTGAGGCCTCTGGAAAGTTCCATTGTATACTTGTGAAAAAATGGGAGCAAAAAAGCCAAGTAACTTCTCAGTACTATTATGAGAATAATTTTAACTTTACATTCATCCCTGAGAAGGTCCCAGTAACACTCTGGAGTCCTTTGACCACACTTTAAGGACTCATGCTTTTTTGGGAACCAGCAGTTAGCGTAATGGCTGTGTCACTGGACTCCCACATAGTCGACCGCGGTTCGCGTCCCGGACCCGGTGGCTTAAAACTCACGCTGGGCGCGTGTGCGTGTGTGCCCAAGATCCCAAGAGGAGAATGGAGGAGAAGGGATTGCGGTGTGACCATCCCCCCTGGGGGGTGATTTCTCGCTTTCTGTCTCTATGTCTCTCTCTGTCTGTCTGGCGAGCGCACGCGCCCTATAGCGAAAAACCTCTCAAAAAAAAAAAAAAAAAAAGAACTCATGCTTTTTCACAGTAGTTGACATACATTGACCCAGGTAGGAGAAGAGCAAAGCTTGAGACAGAGATGAGACTATTAACTAGAATTTTGTCCTTTTCTCATCTCTGCTTTTATCTGAGGGAATGAATTTCATTCTCTCCAACTGAAGAAAGGCTTTTCGATTTGGTAGAAGTCTTGGTTATCAGCAGCAATGGGAGCAGTCACATTGGGTGTACAGCTGTCCCGATTCATATATCTGAATACCAGTGCCTGATGTGATGCAGTTTGCCATATATGGATATGGGAGATGTTTTGACTAAATAACTTTGGAAATTTTGCATGTTGTGCACCTTCTCCTTCCCTTTGAGGAATCATAGTGCACATTAATGTATTAAATAAAATGTCCTGTAGTAGAAAAAATGATTAATTAAAGTGAACTCACTGTTTTAAAATCTTAGGTGATTCCAGTCTTTATCTTCATCTCACGAGATGCTAGTAGCCCATAAAAGAATTTGTTACATCTTGATTTGGATGGTACATATATTTTAAGATTTTGCCATAGGGCATGTGTACTTACTGGAGAGAGACAAGGGAGGAAAAGTAAGAAGATAGTCACACCACAGTTCCTTCTCCTCCATTCTCCTCTTGGGATTTTGGGCACTCACGCACATATGCCTGGAATGATTTTCAAGCTGCCAGGTCTGGAGCTCGAACTGTGGTCAGCCACGTGGCAATGCCTTAGCCACTACACGACCTGCTGGCCTCGAATAATATAAAATTTTGAGTTCATTTTTATATTATAGAATTTTCTACTCCCATTTCCATACCAGAAAAGTTGCAAGTTATGTGAATAAGGAAACAAACTACAGAAATTTATACAAATATGCTTCATTTGACAGCAGCTTGTTTTTGCTGGGGAAAATTGTGCCTAAATACTATGTTTAGATTTTGGGGGAAGTATAAATAGGTAGATAAATGAAATCTGAATCTGAACACATTCTACTTACACTTGCACAGTGCTACAGATTGAAGAAAAATATTATTACCTTAATATGTATTATCAAAAGGTCTTTGATAAAATTCATTATGCCCTCTTATTAAAGATAACAGAAATATTTATTTCCTTCACATAATAAAAAGTATATACTACAAACCAAATGTCATTGCTATGTTTATTGGTATAACAGTTTTAAGAATTCCCGTTAAGGAGTAAGACTAGTATGTTTACCGTCCGTCACCAGTACATTTCAGCCATTTTTGTTTTCTTTTTTGGGTGAAAGGGACAGTGTATATTAGCTACATTGGTACAAGAGAAAGAAGTACATATAGACCCTGATGTATAATGGTTTGACTTAAAGATTTTTTGCTTTTATGATGGTGAAAGAATAATAAGCATTCAGTAGAAACTGTACTTGGAATGTCCATCAGTCATTCTGTTTGTACTTTCATTATGGTATTCAAAAATATTACATGAGATATTTAACATTATAAAGTATGTTTTGTGTTCAATGATTACACCTAATTGTGAGCTAATCTAATGTTCTGAGCACATTTAAGTTAGGCTAAGCTAAGCTGTGATGTTTGGTAGGTTAGGTGTTATTAAATACATTTTCACCTTAAGCTATTTTCAATTTATGATGGGCTTATAAGGATGTAACCCCATTATAAGGATCATCTTTACAGAAATTATAAAAGAACATGTGAATTTTTGCAAATTATGTAAATATTTGATAACAAAATAATATGTCAAAGTTAGTTGCATTCCTGTATACATATAATGAATTAAATGGTTTTCTAAAAATAGACTGAAAATAAACTTTAACATATGTGGGACTAGCAGAGGTTTTTGATCTCACTAAAGATCAATTATTCAGTTTCCTAAACTCATTCTTTTTCTTTTTAATTGATAGAAGGCACACATGCTTACCAGACAGAGAGAGATATGACCACTCAGTGGAGTATAGTCACACCACAATCCTTTTTTCCCCCACTTGTTCATCCTGTCAGGATTTTGGGCATGCATGCACACATGCCCATTGTGTTTTCCAAGATGCTGGGGGTCTGAACTTGAATTGTGATCACCCATGTCGGATGCAACTCCCTATGCACAGGTCTTAACTACTGGACTACAAGTCAGCTCCCAAACTTGATTTGATAAAAGGATCATAACCAAATTGAATGCTGCATTAAGACTGAATGAAAAATGTTTGCAACACATGTGACAAGGAGCTCATGATCTTAATATACAAAGACTTCATAAAATAAATACAGGGAAATTAAAGTCCTAATTTATAAGATAGCAAAGTCCCTCAATAGGAAGTTTACAACTAAATAAATACAAAATAAAAATAATGAATATATGAAAAGGATTTAACTTAAGATAGAAACAAATGGAGATTAAACCAACAGTGACATAACACTGTAAAATACCTATCAAATTGGCAAGGTTTAAAACATTTGATAATAGTGTAAAATATAGTATGACAAGCAAATACTCTTGGCATCAGTTTTCTCTTCTGTCATCTTTTTTGGAGTGCAATTTCATAATAACTACCAAAATTTGGGCCAAAATTCTAGTTCTTGGGATTTATCCTACACTAATCCTATTTAAATATGTGAAGATGGTGTACAAGAATTTTGGATGCAGTATTGTCCCTCAGTGAGGATTGGTAAAATAGATACCCTGGCTCAGTGTGCTTTAATCACAGTAGCCTTCTTTCTGTTTCTAGAATATATGCCATTGTTTCCACTTTAGGGCCTTTGTACTAGATATTCCCTCTACTTGAATACTTGTTCCCTAGGTTTTTCCTTGACTGGCTCTTGTCATTTAGGTCTTGCTTAAGTATCACTTCCTCAAGTAAGACTTTCCTACTTTTCTTCCAAAAAGTAGTTCCTAGTCCCCATCTATTACTCTGTTTTATTATCATCACAGTAGCTATCACTATTTGCCATTAAAATTTTATTTTTCTTTAGGGACCAGCAGATGGCGTAATGGCTATGTCGCTGGATTCCCACACAATTGACTGTGGTTCGAGTTCCGGACTGGGCAGCTTAAACTCATGCCGGGTGTGTGTACATGCATGCCTAAAGTCCCAAAAGGAGAATGGAGGATAAAGGATTGCGGTATGGCCATACCCTCTGAGGCTTGGTTTCTAGCTTTCTGTCTCTCTGTCTCTCTCTATCATTCTGGTGAGCGCACATGCCTCTCTTTAAAATATATATTTTTTTCTTTATGATAGAGTATGTGCATGTGCATGAGAGAGAGAAAGAGAGAGTGAGAGAAGAAGCCTTCGTGGAGTTTGGTCACGCCATGACCTTCTTCCTTCAGTCCTTTATCCTGTTGTATCTTGGGCACTCTTGCATGTGCCCAGCAAGTTTCAGGCTGATTGGCCTGGTGATTCACACCTCATTTGCCATGTTGCTTCTGTTGAGCAGTAAGTATGTCACTGTTGTGCCATAGAGCCAGCCCTGCTATTTTTTTTTTGTATGTTTATGTATAATCCATTTCTCTGGTATCTAGAAAGGCAGTGTAAGTACCTTTAAAAAGCATTGGTTCTGGGGAACCAGCAGTTAGTGTAATGGCTATGTCGCTGGACTCCCACGTAGTCGACCGCGGTTCGCGTCTCGGACCCGGTGGCTTACAATTCACGCCGGGCGCGTGTGCGTGCGTGCCCAAGATCCCGAGAGGAGAATGGAGGAGAAGGGATTGCGGCGTGACCATCCCCCCTGGGGGGTGATTTCTCGCTTTCTGTCTCTATGTCTCTCTCTGTCTGTCTGGCGAGCGCACACGCCCTATAGCGAAAAACCTCTCCAAAAAAAAAAAAAAAAAAAAAAAAAAAAAGCATTGGTTCTGGAGCCCTAGCTGATTAATCTAGATGAATTTCACTTTATCTGTAAAACTCGAGGTTAGACTAGAATCTACCTTATAGAATAGTTAGACTAGAATCTTCCTTATGTTTTGGGAACAAAATAAACTTGAATATCTAGTACTTAAAGCAGTATCTGGTACATGGCAGACACTCATAAAATACTTGTTGACCAAGTGAATTAAATGACCATTTATTCAGCTAAAACAATGTCGTGAAATCATTTCAGTAAGTGAGTGAGATCCGCATGTGCCAATATGACTCTGTTCCAAAATGTAATAATAGTAATGAGACTAGGCTAGGATACACTGTGATGTTAACCTAAAAATCTCAGTCTCTTGAGGCCAGTCCATGGCCTGGTGGTTAGGGTGACTGGATCCCACATGGCTAACAATGTAGTTCCATTCCCAGACCTGGCAAATAAAAAACACAGCAGATACATGTGTGCTGGAAAACCTTGAAAGGAGAGAGATGGCGGAGAATAGCAACCGTCTCTCTCTGGAGAGTGTACATGCCCTCTGGCAAATTAAAAAAAAGAAAGTCATTGTCTTTAAACAACAAAGGCTTATTTCTTACTCATACTAGAAGTCCATCACATGTCAGTGAGGGTCTTTGTCCCATGTTAATCTCATTCAGGTGCCACCATATGGCAAAAAGGAAGTAGAAGATGCAGAATGGCTTCTTAGATGCTTTTATATAGAAGCCCCATCTTTCACTTCTACTCACACTGCACTGGCCACAGTAAGTCACATAGCCACATCTAACTTCAAAAGGTGGGGAAGGGAACCAGCAGTTAGCGTAATGGCTATGTCGCTGGACTCCCACGTAGTCGACCGCGGTTCGTGTCCCGGACCCGGTGGCTTAAAACTCACGCCGGGCGCGTGTGCGTGCGTGCCCAAGATCCCGAGAGGAGAATGGAGGAGAAGGGATTGTGGAGTGACCATCCCCCCTGGGGGGGGATTTCTCGCTTTCTGTCTCTATGTCTCTCTCTGTCTGTCTGTCTGGCGAGCGCACGCGCCCTATAGCGAAAACCTCTCCAAAAAAAAAAAAAAAAAAAAAAAGGTGGGGAAGGTGCAATCCTATCATGTCCCTCTAAGGACGAGAACCTGAAGTGTTATTAATGAACAGTTATTAACTACAATATGATAATAGAGAAAAAGGTACAAAAGAGTAGGTATAGGAAGAACATGTTCTATTGTTGAGTATTTTGGAAAGAAAACAAGTTTATTAGTTGATAAACAGTTATTTATAGAGTTTCTGTTATTTAATCAACACTATAATTTTGTGTGGAGAATACAGAGAAAAGTATAAAATATCTTTATTTCAAACAAGTTTAAAATTTATAGTTTGATATACTGAGAGGTTAATAGGATGGTTGAAATGGAGGTTAATAGGATAGTTGAAATGAACTTTAAAGGATGTTCCTTGGAGATGAACAAAAGTAGAATTAAAAAAAATGTGGAAATGAGGAAACTGTCCTAATCAAAATGAGGGAGTATCCTTGGAAATAAGGGAATGAGAACAGAAATAATAATAATATCAGCTAACATTATTTGAACACACATTGCATGCTGAACAGTATTCAAGTGCCTTTAGTATATGAACTAATTTAATTCTCATAACAACGTTCCCTGCCAACTACAGAAGAAATAAATCTTCCCCTCGCCTATGGTCACCTGGGCTGACCCCAGGAGGGTACTGAAAGATTGGATGAAAGGTTGGATGAAAAAAATCCACGTTTGGTGATTTTAAAGATCTTTCCAAAAGAGAAGGAGGTGAAATCACCCTTTACCTTTCCCTACCTCATCAGACCTCATGCCAAATCAGAAGGAATAACTTTCTGTATGTTATAAAATTTAAACATTTGTTGCCTTGGTTGTCTTATCAAGTTTTATTTTAGATTTAATGTTTGGAAGATTTTTAAAAATGTGGTAACTTCATTTTTTTAATCATATTAGCATTTTATGTAAGAATGCTATTTAGTTACAAACATATTTTTGTGCATGACTATAAAAAATAACTTTTTTCTGTTGTACAGGGTAAAGTGGTATCCAAATATCACACTTGACCATCAGCCTAGATTTTTCAGTTGCACCACTGTGGTTAAGGATGGAATCTTAACCACATGGAGGTAAAACCCTAGAAAGCAGGTAGAAACCCTATGCACCAACACTTGTCTTATAGGATTATATAATCTAATGATTTAGAGAACTTTTGTTATCTGGAGTTTAAGGTACTCATAAAATGCTGTTTGGATATGAAATGAATTTTCTCCTGATAAATGACTGTTCTCAAAGGCATATTGATTTCCATATAATTATATAGCTAGTTATACTCTAGTTTATTAGCAAAACAGTCTTGGATTTTGCATAATTTAATGAATATAATTAATGATTAACTATTCTTTCCTCTGATAGTCTAACCAATCAGGCTGACCTAGACCAATTCTTTACACTCATTACAGAACAGGAAAACAAAATACCTGTAAAATATTACTTTGCATGATGGCTTTATTTTTCTCAAATTCCAATCTTAGGCACTTGATTAATTTCACTTTAAAGCAGTATAGGTTTATTTAACATAAGGAATAGAGACACTTGTAATGAAAAGAGAGGTAAGGTAAAATACACATGTAAAATACCCCTTTCCTTACATGCTTCAAAATAAAATGATGTCACTGGGAAGACAGGCAGTGATATTTTAGGTATTATTTTATTAGTTATTACGTAATGGTGTTTTGTTGTGTAAAATACAGATATAAAATATGATCTATAAATCATGTTTGTTAACGACCAGTTCTCAATGAACCTTATAAATAACTTCATGGATGAACGTGTTTACACCTTATTAGATGCTTACTCTGTGTGGTGTGTGTGTGCGTGTGTGTAGCTGAGAGAGCAGCCAAGGAACTAACTCCAAGGTGAAAAAGTAAAGCTTCCTTGTTGATCAAAAAGAAAAATACAACTATTTAAGCAATTTAACTCTTTAAAGGTAGAAATTATACACACACACACACACACACACACACATACGTTTATCCTTCAGTGCCTAGAACAGTGCCTAGAAATAGTAGATGCCAAAATTTGGATTATGTTATTATAAGTAAAAAGGGGAGTTTGATTTTTTAAAAAAATATTTGTGTTATTTTAAGGAATGTATGTATTGTATCAAAGAGGATGATTCTGTAATCAAATTGGAGCACACCTTTTTGCACCATTGTTAGGACTTCAGAACTATTTTACTAAGATTCTTCATGTGTGGCTTCTAGAATTTCTTTCCCACAGCATAAATACAGTAAATACATCTATTGATCCCTTGCTTCTTATTAAGGACCACACTGCTATTCTTTTAGATGTCATCTTGTTTACCAGATATCCTCATTATGTGTATGAGAGTAGACCTTATAATCTTCATTTTTCAAGTTGGGAGAGTCTGACTCAGAATTTAAGTAAGCTGCCCGATAAGTTAGTTGGTAGTAAACTCTGGGGCTTATATTTGAATGCAAGTGGTATTTCTCTTGTGAATATACTTGCTGGTAGTGAATCTTTATCTCCTTTTTAAAATTAATTAACTAATTATTATCATAATCTTGTTTATATTACATTGAATCACATGTAACTTTACAGTGGTAAATCTTTATCTTCTGAGAGTGGAAATAGTCTTTGGAAATTGCCAAAAACTTCTGTCTTAAATTTGATGAATAAGACGAGTGACTAAATTGATAAAATCTTGGCCTTAAAATATAAAGCAATGAGACATGTTTTATTGTCTGGATGGTAAACTGTCCCTGAAGGCAATTCCTTCATCCAAAAAGGATGTTCACAAGTGTTTGAAGCAATGGCAGCATAATTGTAGTAAGTAAATAGCCCCTGAGATAACTGTGATAGGCAATGCACATTTGGAAGATTAAGTTCTGTTTGTTAAAAACAAAACAAGATAGTTATTTTATAGTCACATTTTGTGGTGCCAAAGTAAATCACTTTCGTGCCATTATCTAATTGTATACATTGTTTTAAGCGATGTAAAGAAATATTGTATTAGAGTACAAAATTACACCATTTATGTTAGTGTGGAACATTTGATCATTTCTAAGGGAAAATTACAGAAGTATTTAGTTCACCTCAGTTTCTATAGCACAGCCTCTAAAGTCTCATTTCTTTAACAGGGCCTTGTGGGTGTTCTAAAGGAATGATTGAAATGAAAAGAAATGAGGGAGTCAAACAGTGTACCGTAATAGATGAAATGGAAAGTAATTATGTTAATGTTGACTCATTATGAAGCTCTAACCATTTTTACCTGCTCATTTCTGTATGGAAACCTGTGCAGCTGAGATGCTGAATAAGAAATTCTTGTACAAATGAGCCTAGAGGCATGTTTCTAATATTGGAGCTAAGCCTATGCAGAATTGTAATGAATTTCCCTAAGTCAGTATTTAAATGTGCTATCAGAGAAGGTAGTTCTCCTGCCAGAAAATTTGGATTCTAATGTTTATCATCACATTTTTAGCTATATATTTGAATCTTCATACCTGCATGTAACTCTCATTTGTTAATTGGAAGGGAAAGAAAAAACAAAACCCTAAATTCCACGGTACATCTGTATCATCTATAATGTTGGATTTTACAAGATGTACAGAAGTGTTTTAGATAAATTGTAAGGAAGATTAATTTGAAAAGAGTGTTAATAGAGCAGGACAATGTAGATACATACATCTTGACATATAAGTGCTCAGAAATACGTATTTTGTCATTGTAAATTACTCATTTAAGAAGTTTGGCAAAGGGATGGAGACTGTGCATGTCTATGTATGTGTGTGTGTGTTTATATACAAAAATGTAAATGATAATCATATATGTATGTGAAGATTTATGAAGTACTTAAGAAGATGGGATTTGGAGTCAGGTAGACTGAATTTAAATGGAGTCCGTCTCACTCCAAGACTACAGTGTGACTTTATTCATGGTTAGAAAATGTTAAAAGTATCATTCCCCTAAATGCTTACACCACGCCATGCTCTTGCACAGAATGTCTCTTTGTCCAAATCTTGTTTCTAAAGTGTTCATCTTTCAATCATAATGTATAATAAAGTTTAAAGATCTTACCTCCTATAACTAAAATGTTCTGTCTGTATTTTGGAACTAAAATATTATAGAGAATCTCTCCATATAAATTGCCAACTATGATTTAATTACTTCGTAGAAAAATGGTATTGTCATTTTTAATTTAAATAGAGTTAATTTTTTTCCTATGCCAGTGAATGGCCTCTAAAACAATTAAATTTCTAAAACAATTAAATACCTAATTTTTGTCAAATTATGTTCAACATTAATTTTAGAGTTTAATTGAAACAAAAGAATATTTTACCTTGGGCATGAACTTTTCTATCATACTGTCAGTGTGTGAATGCTTTAAAGTAATAAATTTCATTTTCTTAAAATTAATGTTGGTGCTTATAATATTCTTTTGTATTGGGTGATAGTTAATGTCAGTTTGGAATTGAATGTCAGTCTTTTATTTTTGGAATTTTTTTTAGATTTTTGTATTATTCCCTACAAAAAGCAAGAACTATCAATAGTTATACTTACTTTTTTTTTTGAGAGGTTTTTGCTATAGGGCGCATGCACTCGCCAGACAGAGAGAGACAGAGACAGAAAGCGAGAAATCACCCCCCAGGGGGGATGGTCATGCCGCAATCCCTTCTCCTCCATTCTCCTCTCGGGATCTTGGGCACGCACGCACACGCGCCCGGCGTGAGTTTTAAGCCACCGGGTCCGGGATGCGAACCGCAGTCGACTACGTGGGAGTCCAGCAACATAGCCATTATGCTAACTGCTGGTTCCCAATAGTTATACTTACTTTTAACAGTGAAGTCTTGATAGCATAGAATTATTGCACCAGAAGGAATGTAAAAATTTCATCTAGAGTAGAGCTGTCTAGAAGAAATATAATGTAAGCCATATGTGTAATTTCAAATGTTCTAGAAGCCAAATTTAAAAGTTAAGAAGCAGGTGAAATTCATTTTAATAATATTTAATACAATACATTAGTACACTGCCATTTCAATATGTAATCCATATAAAGTTATTTTTAAAGTTTACTTATCTATTTCTTCTGAGAGAGAGACAGAGACAAGTACCCCCAACAGGGCCATCACGCTGTGATCTACCCCCAGCTTCAGCCAGTCAGGATCACAGGCACAAGTGTTCACACCTATTATATATAGGGAAGCCTTGGGATGTGAAACCAGGACTTTCCCACATGGCCTCAACATTGTGGTATATTATATTATGCCTGTGACACACAGCTGGCCATGTAATCAATATAAGATAATTAATGAGATGATTTTTTTTAACTTTTCAAAATCTGGTGTGTATCTTATATAGTACATTTCAATTCCAACTAGACACATTTTAGTTGATCGGTTGTCACATGTGATTATTAGCTACCGATACAGAACAGTGCAGATCTAGAGTATCAATTTAGTTTCCATCCTTATAACCCTGATGATGTATGTGGCACATTAAGGACAGAACTAGTGGCTCACCATGTAGGGTATACCTAACTGGTAAGGCTGTCTGAGAATGTCCAGGTGTAAGGTACTGTCTCCAGAGCTATCATTTTAAAAAAAAAAAAAAATCAAACTACGTGGTTATTTACTGTTTACCTCTGGTCTAGCTTCAGATCCTTAGCAACCCGATTTCCAAACCTATCTTTCTACCAGCACTACCCTGCTCCCTGCTACCATTCCTCACAAACCTATAGTTTTGAGGGGAAGTGCATTCTGTATGACCTCAATTGGTCCCCTACCTGGAATAAGGGAGCGTAAGTTCTCCAATGAGAATCACTGATCTTACTTGACCTCATCTTACCCATGAGGAAATGAGCCCCAGATGCATTTCAAAGCCTGTGTTCTACAATAAAGTTGGCCCTCTAAGATTTCTTTCTATTCTGAAACTACCTTTCCCCATATTGTTTGCTTGTTTTGGGGATATTTGCGCCACCAGTCTGGATATATAATGGAATGGAGTTTTCACATTTTGTTAATGATGTTGCTGTTAATGATGTTTTTTTTTTTTTTTTATTAACTGCCCATCATCTCTGTCCTATTTAAGTCTCTACCAGGCATTTAAGCCACACTCAGTTGTAGGCTCAACTAATCGGAACCAATTGCTTTGCATTTTGACCCTGAATTGTCTGTGTATTCTCTGGATTGAAAAACATCTCCCTTCCCCTTTATTGATTAGTAATGTGGTTTTTGTTCCTTTTCAACATGTACTGTAAGCATTTAAAAAATCCTCTTGCATTCACTTTCATGCTTATATTATCCTCTTACCGAATTTGGTATTGTAAAGGTTATCATGTGAGTATTTATGCGCACTGAGAAATTTAGAATTGAGAAAAGAATCCCAGACAGAAAAAGGAACTCAGAAATCGAATAAACTTGGCTTGTTGTGTTTAATTAATCCATATTTCAAACTCTACTGAAATATCTTTTGAAATAATTGTTGTCTCCTCTTCATTTCCTAACCGCTTTCATGTTTTCAGGCCCAAACTTTTAGAAGAGCCTCCCTGATTGTATCCCTTATCCCTTGAAAGTGCCTCCAGAGACATCATTAAAAAATAAATAAATAGGGAACCAGCAGTTAGCATAATGGCTATGTCGCTGGACTCCCACGTAGTTGACCTCGGTTCGCGTCCCGGACCCGGTGGCTTAAAACTCACGCTGGGCGCGTGTGCGTGCATGCCCAAGATCCCGAGAGGAGAATGGAGGAGAAGGGATTGTGGAGTGACCATCCCCCCTGGGGGGTGATTTCTCACTTTCTGTCTCTATGTCTCTGTCTGTCTCTCTGTCTGGCGAGCACACGCACCCTATAGTGAAAACCTCTCCAAAAGAAAGAAAGAAAGAAAGAAAGAAAGAAAGAAAGAAAGAAAGAAAGTAAGTCAACCATGTGGTTCTTTGCTATCTAGCTGTGGTCTAGCTCCAGGTCCTTAGCAGCTGGATTTCCAAACCTACCTTTCTACCAGCACTACCCTGTTCCCTGCTACCGTTCCTCACAAACCTGAACATTCAGCAGTCTAGCCCAGCTCTCTTATTCATAATTTCTCAATGCACTACAAACCTTCCTGCCTCTCTTCATGACTTTCTTCCTTCATAGAATGCTTTGCTCCCTCAAGCTACCCTAAAGGTCCAAAGCTACCTCTGTTGTCCATAATGTCTCTCCTTTTATTATACTTTTTATTTGCCTAGTATGTTTTCATTCACAGGTGTCTTGCTTTTCATATCATGTGGTATTTCAAGTTGCTTGCTTATTGCATAGTATACTCCTTGGGCTGGAAAATAAACACAATTGGCTAGGTATGTTTCATTTCTATCTGCAATCCAAGCACCAGAGCTGTGTATAATAGGTGTGTAGTGAATATTTGTGGTGTTATATGCTATTTGCAGTGTTTAAACTTCACTGGAATTCCTTTGAGAATCCTAACTGAAGAGTTCCATGTGGGGAAGAAAATTACATGTGTTAAATGTATTCTAGGTTGGGCTAGCCTGTGACGTGGTTTAGGTGGCTAGATCCCACATGGGTTATTCTGTGGTGTGAGCCCTGGACCTAGCAGCTTGAGAAACACACCTGGCATGTGTGCCTGCATGTCCAAATCCTGAAAGGAGGGAGAAATAGAGAAGGGATTGTGGTGGGACTGTTCCCTATGGGGTGGGTGCTTTCTCAATTTCTGTCTGTCTGTCTGTGGTGAGTGGCAGAATTTTTATAAAATGCTCATTAGGTTCTATACATACATTATTTCATTATGTATTGGCAATAATGCTGTGCAGAGATGATGAAAGGAAGCTAAGCAAAGTGTTAAGTACCCAAATCGCTCACCTAATAATGTGGCATACCTGGGTTCTGCATCCAGGTGTGGCTGGAGAATATCTCCTTAGGTTTGTAAGAACAGACTTAGGGTAAAGAAATATACTTTGACTTTTGTATGGCAGTAGGAAGTAACAGTTTTTGCTAACTAGATCAACTAATTCAAGCATGCCAGATATTATGGTGCAGGACTTTCCACTTGACAGCCCTTGCTTCTCTTCTCCAAGGTGCACTAATTTAACATTATTACTTCTGTTTCTATTTCTCTGTGTTGGTGTATACTAAACTCTGGTAAGGTTGTTACTAGTATTGTCCCTGTGTGAGTAAAGTGTGACTGAAAAAGGAAAGAGTCTTCTAAATTAGTTGAAAAAAAATTGCAAGACTTTTCTTTGAAAGCAGTACAATGTTTGGGAATAGCCTAACCACATTGTCTAGCAGAGGACCTTAGGAAGCCTATTTTGCTGAAGGTATGAAAACTTCCAGTAATTAGCCTGTCAATTATTTGGCAGTAAGAAGGGGCTTCACAAATACTCAAAGGGATTTCGTAAAGGGTAGGAAACTTATCATTAATTGAATGACTTAATTTATCCAGTCCTCATGTTGCCCTAGGAAGTAAGTTACCAGAGATGTGTAAATCGAGGCTTGAAGAGCTTAAATCACTTGCTTCAATTGCAAAGTGGCTAATAGCATCTACATGTTTCTCTGACTTTCCCAAAGCACATACCCTTTCAAATATGCCTGAAAGTAATTTCAGGATTCTTTCTGTAATATTTGTTACTCCGTTTATTTTATTAGCAAACATATTTCATAACTAGTACAAAATTAATTTTAAAACTTCTCTATCAATAGGCATCCAAAACCCACACTCGTAATTCTTGACTATACATGCTAAATGAAAACGTATTGTAACCGTTTAAACTGCCAACAGTCAATTCCATTTTTTCAGTTATGTGTAAGCTTTATGTAGGTAAATTGGCTTACTTTTTATTAAATTAACTTGCCTAAATGTACAATTTAAAGGTAATAGTCACTGTCACACCTTTTGAGTATGATTTTAATATTTTTCAGTAAGTCATTTATTTTATTTTCCTTTATTTTTAAGAAAGCATTTGGTTTTTGTCTTTTATTCGACATTTATGTAAAGGAAGATAATGAAATAAATCCCATTTTGAAATATATATAGTAGAATTTCATTGATTTATGTATGAACTCTGATGATTTAAATGCTTAATTGTTTTGTCATTCAAACTTCCTAACCCACTCTAGTACATGGTAATGGTCAGTTCAGTTTCATATGGTTTTGTGGATAACAGTAAACCCGAATAAGTCTAGGGAATTTATGTTGACACACAGATTTTTTTTTTCATGGATATTTAGCATATTGCAGAGGTAGTGCTATTTCACATCAATATACTAACTCTTTCTGAACAACCCCCCTTCATTGAAAATACTGAACACACCATTCATTATACAAACCAGAGCTCTTAAAAGCTAGCAAGCTTTAACATTCTCCTTATAATTCAGTTATGGTTATGAAATATGAAAAATAATATTTTAAGATTTATTTTAAAACACTTTGGTAGGGAAAACACATTTTTTCTTAGCTTATCATTAATCTGGCTTTGCATATGGGCTGGTCCCACTTATCCTGGAGGCAGTTAATCATTAAACATTTTTAGTGGCTAAAACCTCTCCTTATAAAAAGATTTTTGTCTTCCTGTCATAAATTTCTCATTTTTCTTCCTGATTTTTCAGCTAGAAAATAATGTAAATATCTCAAGGTAGCATTGCAGTTTTCATGCCAAATTGAACCGATAGCTGTTTAATATCACTTGTCCTTCTTTATAAGTGATGTATTGTTTACTAGTTGATAACTTGTCTCTTCAGAGATACTTCAATACTCAACTCTACGCAACTTTATACTGGTTAATTTTCACATAGACAGTAGATTGACTACTTGATTAAACTAACATTATTCAGGGCTGGTAGGTGGCGTGGTGGTTAAGGGCACTGGATTCATGCATGGCCGACCTTGGTTCGAGTCCCAGACCTGGTGGCTTCCTTTCTCACTTTCTCACTCTCTCTCTCCCCCTCCTCTGGTCAAATTAAAATAAATAAATGAATAAATAAATAAATAAAGTTAAAGAAAATAATTCTTTAAATACAAAAAAAAATAGCATTAATCCTACTAGTCCAAACTAGGGCAAACTGCAACTGAAAAGAACAAGTTATCAACAAATTAAAGAACATTAACATCTCCATGGACTTTCCTTTTAAGCACCTAGAAAGTCAGTCCATTTATTGATGAGGCACCTTTCCATGTTCAAAGGACTGGAATGTGCTACCCTTTTCTTGAATGAAATGATTCATGATTCCTCCTTGTTTCTGTCTGTTAAACTTGATTAACAAATAATTATGCCATGTAGAGAAGCAAAGAAACTACACTTAACAATAATTATTTAGGGTGAATTTCATTTAGTGGAATTCATTTGCACTCGCTAGAGAGACAGAGAGAGACAGAGGGACAGAAAGCAAGAAATCACCCCCTGCCCAGGGGTGGGGGAGGGATGGGCATGCCACAATCACTTCTCCTCCATTCTCCTCTTGAGATTTTGGGCATGCATACACACATGCCCTGACATGAGTTTTAAGCCACTGGATCTGGGACTCGAACTGTGGTCGACTACATGGGAGTCCAGTGACATAACCATTATACCATCTGATGATCCCCATTCAGTGGAGTTTTTTTTTTTTTTTCTTTTTTTTGGAGAGGTTTTTGGTATAGGGCACTTGCGCTCGCCAGACAGACAGAGACAGACAGAGAGACAGAAAGCGAAAAATCATCCCCTGGGGGGATGACCATACCGCAATCCCTTCTCCTCCATTCTCCTCTCGGGATCTTGGGCACGCATGCACACGTGCCGGCGTGAGTTTAAGCCACCGGGTCCGGGACTCGAACCGCGGTCCACCACGTGGGAGTCCAGCGACATAGCCATTACGCTAACTGCTGGTCCTGCCATTCAGTGGAGTTCTTGACACAGATCTGAATATGGCAAGAATAGTTTTATATTTTGTCTTTCATCTTTGTAATATTATCTTTCTAATTTCATTTGCTATAAAGTGTAAATTAAGACAAAAACACCATTTATGTGACAAATGTGACAAATCCTGGCAGTGGTAGAAAGAAAAAGGTGATTTACATCTAGCAGTACATTTCTTTGGGTCTACACGATAGCACAATACTTTGTATATATTTATTTGAGGACCCTTAATTATGAATCCTGGAATATCAACCAGAGTTAAATTTTGAACTAAAGCAAATGTATATATATATCTAATTCTGTTCATGTTCATTTAGTTGAGTTTTTTATTTCAAAAATTTAACAAAGCAAGCAATGATAAAATATGCATCTTGGGTATTATAATTTGCACATGATACTGCAGAATCTTTGGACTAAATGAATCAATAGTGCAAAGATTTTCCTAAATGTGTATTTAGTGCTCTTTAATAATATTTTGTAAAATCCAAAATTTTATGTAAAATGTTTTTTGGGTATTTTTGTTTGTTTTTAGAGAGATTTTGGCTAGGGAGTGTGCACTCACTAGAGAGACAGAGAGAGACAGAGAGAGAGAAAGTGAGAAATCACCCTCCAGGGGGAGATGGTTATTCCACAGTCCCTTCTCCTCCATTCTCCTCTTGGGATCTTGGATATGCATGCACACGTGCCAGGTTTGAGTTTTAAGTTGCCGAGTCTGGGACTTGAACTGCAGTTGACTAGGTGGGAGTCCAGGAACATCATACCATGTGCTGATCCCATAAAAGGTAGTTTTTTCTTAAGTCTGCCATGTTTTGAACCAATGTTTCAAAGTACAATGTTTGAAATCATAATTGCTTTTCATATACTAAATTCAAGCTTTGCATAGTATCTGTTTTAGCGGAACAGCAGTCCTCCCTTATCCATGGGCGATACATTCCAAGACCCCCAGGTGGAAGCCTTACTGCAGATAATACAAAACCCCTCTAAATACTATGTTTTTACTTATACACACATACCTATGGTAAAGTTTAATTTATAAATTAAGCACAGTTGAGGACAGTAAGTAATAATAGAACAGAACAGTTATAATAAAAGTTATGGGAATGTGATCTTTCTTTCACAAAATATCTTACTGTAATATAGCAACCTCGGCATCCCAGTTTATTTCCTTATAAGGTTAAGAACTTTTACATGTGCACTTAAAAAAGGCACTTTAAGTCTTCTCTTTGGCCTGTCTCAGTTGACAGCAGTACTACTCTTGTGGTTTGGGGCAATTACTAAGTAAAGTCAAGGTTACTTGAATATAAGCACCGTGTTGCCTTAACAGTTGACTTGATAACTGAACTGGCTACCAAATAGTGACTAATGTGTGGGTAGCATATACATCAGGTTGGTGTGAGATTTCATCATCCTACCCAGAATGAGGTGTGATTTAGAACTTATGAAGTGTTAATTTCTGGAATTTTCCAGTTAATGTTTTCAGACTGTGGTTTACTGAGGGTAATGAGCCCAACCACTACTCACAAGTGGGAACTGCTGTGCCGAACTGAGACTACTGACCTATTCAGATCCAGTGGAATCAATAACTATGTTAATAAGTCTTTTCTGAGAATATTTTCTGGCTTAGCTATATCCCTTATATAAGTATTGCTCCTTATTGCCTTATTGTCTTTCTAGTTGTGCCTTTAGAGGTACTAAGTAAAATATTGATAAGGCAGTGAAATGTAAGGCAAAGAATGTGTGAGTTTAGAACCAGACAGATCTATAGTCCAGTTTTGCTTCTACCTCACAATAGCTCTGTGGCCTTAAGCAAGTTATCAAGAGTACAAGAACCTTAATTTCTCTATTTCTGGTAAATAGGCAAGGCTTACCTTGCAAGTCAGTGTAAGGGTTAAGACATGGAATGAGTCAACCTCCTTAGGATAGTGCTTGGTATGGTATGTGACAGGTACTCAATGAGAGGTAGTCTCTCTGTTATTATTGTTTTATTCATTTAATGAATGATCAAAGGCCACTCTTTAGAATTAACATTGCAAGACTGAACATTGTAGTGAACCAAATTAGATACTTTGTTTTGTACCATTCGCTTTGCCAATATAATCCTGAATTGCTTTCCAAAGTATGTGGTTGACTAGTAGTGAGCATTGTCATCCCCCTTTTTCTCCATAGTATAATAGCTAGGTTATTAATTCATGGCAAGAAAGCAGGATTGATACCTTGCTCTCTAGACCCCCCCACAAGGCTTTTTAAGTGAAAGAGTAAATTGTCATTTGATAATTCTTATTATTTCATTTTTATGGCTACATCAACTACTTTTTGTGTTTCTCCCCCTCCTAATCTAAGATATTTGACTTGGAGCTATAGCTTATATAGCTCTTGAGGGCATATTCCAAATCTGTATTTCTGCATTGCCTAGCAATTCACATGTTCTACAGAAGCAATGGTAAATGTTTTGTTGAATAAATAGATACAAGGGTTGAGCTGTTCAGCCATTTGAGGCATTTACAGCCTGTTGATAGTGAACTGACCATTTTCTCAAAATCAGTCAACATTAAGCTATTAAAGTAATTTTCATGTCTACATTGATGATAATTTTTTTGGGGGAAGTAGGGAATTGAGGAGGATCATGATAAAAATGCATTTACTTTTATTCTGCCTTTTTGAAGAGAATTTTAGAGGGCATAGTCCTCTTGGCTGAGAGATTCTTAAGTGGTAAATTATAGCAACAAGTGGTACTTGTTTTTTCCATTAGAGTTTTGGGTCTTACGGTAAGTCAGAGAGACTATCCTAGGCCCTTCACTTCATTAAATGCCAACAAAAGTGTCATTTATTTATTTATTTATTTATTTATTTTTGCCTATTGAAAATATTATCTAGAACATTATCCACTTCTGAGTATAATTTTGGGATAATGGATTTCTGATTTTATGTAATATAATTCCCGGGCATTAAAGTACACACACACAAGCTTTGATTCTTTGCAGCTGATATATGAAGCAGGAGCATTGTTATATTCAGTATATTCATCTGGAAGTGCTTTTCTTTCCTAGAAGCCCACTATTTGTGCAGGGCCAAGACTTCACAATATCATTTTTTCATAATTGCTATTCAAGATATTCTTATTTTTGTTCCCCTCCCTTTGTTTACTTGCTTGCCATTTATCAGGAGCAGGAGGTAACCGGTTGAAATCTTTCCTCATGGATGATGAATTTACCATAGATTTAGAATACTTTTGAACTGAAAATAATTAGATAGTAAAATGTTGCAAAAACTATCTGTGAATAACTAATGAATTGATACTACTTCTGATCACATAGAACATGCATAATATAATTGTTCAAAAGAATGCAGTATATAACTTTTTAATTACTTAATAGTTCAATAACCTTTTAGTGTCTTTGCAAATATAGAATACTTCCTGGGGCCAACACGTGGCATAGTGGTTAAGGTGCTGGATTCCCACCTGGCAAACCACAGTTCGAGTCCTTGACATGGTGGCTAGAAACTCACACCAGGTGTGTGTGTGTGTTTGTGTGCATGTGTGTGTGTATGCCCAAAATTCTGAGAGAAGAATAGAGGAGGGATCGAGGCATAGCCATTCCCCCCTGGGAGTGATTTCTCACAGTCCCTCTCACTGTCTCTTTGTCTCTCTTCTGTGAGCACACACGCACCATGGCAAAACCTTAAAATCCTACATCCTGTCCCAAAGATAGGATCTTTGTGATGTATGTTAATCCTCGTTATGTCTGTTCAGGTATATTCTTTTGCTGATCTCTTTACAGAGACACAGACCTTCCTTTCCAGTCACCAACCTAAAAATTGTAAAACCCACCCATAAACTGAAATGTCTCTCTTTCTGCTCTCCCCTCCCAGTTCCAGATGCCCTGCCTTCTTGGACCAGACCAACGGAAAAACTCTTTTCACTAAATTCCAAATTTTGTCATACTCTTAAAACCAAATGAAAGGAACCCCCATATCTGAGCACCCTGAGAAAGACACACTTACGGGAACCAGCAGTTAGCGTAATGGCTATGTCGCTGGACTCCCATATAGTCGACCGCGGTTCGCGTCCCGGACCTGGTGGCTTAAAACTGACGCCGGGCACGTGTGCGTGCGTGCCCAAGATCCCGAGAGGAGAATGGAGGAGAAGGGACTGCGGCGTGGCCATCCCCCCGGGGGGTGATTTCTCGCTTTCTGTCTCTATGTCTCTCTCTGTCTGTCTGGTGAGCACACGCGCCCTATAGCGAAAACCTCTCCAAAAAAAAAAAAAAAGAAAGAAAGGCACACTTACCTTTTTCTGGGTCACTCACTCATTTTCATGCTTAGGAATAAACTGCATTGATTATTAGAAAAGAAAAGAAGTCTGACAGAATGATCAGAAATGCCTCTTCTGTTTTTTTTTTTAAGTTTTTTTCTTCTTTACCTCCATGAGCAAGAGAGAGGAGAGACATGAGAGAGACAAGCATCCCAAAAGAGTCTTCATTCTGTGGTCTACCCCCAGTGTCAGTGAGCCTTGGATCATAGGCTATATGCTTCCAGCGTTTTCAGGGTGATCTCCAGATGGGAACCTGGAACCTTCTCTCGTGAGTCAGCCTTACAGCATTGCATTAATATTGTGCCACCATCCAGCCACCTGGCTTTTTTTTTTTTTTTTTTTTTTGGAGAGGTTTTTCGCTATAGGGCGCGTGCGCTCGCCAGACAGACAGAGAGAGACATAGAGACAGAAAGCAAGAAATCACCCCCCGGGGGGATGGTCACGCCGCAATCCCTTCTCCTCCATTCTCCTCTCGGGATCTTGGGCGCGCACGCACACGCGCCCGGCGTGAGTTGTAAGCCACCGGGTCCGAGACGCGAACCGCGGTCGACTACGTGGGAGTCCAGCGACACAGCCATTACGCTAACTGCTGGTTCCCCAGCCACCTGGCTTTTAAAAAAATTTTTTAAGGTTTTTGCCACAGGGTATGCACACTCCCTGGAGAGACAGAAGGAGGCAACGAAGACAGGGAAAGTAAAAAATCACTTCAAGCTGCCAGGTCCAGGACTCACCATATGGGATCCAGTGCCTTAACCTCCATACCAACTGCTGTCCCTCTAATAGTAATTTTTAAACTGTAGTATACAGTTAATTCATGTCTACAGTACTATGTTTTAAACTTCTTGGAACAATTCCTTAAAAGTTTATTTACTGACCCAGCTGTAATGGCATACACTGTTAAGACATTGTGCTCAGCAGGCTGAAACCATATGGAAGGCCTGGGTTTGATTCTTGATATAACCTGAAATGAGGATGCAGTTACATGCACCTGTAATCCCAGCTACTAGGAGGCTAAGGTAAGGAGGATCATGATGCTGTGAGATCCTGTCCTTAGGGGGGAAAAATTTCTTAAGCATGAGGAAAGTGTATATAAAAGTGTCATTAAGTGAGCAAACTTCAGTACTCCTTCATCTGCCATCTTTATGTCTCCTCAGCCTTCAAGAATCTGAAAAATAAAATTATTTTTTATAAAGTATGTGTCTTCACAACAATTAAATGGAAATATGCTGACTGGTATAGCTAGAACACCTGAGTCAAATCTTTATTCCTTCAGTTTTATTATTTTTTGACAGAGGACAAGTTAGCCTCTCTGAACCTCCTAGTGTTAAGTAGGGATTTCACATAGGTTTAGTAATTCTTTCACTCCTCAATGGGTTGTTTTGAGATTCAGATTCATTAAGGCTATTTTTCACCTGACACTTGCTATAGGTAATATATCCTCCATTCACATTGAAATTCTTTTGACATCAGACACTGAATCTAGTTACAGAAAAGCCTGTTTACCAAATGGTCAATTCACTAAAGGCTCAATTAGCATAGTTTACAAGTTCTATCTGAAATGTTTTTCTCAAGCACTTAAAATTTCAAGGGAGTCACATGGGCTGGATTGACAGAGCAAAAGAAAACTATGGGAGTCCAGGCTCCAGGATTTTTGAACCTATAGGATCTACACTTTCTACACTACTTCTTCCGTCATCCTGGTCATCAGACTGCTGGTTTTGTGTGATCTGGGACCCAGGACGATATGTTAACTCTTCTTTCCATCTTTCCCTAAACATGGAATTCCCCGTTTTACCCCAGTTCTCATCAGCTATAGCACCAAGAAGTTAGGCAGAAACAAATATTCCTTAGAATACTATTATGAAGGGACCAGCAGTTAGCGTAATGGCTATGTCGCTGGACTCTCATGTAGTCGACCACGGTTCAAGTCCCAGGCCCGGTGGCTTAAACTCAAGCCGGGCACATGTGCATGCATGCCCAAGATCCTGAGAGGAGAAAGGAGGAGAAGGGATTGCGGTTTGGCCATCCCCCCTGGGGGGTGATTTTTTGCTTTCTGTCTCTCTGTCTCTGTCTGTCTGGCGAGCACACGAGCCCTATCGCAAAAACCTCTCAAAAAAAAAAAAAAAAAAGAATACTGTTATGAAGACACCATGAAGACCAGTCAACTAAAACCTCAATAAAAGTGAACATCTACTAAAAGCATTACATTCAATATAACTTCTATATACTAGACATCAATATATTCAAAAGATTACACTCACTTAATAATTTCAATAAGAATATTTCTTAAAACAAAGTTTTAGCAAATTCAGTAAATTTGACCAATTGGCTACTCGATAAAAGCTTTAAAGCACAAGAATCATTTCCTAATGTTTTATGAAACATTCAGTACCTAGGACATGGTAAGATTTCAAAAGATCTTTCGTTGAATGGGAATGAATTGAAATAGAAATCTGATGTGTGTTTTATTTAAACCTGCTAAATTTTCATAAAAACAAATTAACTTTTTATGTTTCCATTATGAAATGAACTAGGTAGCTGACAACCTAAACTAAGGGCTTTAAAAAAGAGGTAATATACATTTTGAACTCGGTTAGAACTAAATAAAAATATGAATAAAAATTTTTTAATTACAGTAGCAAACAAAATATGATCATAGATCTGCTCTGTGACTAATCTATAGTAGAATTCTTATGGCATACATACAATTACTTCTTTTTCAAAATCCAAATACAGGTTAATCAGAATGAGTGTTTCATATGAATTAGATATGTTGTAGTTAAATAATTCTCAATTTAACCTTTTAGTGACTACACTATCTTATTTTGGTTACTGGTGCTGCTGTTTTTTTTTTTTTTTTTTTTTTTTTTTTTTTTTTAAGAGAAGTTTTTGTTGTAGGGCATGTGTGGTTGCCAGAGAGACAGAGACAGAAAGTGAGAAATCACCACCCCCCCAGAGTAGATGGCCTTGCTGCAATCCCTTCTCCCTTCTCCTCTTGGGATTTTGGGCATGTACAACATGCACCCGACATGAGTTTCAAGCCACTGGGTCCGGGACTCAAACCTAGGTCAACTATGTGGGAGTCTAGCAATGTAACCATTAGGCCATCTGCTGGTCCTGATACTGCTGTTTTTAACGGTTGGTATAAATGCATCTAATGTATAAGCATCCACATTCCTACTTCAGTATTTACATTCTTGAGAACAAAAGATCACAATACCATCTCAGGATCATCATTATAAATAACAATTATCACTTTAGTCTACTGCAGAATGGAAAATTTAAAAAGTATCTAGGCAAAATCTTCACTCATCCCACTGCCCAGCCTCAGATTGATAAACCATGTAAACCAAATATTGTTAACATTTTATTAAAGTCTGTATTTCAATTGCTATTTAAAGGAGCACTTATAAATGTAGAAAATCAATATTTTTGAAAATAAATTCAAGTGTTGTCTGCCCTGGAGCATGAAGCAGTTAGTATGATTAGAAACATAAGGAATAATAGTAGTTCTTCCTGACCTCACACAGTTTTTACAGAGACAGACACAATGGGATAAGGGAATCTGGAAGAACGAGGTGAAATTCAGGAGCATCTACTTTTTCCCTTCTATGCTTTCCCTGCCATGGAAAGTGAAAAAGTCAAGTAGTAAAAAAAAAAAAAAAAAAAAAAGGAAAGGAAAAAAAATGTAGGACCTACTATAGCATGTTAAGGTACTTAGAAGCAGTACCACATGAGAGTCAACTTACCATTGAGTCAAATTACCAGGGTTAAATCAATTTAGCTACATTATCTTGAGAAAGCTACTTAAATTCTCTATGCTTTAGTTTTTCTATGCTTTAGTTTAGGCCTCTATAAAATGGAATAAAAGCACTACTTACATCATTGATATATATTGAGAAGAAGGCATGTAAAACTCTTAGAACGTTTGGCACATTGTTTTAATGATCAATAACAATTAAGTATTATTATTATCATCATCATCATCATCATCATCACTATCTAACAAGGTAATCTATCTTAAGATTGCATCTATACTAAATATGAAATAAATGCTTTTTTAGATACTAGATCAATTTGATATACATATACCATATTATATTATGGCACTCATTTACTACTCTAAAGATCCAATCCAATAGGGTTAACAATTTACTGTGCCAGGAAGACCTTGTGGAAATAACAAAAAAAAATAATTGCAGTATGTACCCTAAGCATGAAAATGTCACAAAATCTTTAGGAATAATTTTTTTCTAGTTTTTTTACTGAAGGAGTAGATGTGGGA
This sequence comes from Tupaia tana, assembly GCA_026018925.1. Classification (NCBI taxonomy): domain Eukaryota; kingdom Metazoa; phylum Chordata; class Mammalia; order Scandentia; family Tupaiidae; genus Tupaia; species Tupaia tana. Next base: position 56,997,834 of record JAKSZU010000009.1, on the reverse strand, counting down.
AAAAATCGGAAAATGTCATATGTAAGTCCCTTTTAAGTGATATTTTTTTGAAAATGGAGGTGGGCCAGCAGGTGGCATGGTAGTTCAGGCACTGGATCCCACATGGCCCATTAAGCTATTCAAGTCCTGGGCCCAGCATCTTTAAAATCATTCCAGGTGCAGGTGTGCATACCCAGAATACCAAGAGGAGAATGGAGGAGAAAGAATTGTGGCATGTTCATCCCCTAGGGGGTGATTTCTCACTTTCCCTCTCTGTCTCTAATGAGTACAGGTGCCCTACTGGAAAAATTACTATTAGAGCATTTGTTACTTTTGCACATGACAGGATAACACTAAGTTTTAATCGTTTAATTTATCCAGCTCATAGTCCTACTGTGAGTATCCTTTTCTATTTTTTTTTTCACTTTTAAATTTGTGAGAGACACGGCTGTGTGTGTATGTGAAAAAGCATCCCTTCTGCGGAATGGTCATGCCACAATCCGTCCTTTCTGGATTTTGGCCATGCATATACATGTGCCTGGCATGTTTTTTAAGCTACTGGCTCTAGGACTTGAACTGCACAGTTGGCCATGTTGGATCTAGCTGTCTTCACCACCATGCCATCCACTGGCCCTTTTCAAGTATTTTTTTTTAATTTAAGAGAGATTTTTGTTATAGGGCACACTCATTCACCAGAGAGACAGAATGCGAGAAAACACCCCCTCAAGGGGTATGGCCATGGCACAGTCCTTTTTTCTCCATTCTCCTCTCAGGATTTTGGGCACACATGCTCAGTGTGAGTTTGAAGTCACTGGTTCTGGGACTCGAACTGTGGTCAATCATGTGGGAGTCCAGTGATGTAACCATTATGCCATATGCTGGCCTCTCTTTCCAAGTTTTTAAACTTAGCAGGACCATAGACTATTCCTTTTAGGGTTCTAGTTATCCTTTTTTTTATTTTTGAGAGGTTTTTCGCTATAGGGCGCGTGCGCTCGCCAGACAGACAGAAAGACATAGAGACAGAAAGCGAGAAATCACCCCCCAGGGGGGATGGTCACACCGCAATCCCTTCTCCTCCATTCTCCTCTCGGGATCTTGGGCACGCACGCACATGCGCCCGGCGTGAACTTTAAGCCACCGGGTCCGGGACGCGAACCACGGTCGACTACGTGGGAGTCCAGCGACATAGCCATTACGCTAACTGCTGGTTCCCAGGGTTCTAGTTATCTTAAGACAAAATGATCACCCTGGGTTTTGTTGGTTTGTACATTAAAGAAAAATTCCCATTTTCCATTGAGATATTCACTTCAAAGATACCTATACTGCTAAACAGATTAACTTCTGTGTCTTACTTTTGTCTACCTTAGGACTTTACATTCTAGAAGTAGTCATAAAACTTTTTTAAGCACTGTGACTATTTCTTAACTTAAAAAAATTGTCAATTTACTATTTCGTTTATTAGGCATGGCTTCAAAATGGTTTAATTGCACTTCAAAGCTATAGCATTTTATTTTTTGATAGGTGCTTTATGTTTTGTACTATTTACTGGAAGATAAGTCACTAGTCACATGATATTGTACATATACTAGATTTAAATACTTAGTGCTTACTTTTTTTAAAAAATTTTTATCTTTTATTTTTCTTTCTCAGATCAATTAAATTCACATTTTACATAAAGTCCCCATTATGATGTATACAATATATATATATATATATATATATATATATATATATATATAGTTTTCAACAGAGAACTCTACATTTTTTTGGTGTTAAATGTTTCTTCCCTTTGCCCCTCACGCCCACTCTCCACCACCCACTCCCTTCCCCTGCAGCCTCTGGCATCCACATTCATCCTTTCCACTATCATATCTTCAGATCTTTCTCCCTTTGCCAGAGTGCTGACTTTTTTTTTTTTTTATCATTGCACATCTTTACAGTGTACAACATGGTTTTTCCCAGCATGAGAACAGTGCACATCAGTCAAGACAATATTACCATATACATTATTAACAGACAACTTTTCATTTTTGTGTCTATTAAGTGTGTTGTGTGCTCCCTGAATCCCTCCCCTCCGCCCTCCATCACTCACCCCCATCACCTCTCCCACACTGTCTCCAGCATCTGCAGCTGCCATCCCTGCCACCATACCCTCCAGTTCCCTCAGTTTTTTCTTTTTCTTTTTTTTTTTTTTTTCAATTATCATCTCATACAGTCTTCAACAACAGGGAACACAGATTCTACTCAGGGTTGGGTTAAGGGTGGGTCCCGTGCAGTTCCGCAACTGCAGGTGAGTCTCCACGGAACACAGTTTCAGGAAAGTGGCTCTGTTAAGCAGAGATGGTTATCAGTTGATGCGGCACAGCATCCAACCTGTGACCACCAGGAATGGTGCTGTGGGGATCTGCAACGCGAGTCATCCTCGGGCATCTGGCCTCCCCAAGAATGGCAGAATAGTTCCTGTTCTTCCCTGAGGTAATGCAGGGCTGGCAACCATCATCCTCTCACTGTCCATAGGCAGAGACAATCCTCCCATACAATATATTTCTCAATTGGTTTAAGATAGCTTAAGTTTCTTTCTGTTGCTTATAGTTGCAAGTTCTTAATCCTTGTTTTTGGCTTCAGCTTGCCGCCCGCGGCCGGTGGCCACGCGCAGGCGCAGGCCCGGAAGTCATGCGCAGGCCCGGCGGTCACGCGCTGGCCCGGCGGCCATGCACAGGCACGGTGGCCACTTGCAGGCGCAGGCCCGGCTGCCATGCACAGGTCTGGGGGCCACGCGCAGGCGCAGGCCCAGGCCCGGCGGCCACGCTCAGACCCGGCGGCCACTCACAGGCCCGGGGGCCGCGCGCAGGCCCGGCGGCCAAGCACAGGCGCATGCCCGGCGGCCACGCTCAGACCCGGCGGCCACGTGCCGGCCCGGGCCCACGCGCCAGCCCGGCGGCCCCGCGCCGGCCCGGCAGCCACACGCCAGCCCCCAGCGCGCAAATGCGCGTGGGTCCCCACGCCACCTCCTGCCCACCTGCCCGGCCAAAGAAAGGAAGGATGGCGACCTCGGCCTATTCGCGCCACCGGCCTACGTCGGCGCCGAGCGCGGGACACACCCAGCGCCAGAGAGGCAGCGGGGGCCGGGTGGTCCGGGCCGTGGCACGCGGAGCAGAGCCCCGGCCGGGCTGGCACGCAAAGCAGAGCCCCTGCCGCACAGGCCGGGCCGCGCAAGCCGGGCCAGCACGCGAAGCAGAGCCCCGCGCCCTGGGCCGCCCGGTGCAGGTGCCCTGGGCCGCCCGGCGCAGGCCCTTAGTGCTTACTTTTGACAACTAAGTAAATAAGATCTATATGCTAGTCCTAGATTTATTTTTGAAATTCAAAAATTGTGCTTTTTAAATTATTATGGGTAGCTTCAGTTTCTATTATAGTATACCAGAACTAATATATAGTCAGTGACATCTTACATGATGTATGAAAATATTAGGTACTACCGTATTGGTAAAATTCTATTTACTTCTGTGTTCTTATTCATTTTAATGCAAAATCAAGTCTTTCTAGTGTATTAGATATTTCCTTTACATCATAAGGGGAATTTCTAATAATGTACAAAAATATATATGGAAACTAACAAAAATACAAATGGCCTCATTTATCTTTTAAGCAGTTAAAAGAAATGAAGTAGAATGTGCAAAATACTGACATGCAGGATAAAAAAAATACTCATACCTTATTTTCCTTGCTTAGACTAGCTTGTTCTATTATGGATTTTATATGAATATGCTTTGAAATAAAATGCCATTAGTTGAAAAACAAGTCTTAAAAAACCAAGTGGTAGGCTAATAACATGACCTTTGAGTTTTTGGTATATCTCAGATACATCTGAATTGAACATTGAGGTACCAAGTTAATATTTTATAGCAGCTATCTTTTTTTATATCTAGGCTTCCTTCATAACTCTAAAATTATTAATTTAATTTCTGCTACATTTTGCATTTTTAGTTTCTTAATTTTTCATTTTTATATTTTATGATTAGTCCCATCTTTCTGTTGTTTGGAGTATCTTTCTAAAGTAATTAGAAATTTATATATATATATTTTTTTTTTAACAGAAGCTAACTTTTTTTAATGTTTTTGCCATAAAGCATTTGTGCTCTCCAGAGAGAGTCAGAGACAAACAGTGAAAGGGAAAGTGAGTAATCTCCCTCTATCTATAGGGGAATGGTCATACTGCAATCCTGTCTCCTCCATTCTCCTCCTGGAATTTTGGGCATATATAAATGCACACCCAGCATGATTTTCAAGCCGCCGCATCTGGGACTTGAACTGCAGTTGGCCATGTGAGAATCTAGTGTCTTAAACACTATGCCTCCTGCTGGCCCCAGAAATTTATGTCATTTTCTGTGAAATTTTGGAACAATGTGATGATTTTTTTAAATTTCATCAATTAGAGAAACTATAGTATAATCAAATTCATGATTGAATATATTTTAACTAAGTTAGAACTGAAAGTTGAAGTTCTACCTTTGACATTAACAGCCCAGTAATTCCTGGGCCAGGTGGTGGCATGGTGGTTAAGATGGATGGGTCCTATGTGGCTGACTGGGTGGTTTCAGTCCTGAACCTGGTGGCTTGAAGAACACACTGGGTGCATCTGCGTGCATGGCCAAAATCTTGACAAGAGAATGGAGAAGGGACTGCGGCATGACCATCCCCCTTAGGAGTGCTTTCTCACTTTCCCTCTCTCTGTCTCTCTTTGGTGAGCACTTGTGCCTTATAGCAAATTTAAAAATAAATAAATAAACAGCATTCCTAATCCTTATCATAATACTCTTCAGATTAAGATTGGATTTGGTAGGACCAGCAGTTAGCGTAATGGCTATGTCGCTGAACTCTCATGTAGCCGACTGCAGTTCGAGTCCCAGACCCGGTGGCTTAAACTCACGCCGGGCGCGTGTGCGTGCATACCCAAGATCCTGAGAGGAGAATGGAGGAGATGGGATTGTGGCGTGGCCATCCCCCCTGGGGGGTGATTTCTCGCTTTCTGTCTGTCTTTCTGGCGAGCACATGCCCTATAGCAAAAATCTCTCAAAAAAAAGGATTTGATGTGTAGTATGAGAGCAAGGACTATGTAGCCTCTCTTTTCTAAATAAATGTAAAACATACTGAAAAAAGAAATGTTTTGTTGTGTATTCATTTATTGAGTGTACATTTTTATTAAATATTGTATAATCAGGTGTAACAATAAATGAGGATGTAGCTTAGTCCCTGTCCTCATGAGGATAGGGTGACAGATATAAAACCAATATTCATTTTAATTATCCTAAATACTTAAAGTAGATATCTAGGAGATTAGGGAGACTTATTTTGGGAACAAGGAAGGCTTCCCTGAGGAAGTGATATTTAAGTGGAATGTTTAATGATAAATAAGGATTAGATAACCAAAGAGAGTAGAAAGACATTTTTCAGTATGGCCAAATTACAGCCTAATGTTCTGAAATAAATGAATAGAATCTGAGATGGAGGATAATTAGAGTTTAGAATTCAAGTTGTTTAAGCATTGTTTGCTTTAAAACAAGTACAAACAGCAAAATATGGCAATTTTAGGACCTTGGTGAAAATTAACATTAATGAATCTAGATTTTATTTTGAATTAAACTTTGGGTCATATATTGGTTTAAATAACTGGAGTACTGGGAAGGAAATAAGGCAGTCAGCCAAATGTCAATAGCCACTTTAAGAACAGAATGTGGAAAAATAAATACGTAACAAAAACTAGTCCATTAACATGTGCTCATGTGGAGCAGAGGTAGGGGATTGCTCAAAATATTAAAAATGTTTATCAAGTAAAGTAAATTAAAAAATAGTTTTATGCTGGGTGAGTTGCCTGCATGCTCAAGATCCTCTACTAAAGGCCAGAGGACTGGGGAATGGTGATTGTGGTGTGAGGAGACCTTGTCAAGGGTGCTTCCCCTCCCCTTCCCACTCTCTCATGTATGTGCTATTATGAATAAAATCTATAAATTTTAAAAAAATGAAAGGAGTCACTGTGATATCTAATTCTCCTTGTCATTTAATGAGCAGACTAGCCATAATTGGGTGTCTGAACTGTTGACCCGAGTAACTCATGATTAGTGTTTACTAGGTAATTTTTACCCAACAACACATTTCATTTTGGTTATTCTACGTATCTGTATGTTTATGCCCCTGGGTGATAAGAAGTATTTTATTAGTTGTCTTCAGACACCCCAGTTCTCAAAAGGTTAAATAAGTTGTATGGCTGTTGAATGAGTTAGCAGAAGATTTAAAAATAGAATTCAAGTTTTTTCTCCCTTATAGTGCTCTAAATGTGGTTATACTCTATTTAAAGCTTATGTTGTTCTAATGGCACATGTCTTACTTAGTTGGATTTGTATACTTCAGAAGAACCAAGTATTAATTTGCCCTAATATTTAAAAAATAAATAAGGAAAGAAAAATAAAAAGTCTTGTTCAGTGGTTGAGGGGAAACACAAATACCTCTCTGGAAACTCAAAGCTGCCTATACCCACTCATCTGCTCTTTTAGCAAGCATTTATTGAATATCTGTGGTGTGTGGTGTTGACGGGATATACTTAAGAAACAAAATGTCTCTGCACCTGGGAAGTTTTCAATGTAATAAGTGAAATGAAAGATATGCACATTCTTACCAGACAATGAACTGGAAGTACCAAGTATCTTCTGAATTAAGGGATGTTTTGGCTTTGTTTTGGTTTTAGAATTAGGCAGAGATTGAAAATATTTGCCTGAATAGTTGGTTTCCAATACTTTCTACATGAATAGAATGTGAATGCTTTCCAAGCATATATGCTATAACATTTCTTGAAAATTCTGCAGGTTTATTTACAACATTTGCATGTATGTATTTTTCCCCTTTATAGGAAAGAGTTAATACCTCAAGAATAATACTCACGAAAATGTTAAAATTCTGCAGGTTTCTTTACTACATTTGCATGTATGTATTTTTCCCTTTTATAGGAAGGAGTTAATACCTGCAAGAATAATAGTTACCTACTTATGAAAGTGTTAAAAATGCAAATTATTACTTTAACAAAAAGTTAGAATGGACCTAACATAGTAGTAAAAGTTCTAAAATACTATTTCTATAGATTTTGTCTATTTAAAAAAAATTTAAAATTCATTTAAATAAAGATTTCTAAACTATCTCCTATCATGGATGTAAAATACCCATAGAAACATTTAACATCTTTTTAAAATAATAATGTTTTTGTTTATTTTTTTGAGAATTATTTTATTTAGCTTTATTTATTCATTTATTTTTTAATTTGACCCAAGAGGGACACAGTGAGAGAGAGAGAGAGAGAGAGAGAGAGAGAGAGAGAGAGAGAGAGAGAGAGAGCAAGCCACCAGGTCTGGGACTCGAACCACAGTCAACCATGTGGGATTCCAGTGCTGTTAACCACCACACCATCTGCCGGCCCCCATTTATCATCTTTTAAGGGTACCAAACCAACTGATGTTAAGTGTGTTCCATACAGTTTTTGACAAGTTTGCTGCAGCTGTTATGTAGTTGAAAGTTTCTTCCCATTTGAAGGCAGATTTTTCTTAAAAAAAAAAAAAAAAACCAACCATAATGATACATAGACATAGGAAAGAACACTGAACCCAGAGTAGTCAAAACACTTGGGTTCTTTTCTTTCAGTGATACAACTATTGATTCATAACTTTTAGCAGGATATTCAACTTGCATGGACTTTTTCTTTGCTCTGTTCTTATCTGGCCTATATATTATACATCGTTGTTATGAGGATCAAATCACACACACACACACACACACAGACACACGTATGTATATAAATGCTTGTAAGTTATAACTTACAATTAAGTTATGTAATATAAGGCACACCTATTTTATGAAAGCTACACTGTATTTTCCTTTTTTGCTAAGCTGATTTTTAACCAATAGGAGGCAACCATATGTGTGTAATAAAAAAATAGATCTAAATTTCTCTTCTTGTTAAAATAATTTACTCCAAAATAAATGTTTGAGGTAAAGTATATGCATGTGGCAATTTTTTTATCGATATAACAGATATTTGATGAATACAAAGGTATTTAATAGTCTGACCAGTGGTGAAAAGGGAGTAAATTGACAACCATGAGTCAGAAATTTGTTCATGGTTGAATCCTTCATGTGGAGTGGCTATTAGATAAAGTCAAAGTTCAAACAGATATGGTGAAATGTCATTTTATCTGGTCTGTAGGCAATATCTGAAGAATCTGATCTGGTCCTGAGAATGTAGCTATATGATTTTCTAGTCAGACCTTTGGCAGAATTGTGATTTCACGTGACCACTCTGGTTTGAAGTACAAACCGTTGCCAAGCTTTGGTACTTACCTTGTCAGATGTTGACAAGGTAAGTATCAGTGTATAAGAGGAAAACTTAGCATGATGTCAGTTACTTAAGGATCAGGACAAATTCCTGTTCTAACAGTGACTATTTACTCTAAGTGTACTAGACTTAGGACAGCAAAGTTAAATCTAGACACCACTTAAAGGCAGTAATGGGATCCTAAATATTTTGGGTTCCCTGGTCATGACTGAGTCTACAGATTGCTGGTTTCAGTGCTTAGAAGCAGCCATTTGTAGAACTGATGGAACACACTAGCAAATGAAATATGTGAATGAAATGTGACCAATATGTCCACTTTTCTTGACTGAATGGGAATTGATTGATAGGACCAAGGAAAACTTGAACATTACCTCTAAAGAAAACAAAACCCTGGACTGGAAATCAAAAAGCCTGGGGTGACATATTTTTTCATCTCACCTTCCAGTTGAAGGTTGAAATTTTGAAAGTTAGGAAGATAAAGTCTATGGCTGAGTACCTAAATTTAAAGGATAAAGATTACATTTAACATTTAGTGAAGTGATAGGCTATCAATACAATTTCTTTGTAACAGTAATAACCAGTTAGAGAACATAATAGAAAAGATCACATTCACATTGGTAAAGTAGAAATCAATTTGAATAAACTTAGTAGGAGATGTATAAATCCACATAAACAAACCTTTGAGAGCTATAGAAAAATACTAGGATAAATGTAAGAGTAGTACGATTCTAGATGGGATAAATAAAGGTCATATGTATGTAAATTTTTAAAAAATGATACATTAGCATAAAATTTTAGAAGGCATTTTAATTGAATTTATCAAGTTTAACAAGGTTATCATACATGTGGAAAAGGAAGCTGGCAACACTATACAGTGCCATTTTGAAAACCAAGTGCAACATCTGTGGTTGGAGAAGTAATCCCATAATAAGATAAAACATTAAAATTTTTCAAAAGAGAGTAACAGCATACATATTTATATAAATAAGTGGGGGTAAAAAGAATGTCCAATAATATATATTTCTGAATTTATATTATGAATATGAAATAAAATAATTTTATAAGGATATACTATAATGGGAAGGAGATAGGCACTTTATACCATTTATTAAATAATCTGCCTGTAAATCTGGGGGAGAGATAACTCACATTGTATACCAAAATCATAGACTAACAGTAAATATCATAGAACTCTGTAAGATTTGAAGGAATTAAAGTCACAAAATATTTACTGCCTTGAATAAATAAAAGCTAAATTATATAGAGAAAAGAAAATACAGAAAAATATTTCTAAGTTTATTCCACAAGGGATTAGTATCATTAGTATCTAAGCACTATATAGAGCATGATAGAAATATTTAGGTTTGGATAGGTAAATGTGAAAAAAATATACACATATGCTGAAATGCAATCAGTAAAATTGGGAAAACTTTAATGTACCAATTGATAAATGTAAATTTTGAAAATGAGGTATCATTTTCCATCTGTTCAGTCAGAAATAATAAAAGTGACATTACCTAATACCATGAAATTTATACATTACTGTGTTGTGCTGTGAGTGTTTAAATCTATTTGAAAAGCAATTTGACAGAGTATACAAAATGCTTTTACCCATTGATCCCTGTGATATGTACTTTGGAGAATTTACCTTAAGGAAAATATCCAAAAGAAGGAAAAAGTTTTTCCTGGCAGGATTGTTTATATTAATGGAAAAGTGGGATGGTTAGAAACCTTAATTCCAAGAAGAAAAGAATGCTTAAATATGGGCCATGCACTGTGGAGAATATCAGGTAGGGACTAAAATGAGTTGTATAGGCTGTGTAGAAAAATGAAAATATTTTTCTGATAGAGTGGTTAAAAGAAATTATACATGTGATATGTATGCTTTCAGCTGTGTAGAATTCAAGAAGCATTTGGTCAAACATTACATGACATTGTAAAAACTAGATTCTGGTATGGTGGGATTTAATGGCATTTTTGTATTTCCGCAAACTTTATTTTTAGGGGATATATAGAAAGCAAGAATGACATATACTTCTAAGAATAATGTTGGCTTCCTATTGTATCTACAGCATAAACAGAGTATCTGGCACACAGTAGATGCTTGATACTTACTCACTGAATGAATTTGTATAATTTTGGCCTTAAGTTTGTTTGTTTTGTTTTGTTTGTTTTTAAACCATAGCATGAGTGTGCTTGCCAAAGAAAGACAGGACAAGTGAGAAATCACACCGTGTGGATGGCCACACTGCAATACCTTCTCTGTTCTCCTCTCAGGATTTTGAACAAGCACACACATGTACCTAGTATGATTTTCAACCCACTGGATCCAAGACTTGAACCGTGGTTGGCCATGTGGAAATCTGGTGCCTTAACCTGCAGCCACTTGCTGACACTAAGATTTGCATTTTTAATTTCTAATTTGAGCACTGTCTTCTTGCTCATCGTATCATTAACACCAAATACAATGCCATACACAGTACATTTTCAGTAATGGTTGGAAATGAATAACTGAGAATTTGAATCAATGACTCATTGAAATGGTGACATCTCACCGAGGTTAATAAATATTCCCCCTCTAAATTCTGTGAAGGAAGAGATTATTTTATTCATCTCTATTTTACATACAGCATCTAATATAGTGACATGCATATATTGAATAGTAGACAATCAATGACTACATTACCTTGAATTCTCAAGTCTGAGCATTACCTAGAGAGTTTCAGCTAATGCTAGCATTAATTAGGTGATCTTGACCAAAGGTAGAATTTGGATTTTATCTGGGTTTTCCAGTCTATTTGTCTGTGTGCATGCATATTATCAACATACATTTTCTTAAAGGAGTAGACTGGCTTCATATTCATTTATACTAATTAGTGACCATTAAAACAATGCTACCATCCTACAACTAGTTAAAGTTCTCTTCTCATTGTTAGGTTTTCTGTTTCTTTTACTGTGGCTGTTCTTGTATTTATCTGGAAAAGAATCCTAGTTTTGCTCTGTAAACTTTTAAGGAAAGGTCTAAGGCTTAATCTAGTCATTCACTGTGTAATCAACACGAGGGTGTTAGGACTTGAGGGGAAAAAGAAAGCATTTTAACTGAATGAAATGTGTGTGAGAAACCCTTCATGGGTAAGTTTTTTTTTTTTTCTTTTCTGCTTGAGTATAGAAATTCAGGCATTATATGATATGTATTTTTTTACCTCATCCTTCCTTTATCAATATGTTTTACTTATCAATATCTGCCTTAAAAGATGTGTCTTGATTTTGACTCTCTGAGTAGCACCATGGTGGTTGAGAAGAATAAGTGCCTTAAGAAAGGCGGCAAGGGAGTCAAGAAGGAAGTGGTTGATCCATTTTCTAAACAAGATTTGTTTTACAGATACAAGGATTTTTGTCTTCTCTTGAACTGTTGATAGGTTCTGCCTACTGTTTGCAGTTACTGAATCCTAACTTTTTCCTGGCTTTAAATTTAAGCAAATTTCTCTTTTTGAGATAGAGAGACAGAAAGTGAGAAATCACCCCCCCACCCCCAGGGGGGATGGCCACGGCGCAATCTCTTCTCCTCCATTCTCCTCTTGGGATCTTGGGCGGCACGTACACACACACGCCTGGCGTGAGTTTAAGCTCCAGGACTTGAACCGCGGCCAACTACATGGGAGTCCAGCGACATAGGCATTACACCAACTGCTGGTCCCCATAAAATTCTGTTTCACGAGTTCAGTCTCATGTAAATCTTTCTTCTATTGAATTTACAGTGTTACTGTGGTCCCATCTTTCCATTTAAATTCTGGAAGTTAACATTCAACATTACTATTGATCTTTCTGGACTTGTCCCTACTATTAAGTTGGCTGTTCTTTCAGGTTTTTTTTTTTTTTTTTTTTTTTTTTTTTTAATTCTTATTTCTGTGTATCTGGCTTCAGTTTTCCTGGTATAGCACTCCCTTCAGAACTTCTTGGAGAGGTGGCCTGGTGTTGGTAAATTCTTTCAGGTTCTGTTTATCTGAGGATGCTTTTGTCTTTTCTTCTCACATGAAAGATAATCTTGCTGGGTATTGTATTCTTGGTTGAAATTATGTTTTACTTAACACTTTGAATATATTTTCCCATTCTTTCCTTTCTTGAATTTTTTCCAATGAGAGGTTCCATGTTAGCCTAATGGGATATCCTTTGAAAATAACTTGATGTTTCTCTCTTGCCAATTTTAATATCTTGTCTCTGTGGTTTTGGTCAATCTGGCTATGATGTGCCTTGGAGAAGATCTTCTTGGGTTGATTCTATGTGCAGACCTTTTTATTTCTTGGGTCTAGATCTTTGAATGCCTCTCTAGGTTTGGAAAGTTTTCTTCCTGGATTTCATGGAATAGATTATCAATGCCCTTATTAGTTTCTTCACCTTCTGGGATACTGATTATCTCAATGTTTGGGTGTTTAATGATATCCAGTATTAATAATTTATTTTTCTCATTTGGGGGGAGCTAATTTCTCAGTCTATTTGGTGAATTTTTCTAGGTCAGAGGATCTGTCTTCTGCATCTGAGATTTGATTTTCTACATGATCTAATCTGCTTTTTTTTTTTTAGAGAGAGGTTTTTGCTATAGGGTGCGTGCGCTCGCCAGAGAGACAGAGAGAGACAGACAGAACGCAAGAAATCACCCCCCAGGGGGGATAGCCACGCCACAATCGCTTCTCCTCCATTCTCCTCTCGGGATCTTGGGCACACACGCACACGCGCCCGGCGTGAGTTTAAGCCACCGGGTCCGGGTCTCGAACTGCAGTCGACTACATGAGAGTCCAGCGACATAGCCAGTACACTAACTGCTGGTCCCTAATCTGCTTTTAATACTTTGAAGGGAGTTTTTGATTTCTTGTATTACAGCCTTCGTCTCTAACAGTTCTGTGTGATTCTTTTTTATGGTGTGTATTTTCTCTTTCAGATTGTGCAAGAACTTCCTCACCTCCTGAAACTTGTTTTCTTGTTTCTCCTGCATCTTCTGGAGTTTGTTGTCTCTGTTCTCTTGCATCTCTGTTAGCTTTGTCACTATGAATATTCTAAATTCTTTACCTGACATTTCCAAGAGTTCCATTGTATTGTCTGTGAAGGATGAGGAGTTATTCTTTTCCCTTGGGGGAGACATATTTTCTTGGCTTCTCATATTTCTTGTGCCTCTGCGGTGGTTTCTGGTCATCTGATGGATTATATGTTTTTTCCTAATTTTTGGAATTAAATCTGAATGTTCAGAGGCGTGCAGGACGAGGTGATCTGCAATCTCTTTACAGTTCTATTTCTCCCTTTGTAGAGCGGATTCTGTGGGAATTGAGGATTACTTTGACCCTAAAAGTATTCATATATCTAGCAACTAGACCTGTCTAGAAGCTCAGTGTATGGACGCTGTGAGCAGAAATGTGAGAAAGGTAAAAGGAAAAGAAAAAGAAAGAAAACCAAAACCAAGACAAGGAAAATTAAAAGAAAAAGAAAGTTAAAGCATAAAATGAAAACCACATGGCGTGCAAGGTGAGGGATTAGCAAGATAAAAGAGTAAGCTAAGAAGAAGCTTAAAAATTTTTTAAAAAATGGAGCGAGATGGAAAGAGACAGAGAGAATACAGAAGGTGCTCTCCTTGGCCAGATCTTGGGATCAGGAGGGTGAAGTCTGGGCAGAAAATCTTCAGTTGGTCTAATCGCTGAAAGGGGCTGCTCAGATCTCAAATGTAGATGGCTTGTAATTGGCCTGTCCTGGCTAGATCTTGGGGTCAGGAGTATGAAGTGTGGACAGAAAACCTTCAGTTATTGTCTGGCATGCATTTGAAGCCACCAGGTCCAGGACTTGAACCGCGGTTGACTACATGGGAGCCCAGTGACGTAACCTTTGCACTACTTGCTGGTCCCATTAATAATTATTCTTATTCGTTCTTCTCTTACATCTTGTATCTCTACCCTTCTGTTTCCCCTCTATTTTAGCCTTCTACCTATGTACAAGGGGTCTTGAAAAAGTTCATGGAAAATGCATATTATGGCAAAACTCGTAATGGGTTTGAAATATTTTTTGCAGGAACATAGGCTCCTGTTCCATTTTCCACTAACTCTTTGAATTACCTTGTATTTGAGTAAATTTAACCAAAATAGATGATAGAGCTTTCTTTTAAAAATGGTATATAATTTTAAATTTTTGCCAGAAGATGCACATACTTGCCTGGGAAAGAGAGAGAGACTGTAAGTGAGAAAGCAACCCCACCATGGTGCAAGGTCATGCTGCAATTGCTCCTCCTCTATCTCTCTTTCCTCTCAGAATTTAGCACATACACGTACACATGCCAATTGTGGTTTTCAAGCTACTTTTTCTGGAACTGGAACTACATAATAGGCCAGGTCAGATCCAGCTGACTTAACCACCTGGCCATAGGTTAGCCATTAAAATAATAATTAATGTATTTGAATTGTGAAGGTAATAACCTTCAATCCTGAAAAATTAAAAACAATGCAAGTTTTAAAGGGGAAAATGCTCATATAAAATCTTATTACTCAAGTATAATTACCAGTAACCTTGCCATATATTACCATTTAGATGACAGTTATTTTACATAATTGAATCCTACTATACATAGTTTTGTATCTTACTTCAAATAACATTGACTTGAAGACATTTCCACATAATTAAAATACTTTAATGGCTGTGTAATATTCCCTTTTAAGCAGATATCATAGTCTACCTCTTCACTTCCCTACAATTGGTCTCTTAAAAAGTTTTTTATGATTGTCCCTATTATAAATATTATATCACGGACATCTTAGAACATAAAGGTCTGTCTATAAATCAGATTATTTCATGTGATACATTCATAGAAGTAGTATTATTAGGTCAAAGAGAATTCATGTGCTTTGAGATTTTTGGTTCCTTTTACCAAATGGCTTTCCATAAAGGTTATGCTGAATCTCTTTGTTGCTACCAGCATTGTTTAAAAAAAAAAAAAAAATCCATCTCAGGGCCAGCAGGTGGCACGGTGGTTAAGGTGCTGAACTCCCACATAGCTGACCATGGTTTGAGTCCTGGACTTATTTGCTTGAAAGTCACACTGGATGTGTGTGCATATGTGCCCAAAACCCCAGGAGAAGAATAGAGGGAGAAGTGATTGCAGTATGGCCATCCCTCACTGGAGGGGGGTGGTGGTGTGATTTCTCACTTTCCCTCTCACTGTCTCTCTCTCTTTCCAGTGAGCACATATGCCCTATAGGAAAAAAAACTTAAAGAAAAAGAATATCTATCTCACTATATGGGCAGACTTTTAGTTTCCTTAGCTGTATTCTGCAGTAAGAGTATCGTTTCATAGCTAGCTATGTGTACTGCATTAACAAATTAATTTATTTAACAAAGCATGTTATTTAGATGCATATTCAGATGTTATATAATTTATTCTGAAGGTAGTGGGTATATGGTATTTTTTTATATTTAGAATTTTTTTGATATTGGGTTATTACTCTTTGATATCTCACCACTGTGTTAAATCCTTAAACTAAAACAATTAATTTTTCTCTAATTCTATATCTTTGTGGCCTTGACAACAGAGTCAGTCCTTTGGAAAATAAGTGATCTTGGACTGCATTTTTGAACAATGAGAAGTTCCAAAAGCATAAGAAAGAAAGACTAATGTATAGGACACTAGACTAGAAATCAGATGCTTTAGGTTCTATTCCCAGCTCCATTTGTCATTGTGTATCATGGCCAAATTTGATTAAAGAACTTGCCCAATCTGTAAAACAGGGATAATATGTCTCACCTTACAGATTTGCTACAAGGATTAGTGAAATATTGTTTTATATATATATTTTTTGTTCTTTAAGAAGAATTCTAATATTAAGGACCAAGTAAAGTCTATCTAAAATTTGAAAGGTAGAAATTAATTATCCTACTTTCTAACTTTTGTCCCCAGTTTAGTTTATTAATAACCTACAGCCTTTATTGATTTTTAATACAAAGTGCATATGGACCATAGGATATCTCCAAGTGTGGCAAAAACTGATATTGGACTTGGAAATGATTGGTTTCTGTTTTATAACTTTTGTACACTTTGCATGTCTTCTTTGATGCTTAAATTACATTAAAATGAAAGGAAAATCCAGCCTTTAAAAAACACACCATGGGTTAGCATTACTACTGCTTTGTAAGGTTGTTTCTAAGAATTAGGATAATAACTATAAAGCGAGTAGTACAATGACTGGCAATAAATATGTATTGTATACCTAACTATGTATCAAGCATAGTACTGGATACTCTACATATGTTTGTATTTAAATCCTCAAAGCAGTTCTGTAAGATATTAATATAAGAAAACTCAGAAAATGATTACTTTTACAGTTAAATAGTCATAAGTAACAGGTACTGCATTCCAGTCTAATTTTCTTGACTCCAACGTGAGTGTCCCCCTCATCCCTACATTCAATCAAGGGAATCAGTCAATTATAATGTATTGGTTGGCTTTGTATGTAAATACAATTTGTTTCCATATATGCCTTTAGAAATGATATGTCTTTTATATTGCATGAACAGCTCTTGTCATGCAGGAAGTTCAACACATGTTCTCATTTCTCTCAATGCTTAGGATAATGCCTTGTTCCTCCCAGAAACTCTCATATTCCTTGATTAAGTGGATCTTTATAACAATATTAATACTTGCCAGCAGTGAGCCATGACTTTTGAAATAACCTGGGGAATCTTCAGGTTTTTTGTTTTTGCATAATTCCTTATTTTCTCCAAATATATATATTTTTAGTCAGAAATGTCAGAATAGTGCATGAACCTACAGAATTCCAGATGACTGCCTTTTTTGGTTGTTCATCTTATGTTGTTTTAAGAGATGTGAAATTGAAAGCAGAGCCTTCTAAGTGATGTCAAATTTGGGTAATATAAGTTGTATTTAATATATAGTAAACAAGCTCTGAAAAAAAATTCTATGAGTTGTACTATTTATTCTTTGCCATCTAAAACCCTCACTGAATATATCTAGAAATTTGAAAGCCTCATTCATTTTGTGAGGAAGTTTATAAAGAGAGTACTGATTATATTATTTACTGAAGATATTTTACATCTAATTTCTAGTTTGGATAGTAGAAGAAAGAAAAGACATCTTTTAAAAGTACATGTGTATGTGTGTGCATGCTGCATTGTTGGATTACTTAATTTTCTCTCTGAGACATAAATGACATGGTAAAATAAATTGTAGAATATGGACCATGAGGAAATATCATTTCTAAAATAATTATTTTGACGAAGGAATGTGTGTCCTCTTATGTTCAAATTCATAGCTTAGATCTTTAGAGATTAGAATGCTACCACAGAAACAGATGGTTGGTAACTATAAAAGTAATGCCATCATATTGGATAATGTTATGCTGCTGTTTCTATTGGCATAACCTCTGTTACATTATATATAGCACGTATGGGCTAGAACACTGTTTGTACTTTGATAAAAACCCTAGGAAGACTGTATGTTCAAGTACTGGCTCAGTATTCTTATCAGGTTGTTCTTTGAGATAGGCTAGAGCTTTGGGTAAGCAGTATTTTGTGATATTCATTGTATCCTATTTGAGAACTAAAATGGATTCTCACGCAGCATAAATGAATTCTTTATCACAAAAAGCTTGAATAACCTACAAATCCACCACAACTATGGAAAATAAACATAAGTGTTTGAATTCATTAAGTGAAATCCATTTATTGAAAGTAAACCAAAAAGATCACTTTCATGTATTCTTAGAATTTATATAAACTAACCTAAACAAGTCATCCCTCTTTTAAACAGTGACCAAGAGACATTACGCTAAAATGCTATTTGATTCCAAAGATGTCAGTTTCTTTAATTAACCCGAACATTTACGGACTAGCTGATTTTACTATAAATAAATGGTTTTTTAATGTTGTAATAATTTTTTAGAGGTCAGCCCACATAAAATGAAAATTGAGTATTCACTTGCATACATACAAATTAAAATGCCTCCTTCCTCTCGCTCATTCTTGCCTGTCTACAAAATACTCGGTTCTGTACTTACTGCTGGTCCCTTTAAATATAAACACAGCTCAGTTTCTTACTTGACCTTTCCTAACCTCTTACTACATTCTGCATGTGAATCTTTTTTTAAAAATTTTTATTTCAATTTATTTATTTGCATTCATTCACTGAACATCATTACAGCATACAAAATGAGATTTTCCATCCAGAGTACACTATATATTGTCTCAATCAAGCACATCAACAAACATGTTATTGTCAGCAAATGATCTTCCATTTCTTGTCTTCTGTATGTTTTGCTTTTTTTCCCCCCATCCTTGATTCCCTCTTACCCTCTGCCATCTCCCACTCTCCTCCCACACTGTCTCTGGTATCTATGTTTGCTTTCTATACTGTTTTCTCCTCACATTTTATTGTATCACCAAAGACCCTAACCAATCCAAATACCCTCATAGCAAACACAGGTGATACACACATTTCCATGAACACAAGTCTTACTTTACGCATCCTATAAAGTAGCACCTAGCTGTGGCTACATATCCTACTGCAGTCATTGAATAGATATATATTTTTTTTTCCTGAAACTTTTTTTTTTGTAACTCAATTTACATTCCTTCCCTAAGCTTCATCACAGCATACAAAATGCAATCTCCCATCCAGTACACACTGCATAGTGACTCAATCATGCACATTACAAAAAATTTTCCATTACTAGTTCCTAGAATTACTTCTACCCCTCTTTCTGACCCTCTGTCCCTTCCCACCCTCCTCTCACACCACCTCTGGTGTCTACAATTGTCCTTCATTCCCTTCCCACCCACATTGCATTGATCACACAATTTCCTACATAATCTAACTACTTTCAGTGGTGAGTTCACTCATTACTACTAAGAAAACCAGTTTTAACTTAACTCAAAGAAGTGCCAAGGAACTTTGTTTAAAGCCAGGAAACAAGTTAGGATTCTGTTCAAATGGTAGGTGCATGAACCTATCAGTCTCATGTACTTTTATCTTCTGTTGTGGTTCAATTTTCCTGATTAAATTCTGGGATATAATATTCAACTCCAGACTTGTCCCTATGATTAAGTTGGCTACTTTCATAGTTTTTGGACTCTTATTTCCATGTGTCTGTGTTTAATTTTCTTGATACAACACACCCTTGAGAACTTCTTGGAGATCTGGTCTGGTGCTGGTAAATTCTTTCAGGTTTTGTTTATCTGAGAATGTTCTTGTCTTTTCTTCCCACCTGAAAGATAATCTTGCCGAGTACAGTATTCTTGGCTGAAATTGCTTCTCTCATAACACTTTAAATATATTTTCCCATTCTCTCCTCACTCGCATTGTTTCCGATGAGAGATCTGCTGTTAGCCTGATGGGATGTCCTTTGTAGGTAACTTGATGTTTTTCTCTTGCCAATCTTAGTATCTTGTCTTTGTCTGTGGTTTTGGTCAATCTGGCTATAATGTGTCTTGGAGAAGATCTTCTTGGGTTGATTCTATTTGGGGTCCTTTGTATTTCCTGGGACTGGATCTTCGAATGCCTCTCTAGGTTTGGAAAGTTTTCTTGCAGGATTTCATGGAATAGATTATCAATACCCTTATGGGTCTCTTCACCTTCTGGAATGCCAATTAGCCAGATATTTGGACGTTTGATGGTATCCAGTACTTCTCGCATATCATTCTCAAATTTTTGGGCCATTTTCTCAGTCTTCGTGGTGGATTTTTCTAAGCCAGCCATTTTTTCTTCTACATCTGAGATTCTATTTTCTGAATGATCTAGTCTGCTTTTAATACTTTCAAGGGAGATTTTGACTTCTTGTATTATAGACTTTATCTCTAGCAGTTCCGTTTGAGTCTTTTGTAAAGTGTGTAATTCCTCTTTTAGATCTTGCAAGAATTTCCTCATCTCCTGGAACTCGTCAACTTCTTTCTCCTTTCTCTTGAGCAGTTCATTATCTCTCTTTTCTTCCATCTCTGTTAGCTTCGACATTATGAATGCTCTAAATTCCTTATCAGACATTTCCATGACTTTCACCGAACTGCTTGTGGATGAAGGAGAGTTACTCTTTTCCCTTGGAGGAGAGGTATTTTCTCATTTTCCCATATTTCTTGTGATCCGACGGTGATTTCTTGTCATCTGATGGATGGTGTGTTTCTTTCAAATTCTTGAAGTTAAGCCTCAATGTTCAGGAGCAAGCAGACAGGGGTGTTCTAGAATCTGTTTACCGTTCTGTTGTGATCGCACGCTAGCTTTGCTTGCTGGAGGCTAAATTATGAGTAGAAGATCTTCATTTCTCCTGTCCCCTGAAATATCTAGTTCCCAGGAGCCATGAGGAATCTTCTGAAGGAAGGGCTCAACTCTCCAGCCACGCTAGCCTTGCTTGCTGGAGGCTAATTTATGAGTAGAAAATCTTCATTTCTCCTGTCCCCTGAAATATCTAGTTCCCAGGAGCCATGAGGAATCTTCTCTGCATGTGAATCTTGAACATGACTTGGTTAATACCACTAAAGCGGCAATGTTGCTCAGTGGCTTAGGACACAGGCCTTAGTGTCAGACAGACCTGGGATCAAATTCAGGATCTATTACTTACTAGTAATGTGACCTTGTCAGATTTTCTAAGCCCCAGTTTCCTCATCTTAAAAAATGTCTAACTTGCCTCAGAGGGGCTGCCTCACTCTGGGAAATATCTTTGTTCTTCCATCTTACATACTCCAGAATTCCTGCTCACTTACCTAGGTGAAATAAGTCTGTGTCTTAAATGACTCTCTAATCCACAATTTTCTTTCTAACTGCAGTGTTAATAGTTAGAACCTCATTATATTCTTCCCTGCTGATTTAAAAAGACTAAACAAATATACTGCTTCCATTCTCTTCCCCAGCTGTTCCTACACACCTCCCTGCCTGAGCCATCATTTAAAATACAGATATATTTGTCACTTCAAAGGCTAAACTCTTATAGTGCTTTCTTCTTATCTATGGCAGTTTTAAAAATTTGAGTAAAATATAGTCCCCCTTTAAAGGAAAAGCCTTTTCAAAGACCCTAGTGTTGACTTACAATATTTTAATTACAGTGTTTAAACATTTGCAAACACAAAATAAGATATAAATTACACCACTAGTTCTTATATAACTTATAAAAATCAAATGTACTTTTTAAATAAATAATACAAAACCAGTGAAATTTAAATCAACATTATTGCAATCAATAAATGATTTGCTGAATATAAGTTGCCATTTACAATGTGAATATACTACAGTGCTGGTCTTTTGAGTTCTCTGTGCCTACAGTGCCGTAGAATGAATCAGTTGTTTCAGCAGAGTACATTGTTGGATCTATGTTTAAAGTTTTATTAGTATAGCATGCTATATATCATTAGATCTTTTTTTTAATTTTTTTGAAGAGGTTTTTGCAATAGGATGCATGTGTTCGCCAGAAAGAAAGACAGACAGACAGACAGAAAACGAGAAATCACCCCTGGGGGGGGGGGGTGCGTATGGCCACATCGCAATCCCTTCTCCATTCTCCTCTTGAGATCTTGGGTATGCACGCACACGCGCTTGGCGAGTTTAAGCCACTGGGTCCGGGACTCGAACTGCAGTCAACTACATGGGGTCCAGCGACATAGCCATTACGCCAACTGCTGGTTTCTCATTTGATCTTTATTTTGATATAAATGCATGTTCATACTAAGCCCATCTCATTAGCCTCTGATAATCAAAGTTGTCTCTGGTAACCGTGTTATCCTAAATGTCAATATAGATGTCGAGATTAGTAGAGATAAGATGTCCAAACTTGGCTTTAAAGTGGTTATGCAGATGATCCAATATATTCTGAGCTTTATTTATCATGTTATCTTTTTCCTTTTAGCAAATTGCCAGACAGCATATGCATTTGTGGGGTGGGGTGGGGTGTGGGTGGGAGAGAGAGGGAGAAAGAAAACACGCACACCCCTCATGAGGAGTGGTACTCCATAACCCCCTTCTCCATCTCTCCCTCCTGTTGTGATTTGGGGCATGCACACTCATGCACCTGGTCTGTTTCTCAAGCTACTGGATCTGGAACTCAAACCATGCAGTTAGCAATGTCAGATCCTGCTGCCTTAATACTACCAGGCCATGGGCTCACCGTCCCTATCATATTGTCTTAAGTAATGAGACCACGGAATTTAAAAATTGCCTTACATGATATAGAGATCAATAAGCCTATGTTCAAGTGTACCAGCTTGAGAAACAGGATTCCTAAACTCTATGTTTTATTAGTCTAATAGTAAATCATCATATATTGTATGTTCTATTGTGCCTCAGTGTTTATTGTAACTTCTGACTAAAGTAGGTTTATCTGCCTTGGTTGAACAGCTTTTAGAGTTTGCCTGACATTCCTCCCCCAAATAAAGTCAATTCATTTATCCTTCAGACTCCCATACCATCCCCTAGATGCTTCTATCATGGCATTTATCACAGTGTTTGATAATGACAGCTTATTATTCCTCACCACAACCTGAATATGTAAGCTCTTCAATGACAAGCATATGTCTTGACTTTTTTCTATAGCGTCAGTGCCTGAAACCTTGTGGGAACTCAGTTTTTATTAATTTTTAAAGTTTTTGTTCAGTTCTTACATGAGAGAGAGAGAGAGAGAGAAAGAAACAGCAGCCCCCAACAGGATCTTGCTGTGATTGACCCCAACCTTTAGCAAGCTCCAGCCATTCTTACTCCTGGAATTCTCTGGACCTGAAATGGGAACCTTCTTGGCGGAACTGCCTTGCAGAGCATAGTGTTTTACCACTGCACTAGCATCTAATCCCCTCAGTTAATGTGGACTGATATTATTATTATTATTATTATCATCATTATTAATTTCCAGCAGGCACAGAGAGAGACACACAGAGAGAGAGCCAGAAAGCAACCTCCCATTTAGGGTGGTTATGCTGTAATCCCTTCTCTATTTCCCCCCTAGGAAGTTTTGGGCATGCATGTGTATGTACCTGACATGTTTCTTAAGCCACTGGTTCTGGGATTTGGACCGTGTAGTCAGCTATCTGGTATCCAGCTGCCTTAACCACCACAGCTCTGGCTAGCCTGAGTAGTAATATTCTAATAGAAAAATAATAGCATATGCATGATAGAAGATATTAGGTCATTGGAAAAGTCATGACATGCATTTCTTTGTTTTTCTTTGCAAAAATTCATCATGACTTTTCAGATGATGCAGTAGATACCTCTTATCTCTGTATTTTGTAAAGAAACTGAAGACCTGGATAATCAATATGTGTGAAGAAAATATGGAGGGCAATTAAAATTTTATACTAAAAAAAGAAGAACTTCTCTTTTAGTATGCATATGGTGGCATACTCTGAATCATAGATTCAGAAGGGCAGGACCTTTGAGATCATCTAGCTCAGTGGGTTTAAAACTTTATTTTATTTAATATCAAAACAGCTTTCCTATAAGAAATCATATATAGGGACCAGCAGTTAGCGTAATGGCTATGTCTCTGGACTCCCACGTAGTCGACCGTGGTTCGCGTCCTGGACCCAGTGGCTTAAAACTCACGCCGGGCGCGTGTGCGTGAGTGCCCAAGATCCCGAGAGGAGAATGGAGGAGAAGGGATTGCGGCGTGACCATCCCCCCTGGGGGGTGATGTCTCGCTTTCTGTCTCTCTGTCTCTCTCTGTCTGGTGAGCGCACGTGCCCTATAGCAAAAACCTCTCCAAAAAAAAAAATCATATATAGAACGTGAATATGGGACCAGCAGATGGTGTAATGGTTACATTGCTGGGCTCCCACATAGTCGACTGTGGTTCAAGTCCCAGACCTGGTAGCTCGCAACTCACGCCGGGTGCATGTGCGTGCATGCCCAAGATTCCGAGAGGAGAAAGGAGGAGAAGGGATGGCCATCCCCCCAAGGGGGGTGATTTCTCACTTTCTGTCTCTCTGTCTCTGTCTCTCTGGCAAGCTCACATGCCCTATAGCAAAAATATCTCTCTAAAAAAATTAAGAATATGAATATATAAAGCAGATAAACATGTAAGTGTCCTCATTATTGGGTGAGCAGAGAACTTGGAGATTCCCAAAGAACTTTCCTTTTTGCACATTTCTTTCTCTTCTTCAAGGCATCCCTGGAAACATGTCAAGGAACTCTGTGTACCCTTAGAATACAATTTGAAAATAAGTTTAATACACCTAAGGTAGGAATCCTATTCTGAGCATTTGAGGAAGATGAACAGCCCACCTCTGCTGAGTAATTTAGATGACCAGAAGCTAATAACTTTATGACACCTGTATTTCTTTTTTTTTTTTTTTTCTTTTTTTTTTTGGAGAGGTTTTTGCTATAGGGCGCGTGCGCTCGCCAGACAGACAGAGAGAGACAGAGAGATAGAAAGCAGGAAATCACCCCCCAGGGGGGATGGCCACGCCGCAATCCCTTCTCCTCCATTCTCCTCTCGGGATCTTGGGCACGCACGCACACACGCCCGGCGTGAGTTTAAGCTGCCGGGTCCGGGACTCGAACCGCGGTCGACTACGTGGGAGTCCAGCGACATAGCCATTACGCTAACTGCTGGTCCCAGACCTGTATTTCTTTTGTGAAGCAGTTGTTAAAAGAGGTACTCATTAAATTAACAATAAAATAATACATAATAACAGCAAACATTAATTAAGTGCCTGTAGCATACCAGGCATTAAGGTTTATCTGAATTCTTATTTCATCTTTATGACCAGCCTAAGGGTAGATACTATAATATTACCATTTACAGATAAGGAAACGGAGGCTCAGGAAATCAAGTAGTAACTTGAATAAATTCACATTTAGGACATTTTGTTCACTTTCCCTCTTCTTGTTATAATTCTCCACCATGAGCAAATTGTGCCTCTTTGAAGATGGTTTTATGCAGTCTTCAGAAAGGAACTCTATAGTTTGGGGTCTAGCCTTACATCTGACAATTATTTGCTAGTAATATAGTCTGAGATAAGTCATGACTTCCCCATGACTCAGTTTTCATAACTGTGAAGAAATGGTTTCAGTAACATTTTCCTCTGTTCTTAGATGAAAGAGTATGTAGGAAAAGTTGTGAAGGCTGTTTCTGCTACAGAAATGTAAGGTATTGTTTATATCTGAATCTATCAATCTCATTCAGTGCCGAAAGCAAACATCCATTTGTTTACATGACACTTACTTACAGTTCTTTTACTTTTCCCTGTTTTCTTGTCTTTTGGATATTTTAGTATTGATACACTACCTCTTATCAGCAGGTAGGTAAAGAAATGAATAAATTTCAGTGTGTTCATTTTGGCTGACAGCACTTACAGGACTTACTAAAAGGTTTGTAAGGCAAAGGGTTTAAAAATAATGAGATGATTTTTGTTTTATAGAAGGATATTTTTTTTCTTGTTAAGTTCGGAGATTTTTGTTTGTTTTTGGTAGAAGTTTTTGCCTTAGGGTGTGTGCGCTAGCTGGACAGGGAGAGAGACAGAGACAGTGAGAAGGAAAGTGAGGAATCACCTCCCTGGGGGATGGCCACACTGCTGCAGTCCCTTATCCTCCACTTTCTTCCCAGGATCTTGGGCACGCATGGACACATGTCTGGTGTGAATTTCAGCCACCGGATCCAGGACTGGAACCATGGTTTTCCATGTGGGAGTCCAGTGATGTACCCGTACACCATTTGCTGGCCCCAAGTTTAGAGATTTTTAGAGTTTCTTTGTGTTCTTGACCTTTCAAATAGTTTATGTACTCAAAGAATGATTTAGGCATTCATTCTGTGATTGTCTTAGATTCTATAATTTGGGGGTAAAGGGCATAGCTGATATTTAACATATGGATGCTTCAAGAAGTAAACTATAGGGAACCAGCAGTTAGCATAATGGCTATATTGCTGGACTCCCACGTAGTCGACCGCGGTTCGTGTCCTGGACCCGGTGGCTTAAAACTCACGCCGGGCGTGTGAGTGTGCGTGCCCAAGATCCCGAGAGGAGAATGGAGGAGAAGGGATTGCGGCGTGACCATCCCCCCTGGGAGGTGATTTCTCGCTTTCTGTCTCTATGTCTCTCTCTGTCTGTCTGGCGAGCGCATGCACCCTATAGCAAAAACCTCTCAAAAAAAAAAAGAAGTAAACTATAAATGATCTTACCATAGAAAACTTTCCACTTTTCTTTCATTAAACATTTTATTAACCACAGTTAAGTAAGTTCAGTGACTTAAAGTTAAATCTTTTTGGCAAGAATAGTATGTATAATCTGAAGAATTATGCTTCTACATTGCCATGATAAAGCTTTTTTTTCCTGTCCTAGAATTTGGGACGTGTTCTCTAATTTTGCATATTACTTTCACCCTCTGAAATGCCTTAATTAAAGATAGTGTTTTCTACAATGGGAAATGACACTATATGAAGTTATCTTATAGTAGTAATTTTTGCATAGGTTTTTTTTCTTATAACTTTAGTTGATATTATGTAGTATATTTTACCCTACATTTTTTATGCAATTAAGGGAATTTCCCATGCAATTTGCTTGTAAAATTATTTGAAATGTTGTAATATTATCGATTTATTTTAAGATACTTTTTGAATTGTTTGATAAATGAATTTAACTCTAAAAAAATGTTCTCCCTTTAAGAAATGTTCTTCTTGCGACCAGCAGGTGGTGTGGTGGTTAAGGCTCTGGGCACTCCCACATGGCTGACCATGGTTTGAGTCCTGGACCTGGTAGCTTGCTTTCTCACTTTCCCTCTCTCTCTCTCTCTCTCTCTGTATCTCTCTCTGGTCAAATTAAAATAAATAAAATAAAATAATTCTTTTAAAAAAATGTTCTTCTTATGCAAGTGGAGAGAACTCATCTAATGAGGTTCAGCAGTATATTCAGAATTGTATAGCTGACCAAATACATCACTATCAGAACAAATATAGATTGACTTGGGTAGGGAACTTATTTCTTTTTTCCTTTTTCCTACTTGAATTCTATGAACTGATGATAAGGAAATAACTTTTAGATTTCATAAGTTTTAAAGGTATAGAAGTCTCTAAGAGAATGACACTGTGAACCTTTGCAGATATAATTCTAAATTTGTTCATCTATAGCATTGTATTTTAGAGAACTACAATGATAGTGAAGAAATACTCTTGATTAAAATAGCCACTGAGGACTACAAATCATGGTCAACAACAGTAACGATATTACTGTTTTCATGGCAGTATTGTCCTTTGCATTTGAAGATGACACCACTAATAGCAATCGCTATCCGTGTGCTCGCTGTAGGTGAAAAGACCTGTGTACAATCAATAGTTCCACCCAGTGTCTGTAACAAGATTCCTTTATAGCTAAGAACTATGAAGTCTTTTCTCAAATCATAGGTAAATCTGTTTTTATGTTGAAGAAGGAAAGATCATAGTAAGATTAAATCACTTTGAACTTAGAAGTAGTTATCTCTACTGCAAACTTAAAATGTTCTTTAAAAAATATTGCTTGTATGTGTTTGATACTAACATTTCATATCATAATAAGGAGTAGGTGTGACTGTTAAACTGACCCAGAGTACCTTTTAGTTCTTGTGTACTGTCTTAGAATAAAACAAGCACAGTCACAATGACAAGTCTTTCTATCCTAATGATTTTCAAATTAAGGAATGGCTTCAAATTAAGGAAGCTTTTTGTTCACCTAGCTTTGGAATAGCATGATATATGCTAATTGCTAACTTTGTCTGTATTATTTTTTAAAGATCAAATGGGCACAGTGGTAATTTTCATTAATCTCATACAGAGCAGCTAATTAAAATTTCCATTATTAACCATCCATTATCTAGTTGTTTCCTTTGTTCAGTATCTGAACAGGATGTTAATAATAAGCCATCCTTGTATTACAGCCCTATTAAGTATAGTGAGAATTAGTTTAATATATTGCACTGTTTTGTTTTGAGGTGATTTCTTTAATATTATGTTTTGCCATATTGATAATGCTGAAGATAAATAGACATTTTGACATTCTGTAATAGAGTTTTCAGAATTAAATATTTGTTGCTTTAATTTTTAAAAAAATTTATAAGTTCAATAACATTATTTAGCTTACAAAGTAATACATTTTAATATGTGAACATTTCAACCCAGTCCAGTTGATCAAAATATCTTCAACAGATAACACCACACCTCCCCATGCCGTCAACTCTCTGCCTAATATTTTTATTTAATATTGGGAATAAGTGGAGAGAGGAGTGATCTGAAGGGTAGAATATTTGTGTTTTAGTCACACGACCTCACTAGTTATGTGAACTTAGGCAGTCATCTGAATTCTTTATTTCAGTAATGAGGATATTAGGAGCATTGATCTCCAAGGGCCACTCCAGTCTTAATGTGCTATCATGTTTTCATGATTCTCACATATGAATTTATATTTTTTAAATTTTACTTTATAATTTCTTATTTACATTTAATTGTACATTGTCGTGGGGCACAACATGAATTTTCAAAGCATGCGTGTAGCATACAACAATCAAGTCAAGAATAATACCATATTTGGGAGCCAGCAGTTAGCATAATGGCTATGTCGCTGGACTCCCACGTAGTCAACCGTGGTTCGTGTCCCGGACCCGGTGGCTTAAACTCACACCGGATGCGTGTGCATGCATGCCCAAGATCCTGAGAGGAGAATGGAGGAGAAGGGATTGCGGCATGGCTATCCCCTCTGGAGGGTGATTTCTCGCTTTCTGTCTCTCTGTCTCTCTCTGTCTGGTGAGCGCACGCGCCCTATAGCAAAAACCTCTCCAAAAAAAAAAAAAGAATAATACCATATTTGAAAGATGAACTTATGTTAAAACTCCAAAAGTCCCTCTAAGCTTGGTAAGAGACATTTGTTCTGTAAGTTATATACTTTCTGCCTTGGTCCATTAAATTCTTTGCTTCTATTATTTATCACCACAGAGTATCCTGAGTTACATAATTTAAACTTGTTTGTAAAACGGGTAGGGTATGAGCCCCAAGGTAATGGGCTGGCCCAAATGTCCATAACAAATATGTCAGCTATCACCATATGCCCCCATTAGAGTAATCATGTTAGAGGGTCACTTAGAAAAAGGGAGATCATATTTTCTGAGCAACTTATTCTGTGTCTGTAAGATGACATATATGACATGCCTGGTTAGGCACTTTAAATGCATTGTCTTAATCTTCATAACAAACATGAGAGGTAGGTGTTTATTACTCCTTTGTCATGGATGAATAAACACATTTGTAGACATTACTTAATAGCTTGCCCAAAGATTAATAGAAGATAAATGACTAGGGTCATCCAAACCAGGTGGCAAAGTCTGAGCTGTCCCCAGATTGCCATAGATGGTCTCAGTTTACTTCTTCTATACTCAACATCTCTGAATATATGGTAACTAAAAGTCTCAGAAGAATAATATTTGAAGCAAAGCTGAACTAAGCTTCGAAGTCTCAGCATGTTGGAACTCATCAGCCACTCACCCATCTGTTTATTCTCCATCCATTCATCCATTAATTCAGGAAATATGTATTGAGTACTTACCTGTGCAAGCACTGTTTTAAGATCTATGGAAACAGTGATGAACAAGGCAAGCAGGATTCTTACCATTAGAACTTTAGTTTTACCGGGGAATACTCAGTAAACAACTAAATTACTAAACAAGATCAATTTACGTAGAGTTAATTCTATAATAAAATTTAAAATGGTACTATGATAAGTAGAGTTTGGAGAAGAAAAAGAGATTTGGACTAAGACTTAAATGATGGGAGTCAGCGGGACCAGCAGTTGGCTTAATGGGTATGTTGCTGGACTCCCATGTAGTCGACCGTGGTTCACATCCCGGACCCGGTGGCTTAAAATTCATGCTGGGTGCGTGTGCGTGCATGCCCAAGATCCCGAGAGGAGAATGAAGGAGAAGGGATTGCAGCATGGCCATCCCCCCTGGGGGGTGATTTCTCGCTTTCTGTCTGTCTGTCTGTCTGGCGAGCGCACACGTCCTATAGCAAAAATCTCTCTCTCAAAAGAAAAAAAGATGATGGGAGTCAGCAATGGAGAAGTTAGAGTAATGGTATTCCAGGCAGAGAAATGCCAAAATTCTATGAAGAGTATTCAACAGGAATGAGTTCCATATACCAGCTTCCAGGAAAGAGTCAGTATCCATTAATTAAAAAAATAAGTTTGAGAACTATATGAAAGTTGTATGTGACAGAAGACTTGCAAAATTTAAATTTCTTGTCCTAGTGTTTTTCAGATTGGTACAGCTTTAAATAGATCCATTCAGTGTTTCTGATGGATTTGTTGAAAGTAAATTGATAGAGCAAAAATAAAAGTATAATTTTCAGTTTTTAAAATCATACTATAGATGTTTACTTGCTGTATTCCTTGTGGAATAAAGAAATTGGTAGATCAGTTATAGGAATGTGGGAAAGATTTCACAGTGATTTTTTTACTTTCTGTCATATAAATGTATTGATTCATCTAGTATACTTCTTCAACATCTACTGTGTTTCCAAACAAGATAAGAAAAGTCAAGTCACTGGTCATTACACCAAATATGGGAGTTAAAAGTATAAAATCATATTCCTTATCCTATATCATGGACACATTTAATATTATTAGCACACTTTTATTGAAGGTTATGAAATTAAGGCATTGTGTTAGACACTTGGCATACATGGAGTTCCCAGTGTAGAAAGAAATAGATGCAAATAATAACCTCTACCACTTTATTTTAAGTGCTATAATAGTGATAATAGTGTCACTATGCTATAAGTGAATAGAGTTCCTCTACATTTTGTAAGCCTTTCTCAGACTTAAAAAACATTTACTATTTAATGGAATTTTTTTAAGCTGGAAATTAAGAATGATTGACAATTTCTGTGTTGAGGAAGCATTTTCAATAAAAAGCCAAATAGTATGAAACCCTAGGGAATTAATTTCTCATTATTAACACATTATTTTTTTAAAATATCCTTTATTGATACGACTGCTGTCTAATAGGGGAAAAATAGCTTTCCATATGTTAACTTAGATATTTAGTAGAAACTGAACATAATTTTTGTGAACTTGTCAGATGGGATTCAGGCTAGACTCCTAATCCAGTGGGATACATTTATAATATAGAAAGGGGCAGTTATGATTAGGTATGTCTAGAATGTGAAACTATGAGTTATTAGTACAGTAAATGTGTTGATGCTGTTTTCTTCCCAGCCTTTTCCCTGAACTACTTATATAATTCTAACAAGGTGATGAAGCTAAGGAGCTGTGATGATATAATGAGTTCTAGAAATAACCCCATGTACATTGGAAATTAAACTAAAAACTAGTTGCTATCAGATAAATGTGTTTAATGACTTTTTAAGATTAATCTACAACATGGGAGTCACAGTTAGAAGGAATAGTTGGGATCTGGTGAATGGATGCTTTAGACTGATTTGCTTAATTAGCATGCTAATTGGAAGCTATATTGTTTTGCATTTAAATAACCGTTTTCACTTATTTTTAAGATAGGCTGATACTCTGATATCTTTCAATAGATTTGAGTTATGTATAATGTTTTATATGAATTTTTTGCTGTATTTTGTGGAATTGGATATAAATATCTCAATGAAGAAAATTAATAAGTTGATTTTTAAATATTTATCCTTTGGATTAAGGAGGACCAGCTAACGTTAATCCTAATGCCTGGATTGTAAATTTAAATACCCCTCTCAGTGACATTTTATGCAATTCAGTTTCATATTCTATTCAGGTCATGATCACCACCAGTGTAATTTTCTTTTAAATGAGGGTGAAGAGAATGTTAAGATATGCACAACACAGTTTTGCTATGTTCATTATATGATCAAGAATTTTAAGGGCCTAGTACTCTGCACACATTTTTATACAGTAAAATATTGATATATTCTATACATTATTTTACTTAAAAATGTTTTTGAGCTGATGTTTGCCTAAAATTGTATTTCTTATTTTACAGGGTGGACTGAAAAACAGCAAACATGAATGCACACTGTCATCACAAGAATATGTTCATGAATTACGATCTGGTATTTCAGATGAGAAACTTCTTAACTTCCTAGAATCCCTGAGGGTTTCTTTAACCAGCAATCCTGTCAGGTAGGTAGCTGTTACTTTGATGTGATTCATACAATTTATACTGCATATAATTGTTTGGAACCCTAATCAGCTATGATATTTTAACCTCAAGATTTTCTGACTAGAAGTCTGATGTGAGCTAATAAAACAGCAATATCTGATTATAAGGTTATAAACATCTCAAAATTATATTTAGTTATTAATCTGATCTCTAATAATGTATTATTTTTAAGAATACAAATTTGGCATTCTCATGAATTTCCTTTTAGTATATGATGATAAAGATAGTCATAAGTGTCATTTTTTAAAGGTTGAGTATATTTCCAGAAAAAAAATACACATTTTTATAATCTATATACACAGATTTTTTATTATGATAAAAAACAATGTTTCTATTAAAAAAATACAAATTTTACTTGAATGTTTAATTCCTCTTTGCTTGTATAAAATATAAGACAGAAGTTAAATATCCACATTTACATGGAGATCTATTTGTGTGCTCTAATCATGATTATTACATGTTTACAAAACAAATTAGGTTTATTGTCTATATGATTTTATTTGCTTGATTCTCGAGATATAGGTATAACTGCATATCTTCTGTAAGTTTTATATATAGTATTCACAAATTTCTGTATTTTTTTTTTCTTTTTTTGGAGTGGTTTTTGCTATAGGGCAAGTGCACTCACCAGAAAGACAGAAAGAGAGAGACAGAAAATGAGAAATCACCCCCCAGGGGGGATGGCCATACCACAGTCCCTTCTCCTCCATTCTTCTCTCAGGATCATGGGCACACACGCACACGCTCCTGGTGTGAGTTTAAGCCACTGGGTCTGAGACTCAAACCATGGTCGACCACGTAGGAGTCCAACGACACAGCCATTACGCCAATTGCTGGTCCCAAATTTCTGTAATTTTGAGATAGCAAACTAAATTATTTTAAAGAGTGAAAATAATGAATAAACTCAAAACTGTACACATTTAGGTTATTACCTATCTACAAATAATAGTTAAAGAAGTTGCTTCTTGCCAATAGTGGATGTTAAAAACCCTTTATTAACTGTAAAAAAAACTTTAAATTAATAAAAATTTATAAAGAAAAAATTTGAATGTAATATTAAAACATTCCAAGATGTACTTACATAATTGGTAGACTCTTAAGTTCAGAATTTATTGGATATCAGTTATAAAAAACTTATAATTATATTCATTTATTCCCTGATATATAATAGGCCAAAGTCTTGTACTTTTTTTAGCTGTCTGTAGAGCCTTGAAAATAATTTAGAGCTCAGTCATTCAGTTTGGATTCACATATCAGTTGATATATATCATTCATTTATATTTGTAACATATTTGGCAAAATAATTAGAAAATCGTGCTAATTAGAAAACTATGCTGTTATTTGCTGTGTGATATGGTTAAGTACTCGTCCCACTATTCCTTCCAGAATGCTTCTAGTTTTAATGAACTCAATGGACTTGAGTTCTTTGATAACAATAATCACAGTGGTCTATTCCCCCCCCCCATATAACCTATACCACCCAACTATACTGCCAAGCACTTATGTGTTTTAGAAATTTCTAGTGACTATAGAAGTTGTGCCATTCAAGAATGAAGGACGGGAGGACTAATAAAAATGCATTTATAGGGACCAGCAGTTAGCATAATGGCTATGTCGCTGGACTCCCACGTAGTCAACCTCAGTTCGTGTCCCGGACCCGGTGGCTTAAAACTCACGCCGGGCGCGTGTGCGTGCGTGCCCCAGATTCGGAGAGGAGAATGGAGGAGAAGGAATTGCGGTGTGGCCATCCCCCCTGGGGGGTGATTTCTCACTTTCTGTCTCTCTGTCTCTGTCTCTCTCTCTCTCTGGCGAGCGCACGCGCCCTACAGAAAAAAAAAAAAAAAAACCTCTCCGAAAAATGCATTTATAAAGACTGCTAGAGAGGGGCTTTGAAAACATAGCATGACAACCACCCACACACCTCGAGGATTATGGGAGTCAGGCGAGAACTTGGCACACTCTGATTAGCTGGAGGCAACTGTATGCTGGTGGTTGATTGGCTGTAGATGTAGTTCTAAGCTGGTTGTATCTCATGCCCCAGTCCCCTGTCTCCGCATTTGGTTTTAACCTTCAGTAGAGCCTAAAGCCAAGCTGTGGAGGAGCTCCCTGACAAGAGCCTAAACTCAACTCTTCTTATGCCTGAGGTGTCCTTAAAATACATAACAGTGGTTTTGGGAGCATTGGCAGCAGCCCTGCCATTGGTGGAGCTAGTCATGGCAGTGATCAGCCATCTGAGAGACATCAGACACCTGTTGCTAATAGATTCAGGGCCTGATTCCGGGACGTTGTACCTTGCTGTATAAACCAGCTGCTCACCTTAATCTTGTGTTCAAGATTAAGGAAATTGAGGTTTCCCGTCGTCAGAAAGGGAAGAACCTCTTTAAGCTCCAAGCCAAGCTCTGTGGCCTGAGCACCAAGACCATCAAGAAAGCGATTCATTATCTGACCACCAAGGGCCACATCTACCCCACTGTGGTTCAGGAGCATTTTAAATCTGCTGATTGAGGCATGAAAACATGTTTCATTTTTCCAAAGCCCCTTGCCTCCAGCTCTGGGTAATTTTGACCTGTTGACTTTTAGAAAGTAGGATTTTTCAACAAAAGGTCTCAACTGGCACCTTTTGGCAACTTGTTACTTTTCCAACTGCTTTGAACTTTCTATGTTTTTCTGCTTATATTTGAAGTTCAGCAGGAGATGATGGTGGAGAAATTGACTGGACTCTTTTTAGGATTTACCAGCAAGATTATGGACACACTCTAGGATGGATGAATTTGGGAGTGAAAAGCTATAGAAAAAGTTGAAATTTATGATTTAATTGTGTGGGAGCTTGTTTTTTCTGAAATAGCTATATGTTAAGAGAAAGACTTAGTCAGCAGGCCAGTTATGAAACCAACCCTCCCCCCAAAAAAACCCCACACATTTTAAACTTCTTTTTTTACATTAGGTTTTTTTCCATGTTTGGATTTAGCTTGTTATATTTATATTGTTATTTCTTGCTAGATCTAGTAATTGATTAATTCAAAAGTGATAAAGATAGTTGTTTATGAATCCTGATGCTCAGTGCTAGCACTTATCGAGTAACTTGTTCTCATTTCTCTAAGTTTATATTTTCAATTTTTCTGTCTTTATTCCTTTCTTTCTTTTTCTATAAAACAAAGATTATAGTTTTTTTTTTGAAGAAAACTTTACAATCTTTTTTCTTTTGTCTTTAACATGTTTTTTTCCCTGTGGAGAGGGTGGTTGGGTAGGTGGGTGGGAGTGACAAAAAGTTTATATTTTCTTAAAATAACATATTTAAAGAAATGTAGTGGGACCAGCAGTTAGCATAATGGCTATGTCACTGAACTCCCATGTAGTCGACCGTGGTTCGCGTCCCGGACCCAGTGGCATAAAACTCATGCCGGCGCGTGTCCACCCAAGATCCCGAGAGGAGAATGGAGGAGAAGGGATTGTGGCGTGGCCACCCTGGCTGGGGGGGAGATTTCTCGCTTTCCGTCTCTCTCTCTCTGTCTGTCTGGCGAGCGCATGCGCCCTATAGCAAAAACCTCTCCAAAAAAAAAAAAAAAGGAAAAGAAATGTAGTTAAGTTTAATGCTTATTTAAAATATGTGTGATAATTGGATTAAATTACAGTTTACTGAAATTGTATAGTACATGGTTCCCAGACTTGTCCTAAGTATGATATGATGGTGTATTACCTATATTACTAAATACTCTGTTTTATGTATAACAGGATATTTTTCTTAGAGGTTAGACAAACAGCAAGTCACTAAAGGAATCTGAAACTTTGTAAGTTTAACAAAAATTTATTCAAGTGTTTTATTAAAATAGTCTCACAAAGTCTTAACCTTCTCGTGTGATTTTCTTTCTAAATACATTTGAAAGAAAACTTTGTTATATGTCCTTGAGGATTAATAGTTTTAATTATCGAGAACAGATTTTTTAAAATATATAACAACAGCATTATATGTTACTTATTAGTTGTAGTAATACCTTTTGTGTAGATTGTGTTAATTATGTGAGACTTCTAAATAATTGACCATTAAAGTAAGCCTGCAGTTATGCTAAAG
Source organism: Tupaia tana (assembly GCA_026018925.1). Classification (NCBI taxonomy): domain Eukaryota; kingdom Metazoa; phylum Chordata; class Mammalia; order Scandentia; family Tupaiidae; genus Tupaia; species Tupaia tana. The sequence goes on along the minus strand of JAKSZU010000009.1, from coordinate 56,961,282 downwards.
ATAATACCTTACAAGATATGAGTTTGTGAGAGGAAGGAGGAATGAAAAAAGAGGCATATATTTTGAATAAACATACACAAGGAGACATCTGAAAGCTTATGGGAAAATGAAATTTAAGTATGAGTTTATTTTTGTGCAAAAATAAAATTTATCACAGATTTTTCATAATAATATACTTTCCGTTTACTTTATGAAGACCCCCTTTTATATATTCAGACAGGTAGAGAAGAACATCACTTGTCTTAACCAGATCACAGAGAAAGGGTGCAAAACCCAGGAAATTCCTTAAATGCACAATTACCAGTAATGCAGACTGTCAAGAAAACTATCATAAAATGGTCTCTCATTACCAGCCCTTACACAAATTTACCAATTCTTGTTTAAGTTTCGTGAAGCATACATTTTTGTTCCTCTCAAATCAAAGAAACCATAAATAACACTCTTTTGAAAAATACAAATGGATGATATAATATAAAAGTGTTATTTTAATTATCAGAACTTCTTGAAAATTATAGTCTTCATAAACATGAATTTTGAACCACTGTTTATTAAAAAAAGGTTACCTGTCTAGGGAAAATGTTACTGGGAGAGGGGCAACAGGGGGAATATTTATTCCTCAGAATTGCAATGCTGAAAGAAATAGTCTAGGAAATGTAATATTCTTTTATGATATCACTTAACACAAATGCAGAAATCCTTAGATTAAATCTGATAATATACAGTGTATTCATGCTGGGAAAATTCATTTTGTATTTTGTTAAGATATGTAGTGATGAATGCAAATAAAATAAGAAAATAAAATATTAAAAAATAGGGGGACAGCAGGTGGCAATACTGGTTTAGGAGCTGGACTTCCACATGACTGACCGTGGTTTGAGTTCTGGACTTGGTGGCTTGAAAATCACACCAAGTACATGTGTGTGCCCAAAATCCCAATAGGAGAATGGAGGAGAAGGTTTTGGAGCATGGGCATCCCACCAGAGGGTGATTTCTCACTTTCCCTCTCACTGTCCTTCTGTATCTCTCTGCAACGAGCGCATGCACCCTGTAACGAAAAACTAAAAAAAAAGAAAAAAGAAAAAAATGTAAAAATTTATAATCTGATATTTATCGCTATGACTATATGTCATGCTCCTAATGTCCAAGGTGATTCACCTGGCCAGCGAATGGTTAATTACTTTTGTCCCTGCTCTGGGAGTATGCCTCCAAAACTAGGGGGGGAAACCTATTTTGTTTGGGACGATAAACTACTTTTGTGCCCTATCAACTGATACATTGAGATATGTACACCAGGTAAATTTAAGGTAGAAAATCAATCTCTCTCTTACTTTCTAAGAGGAAATATTCTCTCTCCATATTCCTTGAGGTTCTTTTTGGTTTGGTTAATGGTTAATTACTACCCTTCCCCACACCCCGTTTTTCTGAATGGAATCTTATGCTTCATTGGGATTCTGCTGCAGGTAAGGGATTGCAGTGGGAGAACTAGGTATAATATGAGTAGATTTCAACACACAATTTTAGAGAATGTAATCGCTGGATTGTTTCATACATGCATATTTGGCATATGGTAAGGGTAGCAGATTTTTCTTTCTTTCTTTCTTTTTTTTTTTTTTTTGTGGAGGGGGGGAAGGAGAGATTTTTGCTATAGGGCATGTGCTTTCGCCAGAAAGACAGAGAGACAGAAGGCAAGAAATCACCTCCCAGGGAGTATGGCCACACCGAAGTCCCTTCTCCTCCATTCTCCTCTCAAGATCTTAGGCACACATGTACACATACCCAGCATGAGTTTAAGCCACTGGGTCTGGGACTTGAACTGCGGTCGACTACATGGGAGTCCAGTGACATAGCCATTACACCAACTGCTGATCCCAAGGGTAGCAGATTTTTAAAATTCATTTTAAATAACTTACCTGGCGTGCATATGTTTCAATTTTGTTTAGCAATATTTCAATTTTTGAACATTGTCAGTTTTTTGGTGAATGACTTGGCTAATAGTGCCCTTCTACAGTCCTGTCTTGTATGTGATTCATACCTTTGAGGATAAGATACAAAACACAGGGACTATTTTGAGCAGGGACATTAAGCCTGAGGAAATTTGAAAGCATAATTAATGACAGTTATCCACTTGGAGTTTTTTTCTTTAGCTCATAGGTATATGAAGTTATATATTTGTGTATATGTGTGTATATATGTGTGTATATATATATATATACACACATATATACACACATATATACATGTTAATTCTAAATTAACTATGAATGAATAAATTTGAAATTATTTTCATATATATATGAATATATATATAAATATGTATATATTTATGTTATATATTATTTATATATTACATATATATATAATAGGTTCTCACTAAAGGTTTAATGAATGAAAATGATTTTTGATGGTTACCTTTTTTGATTGCTATTATAGAAAATAAACAGAAATGTTTATTTAAAAAGAATTTATATATCACAGATTATACTAGAAATATCACTAAACTTAAAGTAAGCAAAAGTAACAAAATGAGAAGCAGTTGGCGGCATGGAAGTTAAGGCAATTGGATCCCATATGGTCAACTGAACAGTTGGAGTTCTAGTCTAGATCCTGGACCCGGTGGCTTGAAAATTACTCCAGGTGTGTGGGCGTATGTGCCTAAAATCCCAAAAGTAAAATGAAGAATAAGAGACTGCAGAATAGTCATCCCCCCCTACAGGGTGACTACACACACACACACACACACACACACACTCACACACACATAAATATATATATTTAACTGTTAACTTCCATTTTTTAAAGGGTTTGTTGTTATTGTTGTTTTGTTTTAATTGCCAGAGAGTGCATGTGCTTACCAGAGACAGAGAGAAGGAGAAGGAAAAATTACCTCCCAGTGAGATGTGGTCACACAGCAAGTCCTTCTTCTTCATTTCTCTATTGCATTAGGATTGTAGGAATGCAAATGCATGCACCTGGCATTTCACTCAAGCTGCTGGAGGTGGGACTGAAACTGTGGTTAGCCATGTGGAATATGGCTCCTCTAGCCATTGGGCCTCAGAGCTGGCCCTAAAGATTTCTTTTTAAATGTTATTTTATTTATGATAGAAAGTATACATGCATGAGTGAGAGAGACCTCTTCGATGGGGCCCCCTTTCTTTAGACCTTCATCTTGTCAAGATCTTGGGTACATGCATGCACCCAGCATAATTTCAAACTGAGCTGGGAATCTAAACCCATAGTAAGCTATGTGTCTTCCAGTGCTGCATTAGTTTGCTACCCATGTGCCACCAGGCTGGGTCAGTTAACTTTCATTTGATTAGTTTAATTTATATTTACTTTAGAGATGCTTATTAAAAGTAGTACTACGGCCCAGCCACAGTGTCGCAAGCTTCAAGGCACTGCTGATCCAGGCTGAGGCTGTGACTGTGTAGAGGGTCCAGGTTCAGTTCCTGGATCAAACTTAACAGACTGGGTATAGTGGTGTGTGCCTGTGGTCATCCTAGCTAGCTGGGAGGCTAGAACAATAGGACTGTGGCATGATAAGACCCTGTCAAGAATACCTATCTCTCCCTCTTCCATAAAAATAAATAACGTTTTGACACTTTTAAACATTTGCAAAAAGGGCACCTGCTCTCATTAGAGAGAGGGGCGATTGAGGTAACACAAAACACACACACACACACATACACACAGAATGCTCACACTGCAACCCCTTCTCTACCATTTTTCCTTCCTTTCAGGATTTCACAGCATCCAGCACTTGAACCGTGCAGTTAGCCATGTGGAATCCAGCCGCCTTAACCATCACACCACAGGCTGGGTGAATATTTTAACATTCATATAGTACTTATTATCTGCCACGTACTAAGAGTGAAAGTGTTTGTGTGAGTGTATATGTGCATATAATCTTTGTGATAAATATTAGATTTACATTTCCAATTCAGACTGGTCTCTTGAAATTCAAACTCTATGTTTTAATGTCTTCATTGATGCCCTACAGGCATTTCTATAAGCATTTTTTTAAAAGACATCATACACACACACACACACACACACACACACAGCACAGTGTTTACTGTCCCACAAGCACATATGTACACATACAACCATGGTATCACTACTAAAGGTATCATTCCTGTTTTATACATGCAGAATTTGAAGCTCAGAGAGGTTAAATAATTTGGTCCATTTTAAGGTTACATGGCTAATAGTTGTCTGTGCTACAATTTCAACTCAGGCCATATATCCCCACAGTTTGGGTCCTTAATAGCTACTTTGTACTATCTCACAGTAAGGAGAGTCTATTAAAATATCCTCCTTTCACTGTTGTCACATACTAAATATTTTGACTTTATTTCTTTCATGAAAATTTGTCTGACTTGAATAAAAAAAGAAATACCATGAAACCTTTTAGCAAAAAGTGTAAAAGATAATAATAGCAAACACCTTTTTATTCATCTACCAGCTGAAGAAACAAATCTTACTTTTGGAGTTACAGAGAATTTAGCTATGTAACTCAGAGAAATTTTTAATGACAGCACAATACCATATGGGCCTGTATTTCATTGATTAAAAAAGAATCTGAAATTCTACATGTTGAGTTAACCTATGAATTTTTTTTTGAAGTACAGTGTCTTAACAATATATGTGGGAACTTCAAAAAGTTCATGGGAAAATGCAGTTGAAGTATGAAGTTAATGTGGTGTAAAAATTTGATATCAATGTATATTTTTTCTTAATAGGCATTTTTCCGTGGATTTTTTTGAAGACCCCCTTGTATATAATTGCATGGGAAAGCTTATGTATTTTTTGAAGACCACATTGGTCTGTGTAGTTAAAGTTGGGACTTCTTTGCCTTTGTGGATACATTGGAGGTGATAACTACAGCAATTCAAATGCCATCCATATGGTATTTATTCCAATTTTCCATCACCTGATAACTTAAGTAAATGTTTGTTTTATATTAAGAATAAACTTTCATTGGTAATACCTTAAAACTGGAACATTTCAGTAAATACCATTTAATATTATGTGCTTTGCTTTTACATATCACATGGATATCCTTAAAAATAATAACAAAAATAAATCCCTTTTATCAACATGGGGGATTATCCTTATGGAGCTTAGAATGTAATAAGAGAGGTCAGACTTTTTTTTTTTTTTTTTTTTTTGAGAGGTTTTCTCTATAGGGTGCATGCGCTCGCCAGAAAGACAGAGAGAGACAGAGAGACAGAAAGCGAGAAATCACCCCCCAGGGGGGGTGGTTATGCCCCAATCCCTTCTCCTCCATTCTCTCAGGATCTTGGGCATGCACGCACATGCGTCTGGTGTGAGTTTAAGCCACTGGCTCCAGGACTCGAACTGTGGTCGACCACATGGGAGTCCAGAGACACAGCCGGAATACCTGCTGGTCCCAGACATTTTTTTTTAAAGGCATATATAAGGCTCAGTGACTGTGGGGCAGCAGTAGGCAAGTGCCATGCAAGATTGGAAGCAATATGACCAACCTTGAGTCTGAATCCTTGGGTCAACCTGAAAATATGCTGGGGATGCATGTGCAGGTGCCAAGGATCTTAAGCTTTTAGAGAGCCAGGGAAAGGGGATCATGGTACGATGAGACCCTATCGAGGGTGCTTCTCTCTCTCTTTCACTGTGCTTCTCTCTCATGTACATGTGTGTGCACCTGCACTCTCTAGCATTAAAAAAATGTACATAAGATGTTAGTTTGCGGTATGTGCTGGGAAGGGGGTGTTACTATTTTATATCAGACAGTCAGCAATGGCCTCCCTGACTTTAGTGACATCTGGAGAGAGGTCTAAAAGAGGTGTGCGAGTGAGTTATATAGTTAAATGGAAGAGGAATCCTGTTAGAAGAAACAGCAAGAGCAAATGCTGGAGCTGGGAGCATATTTGGCATGTTCTCAGAATGTCGAGGAGGCTGGTAGGCTGGAAGAACATAAGGTAGAGCCTTGTGAACCAGTGGAAGGACTTTGACTTTTACTCCATGTGAGCTGGAAAGTTGTTAGCAGATATTTTTTTTTTTGGAGAGGTTTTTGCTACAGGGCACGTTGTGCGCTCGCCAGAAAGACAGAGAGAGACATTGAGATAGAAAGCGAGAAATCACCCCCCGGGGGGATAGCCATGCCGAAATCCCTTCTCCTCCATTCTCCTCTCAGGATCTTGGGCACACACGCACACGTGCCCTGAGTGAGTTTAAGCCGCCGGGTGTGGAACTTGAACCTCTGTCGGCTACATGGGAGTTCAGCGACATAGCCATTACACTAACTGCTGGTCCCGTGTTAGCAGATTTTGAGGAGAGGGATGGCATGACCTGACCTACATTTTTCCTTCCTTTTTTTTTTTTTTCCTTAGAGGTTTTTGTCTTAGGGCATGTGTGCTCACCAGAGAGAAAGAAAGAGGGAGAGAGACAGACAGACAGACCCAGTGAGAGGGAAATTGAGAAATCACTCCCCAAGAGGGACAGCCACACCACCATCCCTTCTCCTCCCAGGATCTTGGGCACTCCGAGATACCTGCCCGGCATGAATTTCAAGCCACCAGGTCCAGGACTTGGCCATATGGGAGTCCAGCGACATAACCACTACTCCATCTGCTGGCTCCCGACCTATGTTTTTAAAGGGCAACACAGAGTGGAAGCAGGAAGACCATGTTACACATTGAAGTAAGAGGGAAAGGAATCTCACAGGACTTCTAAAGACAGCTATGTGGCCAGGCGCGTGTGCCTGCATGCCCAGGATCCTGAGAGGAGAATGGAGGAGAAGGGATTGTGACGTGGGCACCCCCCTGGGGGATGATTTCTTGCTTTCTGTCTCTCTGTCTCTCTCTTTCTTCATGGAGGTGGGTATGGAAGGTCAATTGACATCTCAAGGTAGTGCTGTAACCCAGTTATTTTTGTTATGTGCCTTTGTCAACCCTGTTACAGAAATTTGTGGTGAATGTCCCTGATGTTCCAGGGTTACCATGGAGTATGCATAATTTGGCTTCTTTTCCTGATACTAACTGCCTGACCTTCTTTGTATTACTCAGTTCAAATTGCAGATAGGGGACTGTGGTCAGAAATTTGTTTCTGCTTGGACAAAGCTTTTTATGCCAACCTACCTAAGTTAGCAAGCCAACTTGAATGCTTGTCATGCCATGGACCAGACACCTGCCCCTAATTAAGTCAATTGTGAGGAAGCAGGAGGCAGGATGATGTAGTCCAGAATTTATCCACCCAGGACTGTTCCCTGGGAAGTTGATTGTGGAGAGTGCTCCTTCTGAGAAGTTATGAGCCCATCAGCTACTAGCTAGTATAGTAACTTTAATAAGGCGAGAGGGATACTTATTGCATGAAGAACTCCTTGAGAGCTAGAATTAAGATATTTTTCATCTTACATATTCAGCACATAGCATTATTCCTTGTTACATTAGAAGTTGGGAAAATGAAGACATGTAATACACTGCTTCCATGAAATGCCACTAGTGTGATTATGTTCGCACATAGGTTTGGAAGGAGGAGAAAAACAAGCTATCTCCAGTAGTGGTCTCTCCTTAGTCTTGTATCTACCCTTCCACTCTGGCCCCCAATTTTTTTTTTCTTACAAAGAGATACTCTCCTCAGCCTACCCCTTCAAAAGACCACAAAGAAACAAAATACAAAACCCAAACCAAAAGTGGTAGTGGTAGGATGTGTGTCCATATCATATAGGTAAATAAATTCTGATAGTGCAGCATAGTATTTTCTTCTCTAGGGAACTCACATTGAACAAAAAAAGCATTTAGAAGGCCCACAGAAAAGAAACATTTAAAACTTTATTAACACAGAACTTCCAAACATTTTTATTAAAAAGAAACAGATTCCTACCTTTAACCATTCATAGTATAAACCACACCTTTGAGCTTGCCTTGGGGCCTACTGGTTAAGGAAGCCAGATCCAATATGGCTGACCTTGATTTGAATCTCAGGCATAGTACATATGTTGCATGACCATGCATGGAAAAAGAGAAGAGATTGTGGTATGACCATGCCTGACGGGGGGGGGGGGGGGTGTTAAGGTACTTTTCCCCTCTCTTTCCTTCTCTCTCTGCTTCCCTACCTCTCTTTATCTGTTGAGCACATACCCCTTCTGGGAAGTGAAACAAAATCTATTTCTACCAGATTGAAACTAAATGTAAGTTGTAGGATTTTTCTCTCTTGCCACCCTCTACTTTAAAAGGCCTAACCTTCCTCTTAGAAACCAACAAATCCACAACCAAACTAACAACCAATTAGTTGCCTTAAGAGACAAATAAATAAAAGTAATGAAACAACTGCTTAAACTATCAGAAAGGAATAAAGCAACGTAAGAATTAGCCAAAGAATGAGGATGATTTAATAATATTAATAATGATTAATAATTTGGGGGCCAGGAGGTGTGTGGTGGTTGTGGCATTGGACTCCCACATGGCTTACTGTGGCTTGAGTCCTAGACCTGGCAGTCTTTTCTCTCTCTCTCTCTCTCTCTCTCTATCTCTCTCTCTCTCTATCTCTCTCTGGTGAGTACATGTATTCTATAGCAAATTAAAAATAATAATAAATAAAATTAAATAATTAAAGAATGAGAAAATAGAATATTTCTTTTTAAAAAGTAATGATTAATAATTTAATAATAATTTTCCAAAAGGAAGCTATACAGAAAATAAAGAAAAAAATTACTATGAATGCATAGTGTCTTGTATGAGGGTACTTCAGAAATTTGTGTCAAAATTGAATTAAAGTACAGATTTATTTTGGTGTAAAAGAATGCTGAAATCCTTACATATTTTTTTCATAATATGCACTTTCCATGAACCTTTTGAACATCCCTGATAATAGCAGAAGAATGCTTGAAATTAAACAAGAATTGTTGAATATTGTTTCAGTTCCTGAGGATTTCTGTAATTACCACAAAATCAGTTGTTTAAAACAACAAAAATTTATTCTTTCACACTTCTGGTAGCCAGAAGTCTGAGGTCAAGATCTTGTCAGCGAGCTCTCTTCAAAGGCTCTAGGGGAGGATCTTTTCTCCCCTCTTCTAGTTTCTGGCATTCCTTGTCTTGTGGTAGCATGACTCCAATTTCCACCTCTGTCCTTGTGTGACTTTCTCTATGTCTCTGTTTTTTCTTTTTTTTTTTTAACATTTGTTTTCTTTCATTTTTGTTTTGATGTTGTACAGTTTTGTTTTATTGATTTGCCATCAGAACATTATCAGACACCCAGAGAACTGGAAAGAGGAGAGAGAGAACACACCTCCCTATGGGGTATGGTCACACTGCAATCCGTTGTACATTTCTCAATGTTATTGGGATTTGGGTCACACATGCATACATGCTTTTCAAGCAACCATCATTGGGATTCAACATGTAGTGACCATGTGGAAACCAACTACCTTAACCACCAGGTCAGAGGACACATGCACTCATCAGAGAAATGAGAAAGAAAGAAGGAGACAGCACCCCCTAATGGGGCATGGTTATGCTGCAATCTCTTCTCCATTTCTCCATCTCATCTGGATTTTGAACAAGTATGTATACATATTCACATGCATGTCTCCTGCACATTTTTCAAGATAGCAGGACTGAGTTTTGTACTGTGGTTGGTCATGTGGGATCTGGCTCCCTTAGCTACTAGGACTATGGCTGGCCCAAGTTTTTATTATCTCTTATAAGGACCTTCTAATTGGATTGATGGCCCACCCTAATCCAATATAATGTTATCTCCATCGATTACCTTAATTATACCTATAAAGACCCTAATTGCAGATAAGGTTATGTTCTGAGGTTCCGGGTGGATGCTATCCAACCCACTACAATTATACATAGGACAATTATCCTTAAAATTGTTGAAATAACAAGCTAAATTCTGCCTAGGTAACAATATTAACTAGTTCAGAATATTGGAAAAAGTGGAATCACATAGGTTTATTATCCTTAATGAAATTAAATTTTGTTGACCCCTTTCCCTTTATATAAAGCAAAGCTATCTGGTGTACTAAATTGAGAAGTAACCAGTTAAGGTATATGATTTCTAGTCCTTGATTGTTCACTCTGTTCAGTGACTTTGGTCTGGTCAGTGGACCTCTTTGGCCTTAGTCTTTCTATATGTAAATGAGATTGGATCCTTCCAGCTGGAAATCTCTATTTCATATATTTTGCTTAGTTCCAATCCTATTACTTTTGCTATTGGAAATAGAAGATTAGTATTTAGAAATGATTTTAAAGAGTAAGAAAAATGTTTCTCCATAATGCTAGAGGATCTCCGAGCATCCCATTATTTTCTTGTACTCACCAAGCCCTAATAGATACTTATAGTTTTCTTTAAATATTGAAGAAAGTAGTTCCTAAAACTCTTACATAATTATTATTCAAACTTGATGTTCATTAGAACCTAGACATTTGCCCTCCTATGGCTGTTTTCCTTTCTTACCAGTTTTAACTAGTTTCTTCTTGTTCATCCTGTAGTAAAATAACACATACATAAGTGCTCACATAAACACACACAGTTACTCACTACACACATATATACCAATAGTTTTACTAAACATTCTTACAGCACAGTCATTTAGAATATTAAATGGAGTCGTGAATTTCTAATGCATATGGTATTTAATCACTCAGATGATAAAGGCTCTAAGAAGTCATTTCATTATATTATTTTCTGCTGAAGGCAAATATTTAAAAATTCCTTTTATAAACCATCATTAACTCGCCATATCCCCAATCACTCTCTTACTATACATTCCCTCAACATTCATTTTTTTACTGTATACATTTACCTCTACCTGCTTATGCTCAACAGTAGTTTCGTGCATGTATGTCTGTCTGCTTATCTCATTTAGATTTTAGTCTCCTCTGGGGAGAGGACCCTCTTGCCCTCTTATTTGTTTCATGATAGCTGGTACTGTGTTATTTATATACAATAATGTGTGATTTGATGTGGATATTGACCCACCATCAATAACAACCTATGCTTCTCTAGCAGTGAGAATGAATTTGCATTAATCTGGCACTATTTTGTGGCCATGCATTTTTAGATGTAATCAGAGAAAAAGAATGAAGCTAACTTCCTCCACATAGGAATGAAACCCATGGTTTTACTTGAATCATATTCATAAGCTCCAGACAACATAGCATGCTTTCCAAAATAGTGTTTTTCCAGTTGCTTGGTGAATTAGTGAAATTGAATATTTACAATTCTATTTAACTCCCTAAAAATCTATGTGCTTTGACTGTAAAATAAATCCCAATTTATTGCATTAGAGTTTTTACATATTATGGTCTGTGTGTGATTGTGAAGAACTGTGTTATTTCCTGATTTTTGTTAATATTCCTTTACTAAAGTTTGTGAAAGGAAGTTGTGCCTGCTGAGAAATGACCAATGGAATTGGACAATTTTATTCCCAGTCAACCCATTACAGGATGTATAGATATTTGGCAATACATTTTATGAAGATCCAAAGAAATGTGTAGCAATAAATCATTGTCACTAAGGTTTCTGAACGTATGACAAAAACAGCAAATACTGATTTGAAGAATAGCATCACCGAGTTGTGATTGCATAGAATTCTTTTTAGAGTTGTTTCTGAAATTGCCTTGTGGCTTGATGGGCAGTTACCCTACTAGGAAACTGTTTTTTTTCTGTTTTGCTTGGGATCTAGTTTTCTGCCAAACTCATGGCCTAGTGTCAGTATTCACTTCCTCTAATGATAGCTTCCATGGCCATTTCTAAGCAGGTGAAAACAGGTAAAATACTGTTTAGAGTTTGTATATGTGCCGGTATGAAATGCTTGTTTTTACTCAATGTTTTTTTCCCTTTAGATTTAAACATTTTTCTAGCATATTAATAAATATGCATGTTAACATAATCATTGTAATGAAAATAGCTGCATCTTGACAGCAATACAAATTAGCAATAGAAAGCACTTTATGAATTATGAGCGTTAATAACTATTTAAACAGCCTGTATTAAACTTATTAAAATCTTGGCAAAGCAGCCAACACCACTTAGAAAGTTAATATAAAGTAGGTACAGATCAATACTCAGAGCATTTTGCAAAGGACTACCTATGAAAAATGGAATAATGAGAACAATATTTTATAGTGTAGAAAGGTGAACAGAACTTAAAATTGTGAGCACATCTCATAAGACAGCATTATAGGAAGTATTACCAAAGCAGGTTTTTTAATATTGGTATTTTGAATTTGTTCACTTTAACTTTCAAATGCATAAATCATTTTAGAATGCCACTAGTACATTTATACATAGACCAGAAAATGGTAAGTTCATTGCAGTTATGCCAGTTTATATGCCTTTTCTTAAAATTTTGATCAACAATTTTAATTAATATCAACCATATCCAAGGTCATTGTCTAAGTTGGTACCATAAATATTAAGTGACCTAGAATTTTTAAGCATATCCTGTTAGCTTTAAAATACAGTTTTGACATAAGGCACATGTAGTATTATACTTCATATTAAAAGCAGACTAAATCTAGGTGCCCTATATTATTTTAAAAAATAATTAGATATAGCAAATACTGACCCAAGTTTTTGAGGTATGGTTTTAGTAGGAGAAAGTTTTATAAGCATTAAGATAAATAGATGGGGTCAGCAGCTGGCATGGTACTTAGGTTGCTGGACTCCCACATGGCCATCAGTGGTTTGAGTCCTGGACCTGGAGGCTGGTTTTCTCACTTTCCCTCTCTTTCTGTGTGTCTCTTTATGGTGAGCACATGTACCCTGTAGCAAATTTTAAAAAGTAATAATAAATAAAATAAATAACTATTTAAAAAATAGGTAAATAGCTCTTGTGTTGGCAATTACTATATGGTAGCACATTTTCGAATTTAAAGTATTTATATTAAATTGGAAAGCCTGGGCTAGCAAGTGACGTAGTGGTTAAGGCACTGGACTCCCACATAATTAACTGCAGTTTGATTCCTGAACTCAGCGACTTGAAATGCACACAGAGTGTATATGCGTGCATATCCAAAATCCCGAGGGGGGAATAGAGAAGGGATTGCAATGTGGACATCCCCTCCACACCCCCGGGGGGGGGGGTGATTTCTGGCTTTCTGTCTCTCTGGTGAGCACATGTACCCTATAGCAAAAATCTATAAAAAAAAATTAGAAAGCCAGTTTATATATGATAATTGTTTAAAATAACTAGAAACTTGTAACTGGGCATATAGCATATACAGAATTTAAGAGCAAAGCCTAGGTAGGCTAATTAAATATAATTTTTTTATAGAAGGCTAATAACTTCCATTTTAAAACTTTTTTTGTATCTTCTATATATTCAAAATTAGTCTTGGGAAAGAAGTGCTTATAAATATTGGGTTATCAGAAAAGTCATGATTTTTTTTTTCTGTCTTTCTATTGCAAAAATGTGTCATGACTTTTCTGACAACCCAATATGTGTCATTTGAAATGTATGTTTTTTGAGTCATACGAATTAATTTAAATAAAAGATAAGGACACACAATAAAGTTTTAATATTCTTCTTTCTCTCTCTTTTTAAACATTTATCTGCATTTATTTTATGCTGAATTTATTCTCGTGCTGCGAGTTTTTGTTTCTTCAGTTTCTTCTGAGACATCTTTTTGTTCTGTGCAGCCTCCTCTTCTGGTTTAGGCACAATTTGTTCCTTTTCCGTGAGGGTCGTCTCAGTGTGTCAGGGGAAGCTCATGTATGGATTAATCTGACCATGAGCTCTATAAACTCAGCAATACATACTGGCTGCTTTGTTCACCTGAATATGCTCAATGACCAGAGAATTTAATCTAAACCCTTAAGTTCAGCATTACTCTCTGCATTTTTAAACATGTGCAACAAACATTCAGAACACTTTTTGGGCCACTGACCATGTCTAACCCCACTGTTTGGTCTGGGCATGCCTACCAACTCCACCATTGTAATGCGGAATGGCACACATTGCTTCTGAAAAGTGAGATACTTCAGATACTGGGTGGCTTTTCAGATATGCATACTTTTGGCCTGGACAGTTTCATGGATGTTCTTAAAGTGAACATGAAGATTTGAACCTCTTCATTTGCATGATTTTGGGGGGTTTGCTGGGTCAAGTGAATTGTTGAGCCATCTTCGCAACTGCAGCTTAAAATAAGAGATGCACATATTCCTTTACCTTTGAGATTAGGGTAAAAAGAAAACCTCCAAGTAAACAGAAAAAAAGTGGCATTTTTTTTTTGTAAACCTAGGATAATGCTAGGTACTGATAAGAATATCCAGTAGTTCCAGGGCTAGCTCCATGGTACAACAGTAATGTGCTACTCAGGAGAGGTTGGATCCCACATGGTGATTTCAGTTCAAATCCCTTGGTCAACCTGACAGATGCCAGGCTCACATGTAAGTGCCCAAGATCCCATGGACTAGAAAATGGGAAGAAGGGGTTCCTGACATGACCAGATCCTGTGGAGGGTGTTCACTTCTGTCTCTCACTCTCATGTTTGTGTACATACACTTTAGCTCTATCATGAATAAAGAGGAAAAAATACATATAAAAGGAAAAAAAAAACTATGAAGTAGTTCTAAGTTTCTTTGTTTTGCAAGTGCTGGGGGAAGGCAAGGATGGAGAGATATATCGGTTACCTGATGAATGAGAGTGTAACTTTTTTGGAAAGACATTCTTCCTAATTCTGAACTCAGAAAATTTTATTTTGTGGTTCTTTAAGTGAAGAATATTTAAAAGCATAGTAGAATGATTTCCTAATAGTTTTTTATGCGGTACAGAGGATTTCTGTTAACATCCATTTTTTATATGGGGCTGGGACTTCAAAAAAATCAAAGGCATGATGCTTCTATGAAGACCTGGAGTAACAGTACTGATATCTAGCTTTTCACTAATCTAACCAGCTATCACACTGTATTTGAGGAATGTCCCTAGGCTTTCCTTTTGGAATATCTATCATCTCAGCCGGACTTGTGATAGGAATTGGATAGCTGATAATTCACAATTAAGATGCCATCCAGCACCAAGAGTGCAGATATTCTGTGTAGTTGATTGAAAGAAGATACATGTGTACTGGATAACAGTATTTGCTCTATGACCCCAGATGTTGAACTG